>VZSZ01000867.1:36460-169517 GCA_013398815.1 Ibidorhyncha struthersii | reverse complement strand
AGAAGATATAGTACCAGAAGACTGAAATTATCTGTCTATATCCCAGTGGAGTATAGTGGAGTATAGAAATATCCAAGCTAATTTTAAATTATCAGAAACAGTGATAAAAAGAGGATCTCATATAGGTCAGGTTTTGCTTCCAGTTCTGTAGGGCTGTAGCTGACTCTTCATAGCAGGATATATTTTATCTAATGGTAGATATCTACAGATCAGCTTCTTCTCCAGGCTTCCTTTAACAATTATTTTGACTATTAGGAATAACAAAAGTAGTCAGATCTATCTTAATGGACTTGACTAAAATAAGTCTTTCTAGGGTACAATTTGTCTGACGTGTTTCTCCCCCTTACTCTAAACTGAATCCAGGAGGACAGCCCAGGTGTAGAGTTCTAGACTGTAATTGAAATTCAATGACTTAAATTCCTCCTTAAGAGCCAACTACGTATATGAGGTCTGAAGTTCAGCATAATCAATTAGAAGATTGCCATTGACATGAGTTACCTTGGGTAGACAGTGTGGCATTGACGAAATGAAATTGCCTATAAACTCAACACTCCAAATATTTAACTTTAGCATAAAATCTGTACAACACATTTTAATATTTAGCCTTTACAATGTTCTTATACTTTCTGATCTGAAAATTTGTCAGAGGGGCCACACCAAGATGAGTTACCTTCCATATAAATAATCCCTTGTATCCAGCTTGTTTCCTGTCTGTAGACAGTTTCTTGCTCAGAACTTAACTTCTTTTTGGAGAACCTCAGAAATGCATTGTTCTTGCCAGTTCTTCATTCCAGGGGTAGGATTTTTTGTGGAGTTTAAGCCTCTCAATATAGATCTCCAAAGCAATTTGTCTCTATCAATCTGTGAACTGTCTCTCCTTTGAAGTTTAGGCTCACAGCAGGTTCAAAGCATTCTCAGAGCATTAAGACAGGTTGTATAAGGCCATAGCTCAATGACGTATTAAACATGGATCTGGAGAAGAGACAGAGAGGAGCAGAGAAGATGGAAATGGACATGAGCTGCTTTTTCTGGCAACAGAATTGTTAAATCATTTCATCTTTATTGTATCACCACTCACTTTAGGCAAAGGTGAAATGGGACAGAAAAGGAAGGAGACATAACGGCAGGTTAAATGTTTATGAGCTAAGAACTGCTTCCTGCCTTAAATACTGGCAGCACCTCAGCACTTCCAGGATAGAAGTATCAGAGCCTCCATGTGGAGCCAGTAGTTACCAACATATCTTATATACAGGTCTTGTTAGAACTAAACTATATACAAGACAGATGAGCAACAAGGCAGAAACACTGAACGAAAATGTTTGCTTCAAAAGATAAAAAAGCAGATACAGAATGTGCTTGGACATTTTATATAAAAGTATTCTCAATTTATGTTACATGGAACTGTTAAACAAGATTGAGTTGCAGCAGCAAAAAGTATCACTTCAAAACTCAGTATATAGTAAACCAGGTTTTCTTTTATGGAATTAAACAAAAAATCATAACTAGATCTTAAAAGAAAAGTCATAAGTAGTAATCAAACATAAGAAAAGTCTAAGCTATTTAAGCACAAAGTATAGCTTAATTTCTTGCACATCAAATAAATTGGCATTTTTGTCTAATCCTTTGGGGTGATATTTTCATTTATAAGCCTTCTTTATAACTATTTAGATTAAACGACAAAAAAAATAAAAGGGGGGGGCTGGGGGAATTTTTGTATGAGCAGCACCGAATCATAGAAAATCACAAAAAATTTATGCTGGAAGTGACCTCTGTCTGTCATCTAGTCCAGGCCCCTGCTCAGAGTAGGGCTAATTTCTGAGTTACATCAGATTGCTTAGGTACAGTTTGATTTTGAAGATCTCCAAGGATGGAGGTTCCCCAGCCTCTCTAGGCAGCTTGTTTCCTTTCTTAAATAGGTGTATATTATATTCTTTTACCCCTACAACTAGTCAGCATTCCTATCGCTGCAACCTGTCACAGCTGTTTTTTTGCCTTCTTGCTGTGCACCCCTGAGAAGGTTTTGGCTTCTACTACTCTATAAAAATTCTTTAGGCATGAAAACTGCAAATAGGTCTCTTGTTAGTCCTCATCCTCAGACTGAACAAACGCAGATCTCAGCTTCTCACTCTGTGGCAGTCTCCTAAACATCTTAGTGGCCTTCCACTGGACTCTCCAGCTTGTCAGTCTTTCTCTTACTTGGTGACACAAAAAAGAACACAGTATTCCAGGTAAAACCTCATGAGTTCTGAGCTTTTCCTAATGCAATCCAGCATGCAATTAGCCTTTATCAACAAAAGGACACTGCAAATTTGTCTTCAAACTATCTACATTGTTTTCAGCAAAGCTGGTATATAGCCACTCAATTCACAGTCTCCACTGATCTGTCCCAGATGCTGGACTTTGCATAAGGCTTTGCTGAAACTCATGAGGCTCCTTTTTGACTCATTCCTCCAGCTCACTAAGGTCGCTTTGAGCAGTAGCTCTGCCTTTCAGCATAATGACTGCTCCTTCAATTTGATATCATCTACAAAGACGATGAGTGTGTTTTCCATGCCATCATCAGGAGCATTGGTGAACATTTTAAACATTACCTTTGGTATTAACCCCTGAGAAAGGTCACCAGTTGAAAGGCAAACAATTGACCAACACTTTTTAAGCCCATCAGTTCCTCTAGTTTTCCACACACCTTGTACTCCAGCCATCCAGTTCATATCTCCCCACTTTGGCTACAAGGATCCTGTGGGATACTATACTGAAAGCCTTATTAGAGTCAAAGTAACTGACACCCACTGCTTAGCAAGTCACTTCATCATAAAAGGCAATCAATATCCAGCACAATTACTGGGTAAAGCCCTGCTGGACAAGTCACTTTCCTGTCCCAGAAGTGCCTGAAGCTGGCTTTCATAAGGACTTACACCACAATTTTCCCAGGTACTAAGTTGCAACTAAGCAGCAAATGGTTTCCTGGAATGTCCATCTTGTCCTTCCTGAACATGAGCATTCCACTTTCTTTTTCTGTGACTGTGTACTTTGAAAGCACCACCTAGCCATGGGATCACATGGTCTTCTCTTTGTAGATGATGATAAGCCGTTATTTTGTCTTTAACATCCTTCACCAGTTAAATCAAGCCAAATCAAGGTTTGGTCTTGCTAATTCCATCTCTGCGTGCCTATGTGATCCTTCTACATTCCTTCTGGGCAGACCCTCCCTGCTTCTGCCCTCTCTGCATTTTCTTTTTGTATTTCCTCTGGGATTCCCCATTCAGCTAAGCTGGCATCATGCTATTCTTCATAGAGAGTTTCTCATAAATAACAGTTCTATATTACAATAGACTGTTTTTCACAGCTTTCAGTCACAGGGGCAGATACTGACATTAGTTAATCTGCTTAATTCCACCAAGTTCAGTGAAGGTACTTCTGTTTGTCCCAACTCTAAATCTGGGCCATTCACAGAGTTTTAATCAATTATGATTTACAGTGACGAAATTGTATTGTCCACAACACACTGTGCAAAATGTATGTACCATGTCTTTTATGCAGTAGTTTGGCATGAGAGTTGATACACTGAAGCACTAAAGAAAGAAAACGTGATTCTATCAGATATATGACTGCATGTTGCAATATATTCCCCACATTACATTTTTGTGTATGTGTGTTAGAATCATGGAATCATAGTTTAGGTTGGAAAAGACCTTTAAGATCATGATGTCCAAGTGTTAACCTAGCACTGCCAAGTGCACCACTAAGTCATGTCCCAGAGCAACACATGTCCCCGTCTTTTAAATACCTCCAGAGTTTGTGACTGCACCACTTCCCTGGGCAGCCTGTTCCAAGGCTTAACAACACTTTCGGCGAAGAAACTTTTCCTAATATCCAAACTAAACCTTCCCTGGCACAACTTGAGGCCATTTCCTCTCATCCTATTGCTTGTTACTTGGGAAAAGAGATTGACCCCCACCTCTCTACAACCTCTTTCAGGTAGCTGTGACGAGTGATAAAGTCTCTCCTGAGCCTCCTTTTTTCCGGGCTAAACAACCCCAGTTCCCTCAGCAGCTCCTCATAAGACTTGTGCTCCAGACCCTTCACCAGCTTCATTGCCCTTCTCTGGACGTGCTCCAGTACCTCAATATCTTTCTTGTAGTGAGGGGCCCAAAACTGAACACAGTATTCAAGGTGTGACCTCACCAGTTCCAAGTACAAAGGGACAATCGCTTCCCTAGTCCTGCTGTCACACTGTTCCTGATATGGGCCAAGATGCTGTTGGCCTTCTTGGCCACCTGGGCACATTTCCAACTCATATTCAGCCAGTTGTCAACAACATCCTTAAGTCCTTTTCTGTGAGGCAGCTTTCCAGCCACTCTTCTCCAAACCTGTAGCACTTCACGGGGTTGTTGTGACCCGAGTACAGGGCTTGGAACTTGGCCTTGTTGAACCTCACACAATTGGCCTTGGCCTATTGATCCAGCCTGTCCAGATCCTTCTGTAGAGGCACCCTACCCTCAGGCAGATCAACACTCCTGCTCAACTTGGTGTCATCTGCAAACTTACTGAGGGTGCACTTGATCCCCTCATCCAGGTCATTGATAAAGATATTGAACAGAACTGGCTTCAATACTGAGCCCTGGGGAACATCACTTGTGACCAGCTGCCAACTGAATTTAACGTCATTCACCACAATGCTTTGTTTCTGGCCATCCAGACATTTTTTTTCCCAGTGAAGAGTACACCAGTCCAAACCATGAGCAGCCAGTTTCTTCAGGAGGATACTGTGGGAAACAGTGTCAGTGTCTTTACTAAAGTCTATTTAGACAACATCCACAGCCTTTACCTCATCCACTAAGTGGGTCACCTTGTCATAGAAGGAGATCCGGTTAGTCAAGCAGGACCTGCTTTTCATAAACCCATGCTGACTGATCACCTGGTTGTCCTGTATGTGCCACGTGATGACACTCAAGATGATCTGCTCCATAACCTTCCCTGGCACCAAGGTCAGACTGACAGGCCTGTAGTTCCCTGGATCCTTCTTCCATTCTTTCTTCTGGATGGGTGTCACATTTGCCAACCTCCGGTCAATCGGAACCTCGCCGGTTTGCCAGGATTGCTGATAAATGATGGGTACCTAGAGAACAACTGGGTTTACTATTAAAGACTGAGGCAAAGAAGGCATTAATTCCTCAGCCTTTTCCTCTTCCTTCACCACTACATTTTCCCTCATATCTAATAAAGGATGAAGATTCTCCTTAGCCCTCCTTTTGTCCCTAATGTAATTATAGAAACCTTTTTTAATTGTCTTTTATGGCAGTAGCCAGAATAAGTTCTAGGTGGGCTTTGGCCCTTCTAATTTTCTCCCTGCATAACCTCATGACCTCCTGGTAGTCCTCCTGAGAAATATTATTAGAAACATTATAGTATTAGGACATTATCGAATTGCTATGGAATACACGTAAAATTTTTAGAATACTTATATTTTAGTTTGAAGTTTAATATTTAGTTTATTTTATATTCACGGTGCACGTGTATAATCTGTCCTTTATATGTATACACATGTGCAGTCTCCTTCTCTAGTCAATAACAGGGATCTGCCTATGTCTAAAAGCACAGATAATACCCTGTGTATGACCAGAAAATGGAAAAGAAGGTATAGTCATATTTTCTGCACAATATTTTTTTCAGTCTACAGTATAATCTTGTATTACTGCAGCTGTGGTTTTCACACACACAGTCCTTCAGTTGAACAAAGCAATAATGGTTTACAGAATTTTGCAATAATAGATTTATGTATCCAATGACATATAATGCATCTTTATATATGAGAGAATATTTCAGTGGCTTTCATTACGTTTCTCTCATTGTAGCTGTAAATTTGGTTCTGTTCCTTATAAAAACATGGAAATATAGACCTTGGAGTTCATATTCATACTCACCAGGTCTAATTGCAATCTTACAGGATACTAATTTTATTTCTGTAGTTTTATTATTATTTGCTGACTATTAGGTGACATCAGAACTTTTTTATGTACTTAATCCTAATACAAGGGGGAACATATAAGTAATCTTATTTACCAAAACATTGATTATGATGACAGGGAAGGCAGCCTTGTGTCTGATGGGATCAGGTTTAATACCACTACTGAGATTTACTGCTTTAGCTGTGAAAGAATACTAAAATTCTGTTTCGCTGTTCATTGCAATTAAAATATTTACATACTTGGCGGAGTAAACTACTGTACATTTTTTCTGAGCCAGATTTTTTATTAGTTAGAGGCTAGGATGACAAAAGGTGTAATTTAACAAACATTTAACATAACTTGAATGTGCAACTTTGAATAATCTTAGTTTCACAGTTATTTAGGCCATCATTTATTGTTATAATTAGATTATAATTAGATGGAAAGATTAAAGAAAAAAGTCAAGTTTTTTTTTATTCAGTTCACATTATCAAATTAAGCTGTACAGATTTTTAAGAATAAAGTCTCTATCTGGCTTTTTATAAAATGCAAGAGGGTTTCCTAAATTGTCTCCAGAAGTAGTGTACTTCAGCTTACTGAAGCTGACCAGTCCTGATACCCAAATATAAGTCTCCCAAACAGCAGCTATTGTCAAAAACATTAAACGTGTTTGTGTAAGCACCGGTAGCTGGTTTGTTAGCACAAATCTCTTTTACAAAAACTGTTGCAGTACCTGTGGAAAAGCGAGCCAATTTATGATTACCACCATGGTTATATATACTGGGAGACAGGATGATGCAAAACAGAAGAAACCAACAAAAACAGATTGATGGCTGAATAAATACATAAACAAGCTTTCGCAGCTTCTATGCAGTCCTGAAAGGAGAACAGCTGTTTACCTGTTTTGCTCTCAGGTGTACTTTTATGTATTTCTCCGAACGCATCACATCTCCTGCACTGACAGTGGTAAATAGCATCTCCCCGCACAGCATGAGCCCGTGGGTCTCCCCAGAGAGAGATTCTGCATGACAGCTGTGGAGCCTGCTCAGCCTCAGCTCGAGGTTGAACGTAGTTCTTTCTGTGGTGTACTATTCGAACGAGACTAATGTTGCCAGAGTTTTGGCAGCTCGACCTTAACACTGTAACCTCTCAGTCTGCACTCCTCATCAAAAAGGACCCCAAAGTGCCCTAAATTCTCCAACAAATGCACTGTGTCCAGATCAATTTATCTAGTTTAAATCAAAGCAATCTCCACATAGAAATAGCTGCATTAAACTAATGGACGATTTGCTCCTAATTATATATATATAAAAGTATATACCCAGCATTAATAATCTGTAAAAATATATCAGCAATTTACATGTTCACTTACATGCAATTAGAGTTCAGGTATTGTAAAAATACATAAATAATTTTACTGATTCCTGATGTTTGGCTTTTACATTGCTTTGGCAATGCTTGCCTCAGTTGTCGAGAACTGTCGTCTTTTACAGCTTGGAGGAGTGTGTGTGTGTGGAAATAATCCCCTTATACCTAAGGTATTTTTGTGAACTAGATGGGAGCACAGTGTACTATTCCTGGAAAAATGCCTTGGAAAGAGCCTAAAAGAAGATGAGTTAGTGACTTGACCCAAAGACCGTTAAGTCAAAGAAGGTGATTGAAAAACTTAGTGTTCTTATAGACGGTATACACAAATATTATGCTTAATTTGTGAGCTATCCTTTCATCTTGTTTTCCCCCGAACACAAAAACCTTTGGGGCTTCTGGAGCTATAAGTCAGCAGTGTCACTGAATAATTTTACATGAAGGTGTAGTAAGTGAACCTAATGTCCACTAACATAAGCCCATTTGGCTTCAGCAGTGTTTGCACTTTCAGCCAAGATGCAAAAGTAGTTTTCCTTTCTGGAGTAAGTGGAGTTAAAGACATTTATGCTAACTAAAAACCTTGTATTGCTATCAACAGGTATAGCTCATCTGTGAATAGATGGTACATAGAAATGTATCTACATAAAGGACAATGAATTTTCTACTTTACTAACAAATTTTAAAAGAAAAGGATGCTTGGTGAGGTTAACCAAGAAGATCTGGTATGAAATACCAAAGGGGAATTTTTGGGGGTGGTGGTTTTTGTTTCTTTTTCTCTGTACTGTTATTTTCCACAATAGGAAAACTTTGCACAACCATTTTGACATGCACTTTGAATACGTATAAATTTCAGCCACAAGGCAGCACAATTTATATCCTCAAATTATTCCGAAGGTTGGTAAATGACCCCTTTGTGATAGGAACCTTTCATCAGATACATGGATGATCAGTGTATGCTAAAACTGCATCTTTGCAAAAGTGTCAAGATCACAGTTTAAATGTTTGTACTCAATCTTTGGTCATAATTTAATTATATTCATACTTTGTCAGGCATCTAGAGCTAGCACACTCTTTTGAATAGGTTTTGTACTGGACTTTAAGGAGGGCTAAATATTAATATATACATTGAAATACATTTCGGAGTACTCTCCTCCTTGCATGTAAGGTTTTTCAGCCAGATCCTACATGAAAGATCATACTTCTTTTATTTGAACCTCTATTCTATTAAAGTGAAATAATTGCACTGCTAATATGTACTGTTGAGGTCCTTTCTTCTACAAAGACAGGTACAGACATGTTTTATTTTACGTGGCATAAATGTGTATCATTAGAATCAGCTGGAATATTTACATGGCATAACATTAGATAAACATATAATTCTTTACTGTGCTAAGGCTTAACCATATATATAAGTCCTTAATTCATCACAGTTTGGTAAAGTTCCACTTATTTTAACTGAGTTACTTGTAACACTTAAATCATAAAGAGAGAAATGAAAGGTAAAATCCTTCAGACTTACGCCGTTGCTTGGCAGGGGCAAGTTTGCAACAAACTGTTGAAGTCTGGCAAAACTATAATAGGATGACAAAAGGCCCCATACCTTCAAGCATTAGGCAATGTTAAATGGATTTTGCTGCTGCTGCAATGATAATTAGTATGTAGAACAGGTTATGCAAAAATCAGTAAGATTAATAATATATTATTCCCCCTTTTCCAAGGTTACAAGAATACATTTTATATTAATGTTAATACATTTAATTTAATGGATTAATTTGGAGCAGTGCAGACGTTATGGACATTTAGGAAATGATTAGTTTGTAATTCCATATGTTTAATATTAAAGTGCCTCACACTGGTACTCTGGTAGATGTCACTTCACAGTGAATTAAAATTGCTTCAGACCTCAAGAATCAAAGAAGAATTCAAGATTATTCTGCTATATAGTCACACTCACGGACATAATTAAAGGTCTGTCAGCACTTTCATTACATAAAGCCATTTTTAAGCAGTTTATAAGTTGGCCATGACATTTTGCTTAAAGCTGGAAATGGGCTGTGAGTTTCCTGCCCGGGAGTGAATTTTTGTTTCTTATGAATGTAATTGGAATCAGATTATTTTCCTGTGATTCCCTTCCATGACAAAGGGGTTAAAGAACATTGTCTGGATTTTACGTACCTCCCACATGTACAAAATAGCTCTGTGCTTCAATTTACACCTTACAGATAATTAGGCTCCATCAGTATATAGGCAATAAAACAGATCCATGGCACAAGGTAGATCACTGGACCACAAACACATGTACTGTTTAATACACAACCCTGGTATGGTTTTTGCTCACCCAGCTAGAGCTTTCCCAGTCTTCAGAGACACTTTGGGGAATATCACAAGCTAAGGGCAGTTTGGATGTAGCTGTGCCGTTTTGGAGGTTTAGGGGAAAGAGTTTAGTCATAATGCAGATGTAAACTATGACAAGACATTTGGCTTTTGGGCCAGAGGAAAATCCCATTTTATTTGCTATTTTTTTATAGATATGTGAGTAGATAAGCTTGTTTTATTTTCCAGTATAGACTTACTCTTATTATACTTTGCAGAGACAGACAGGTCAAAGATGTTTCCAGTTTGGTGTGTGCTCATCATTTTAGCTGGTACGTAGTGGTCTAGGACCATTTTGAGACACCAGTTTGGTTTGAGCTTAATTCTGGATAAGACATCAACTTCCATGGGTGGTTCAAAACACAGAATAAAATTACTCATCTATTAGTACCAGTATTTATACAAAATGCATTATTGTTAGGAAGAGCTTCAAGAAAATCAAAGGCTGAGATTATGACAGAATTATTTAAAGAAAGGCAGTTCACAGATATGCTTCTTAATTGACTGTTGTGGGCTTTGGAGGCCAGAGGCAAGATGAATGTACGCACAGTCACTGCCAAGGAATCCTTTGAAAGAAAAGTGCTTGCTCATTCCCAAGAGAATTCATGAGATTGCTGAAGAGGTTAAAGGAGCTCAGCATGCCCATCCTCCACTCAGACAAACCTTTTCCAGTATGTGGAGTATTTCCAGCACTTCTCTCATCACCTTGAACAGCATCCCAAGTGGAGTCAGAAGTTGTTCTCATGACTGAAAGATAAGCAGTACAGACTTTATTTATTTATAAGCAAGTGTCATCATAAATCAGGAAATATGACTGAAACACTTTAATTTCATTAGTAGTCAGAGTAATTTTTTAATCATAAAACTCCCAAAGAATTAAATCCTTAGTGAGAACATTACTGCAGCCTGTTCCACCTCTACCCCTGCATAAGAAGGTAACTAGGAGTTCTCCAAGAGGAACTGTTTTGGGAAGTTTAACACCATGTGCTTAAAAAAGCATTCAGAAAGCTATCAACACTGGGAGATTGGTCTGGTTTACAAACATACCAGCAGCATGGTAATACAGCTTTTGACACACTCTCCACCTGGAAAATAATAATTAAGGCTAATATGGTGTCATAGAATTCTAGAATGTTTTAGGTTGGAACGGACCTTAAAGATCATGTAGTTCCTACGCCCCTGACATGGGGCATCCACCACTTCCCTGGGCAATTTATTCCTGTGCCTCACCACCCTCACCACCCTCAGAGTAAAGAATTTTTTCCTAATATCTAATCTAAATCAACCCTTTTCTGGTTTGAAGCCATTACCCCTCGTCCTATCCCTACACGCCCTTGTAAAAAATCCTTCTCCAGATTTCTTGTAGGCCCCCTTCAGATAATGGAAGGTCACTATAAGGTCTCCCTGGAGCCTTCTCTTCTCCAGGCTGAAAAACCCCAACTCAGCCTGTCCTCATAGGAGAGGTGCTCCAGCCCTCTGATCATCTTCGTGGCCCTCTGGACTCGTTCCAACAGGTCCATGTCCTTCTCGTGGTGAGGACTCCAAAGCTGGACGCAGTACTCCAGGTGGGGTCTCACAAGAGTGGAGCAGAGGGGCAGCATCACCTCCCTTGACCTGCTGGCCACACTTCTGATGCAGCCCAGGATACCGTTGGCCTTCTGGGCTGCGATCACACATTGCTGACTCATGTTGAGCTTCTTGTCAATCAACACACCGAGGTTCCTTCTCCTCAGGGCTGCTTTCCAGGGATTCCCGACCCAGATGTAGGACCTTGCACTTGGCCTTGTTAAACTTCATGAGGTTGGCTTGGGCCCAACTCTCCAGCTTGTCCAGGTCTCTCTGGATGGCATCCCTCCCCTCCAGCATGTCTACCTCACCAAACAGCTTGGTATCATCATCAAACTTGCTGAGGGTGCACTCAATCCCACTGTCCATGTCGCCGACAAAGGTGTTGAACAGCACAGGTCCCAGTACCGACCCCTGAGGAACGTCACTCGTCCAACAGTTCATCCAAGATAGAAGACAATTATCTGCCTGCACTCAGAATGAATATCTGTAAACAAATTCAGTGGCTGAAGAAAGAAGCACCCCAATCACAGAAGTATCATTGTTATCAGAAAAGCTAAGGAAAAAGAACAGATCATGCTCGTTCAGCAAAAAGTAAGGGTAAGCATTATTTATAAAATTGGGAGCAACATAACAAAAAAAACTCACAAACAAACAAACATACAACAAAGAGCAAAACACATGACCAAGGATCCCTTGAAACCTAGCCCTTTTACTTTACACCTGAGGCACCTCACAGGTATGAGAACTAAGGAGAAGGATTCAGTAAGATGTATAACAAGGTATGTTTTCCCTTCAGAAAGACCATGGCAAGCTGGATGCACCCTTACTGAGTAGTGGGGGTGGCCTGGAGGAGCAAACAACAGGGCTCAGAAGGGAAATTTGTCATTGTAGATTGACTTGCTAGTAAAGCTAACCAAACAATTAAAGAAATACAAGGCTTTGGCTTGAAACCATCACTCCAAGTTAATGGAAACCCCAGACCCACTGAATTATGGACTCCATCAGCTGTGTTTCACTCTCAGTTACTTGGAAGTAAATATAGTCTCTGTGCCTTACGCAGATAAGCCATGTGTTTTTCTTGTTATTTTTCCAACTTTCACAAAAATACTTAATGTAAAATTCAATGTTCATGTTTGGCTGACATTCCGACTGATTGTGCAGTGACACAACACAGAAAATTTCCGAAGAGAAAAGGGAAGATTATCATCTACATCCTTTGAAATAACAGGTACTTTTCCAGTGGTAAAATACATTTTGTTGCTGTCACTGCCTGAGACTTCTGAAGCCCTCTGGTGAGGAGCTGCAAGGCCTTCATAGTTCAAGCAGACTGTAATCTAATAGCACCTAAATGAAAGATATTATGAATAAAAAAATAAATGAGAAGATAAACCAGAAGAATGGTTATTAAGAGTTGTTCTGAGGTATCCAGTACGTGGCTAAAAAGAAAGCAGAACACAAGACTCAAGGAACCACGGAAATGGGAAAAGGCCTGTTTTGATTATTTGAACACTAACTGTAGCATCAGATGGCAATTCATGTAAGGAAAAGCACATTTAGCCTACATGAATGGATAAATACTGTTTCAGATCTTGGCAGTACTTTTTACTCCTTCTCCTATTTAAGAGAGCAAAATTTAGCAGTAAGCGCATAAGTTTTTCCAAGTCAATAAAGAAAGTGATTTTTCCTGTTTAGTAGTTTTCTAACGGCCTCTTATGACCTAAGCAACCATTAAACAGTCCAGCAAAATCTTTTGTCCTTGCAAGATAATTTTGTTTTTACCTTCGTGTAAAATCTGCACAGATTTTGTTTTACAGTACATTACCTAGATACAAGCTAAAGCATGGAGATGGGGATATTTCTTTATCATGTAACATGTGTGAGTGAAGTAGTCTGGAAATATAACTCAAAACATGAATCAGGTGGCTTTATCTGCAATTACTTATTATACTTTTCATATTTTGTTATTATCTGAACTGATCTGAAAACTAACTTCAAAGAATTTGGCCTCCATTTTTTACTGTACTCTTTGAGTATTGTTTCCATTCATGCGCTGGGTTTTAATTTAGAATTTATCTGAATGGGGGGTTTGTTCTTAAAATATGTGTTTGCCACTATTGAATTCCTCAATTTGCATTTCCAGAATGAAATAAAATAATCACCAAGTACCTCTGAGATCTGGTCCTGGGACTAATTAAGAATGCAAAGGATCCATGCAAAGTGGCCTTTAGACTTTGGAGGAAAGCTGACGTCAGAGGAAGATTAGGCATGGCATGGTTTCACCCTCCTGTGGCCCAACACTTCCAGAAACCTTCCCATCTGATAGTAGTGACAAAGCAGAGAACAGGGATATGGCTGATGCTGATGGAAACAATTTCATTTCTTCATTTACACTAACAAGGAGTTAGTGAAGGGCTGTTCTGCACATGGGCAGCTATTTTAAGCTCACTTCATTGTGATCATTAAGGACTAGAGAAGAACAGAGAATATGAAGAAAAAAGTGCACGAAACCCATCATAATCTTCATTGAATTTTTAACAATTCAATATTTTTGCCTAAATTCATATATTTAAAATATTTAAGATAAAGAGGAACATTATTGACTCCAGGAATTGCTCTTGTTTTTTTGGACTCCAGTCTTTGGAAGTTAAAAATGGTGGGGGCTGTGGGACAGAGACTCAGCCAGCATATATTAAAGTCAAGAGAGCGAAGCTTACTGACTAAGCAATCATTTATTTCTCCGTTAATTTTATTATGAGTCTACTGGTTTCATGAATTTATGATGGGCTTTTAGACACCATCCAAGGTAAGTTAAGGTGGCATATATGCACTACCAATGTACTAGGAAAGCAGTAGACATTTTAAAATGTGCAGATTTTGATTCTTAAACAAGTTGTTCTGAATCCCACCTTTGGGAATATATTTTTTTATTACTTCACCAGTTCAAGTATTCTAAGAATGTTAAACAGTGCTTTAATAATTAATTTTATAATGCAGTTTATAGATAATATACTTTCAGGCTCTTGGAAAGCTATATCATATGAAACAGCTCAGTAAAATTAAAAGGCATGTTTTGACTCTGTCACAACCCCCCTGGAACACGGAGACTGGACAGTGTTTTCCTTTTAAGTCTATATAACATTATCCCAGGTATGATAATAGGAATACTACTATCTTAAATAAGACGAAACTTCAGCTTAAGCTTCATGATGGTGTGGTCCAAAATAAATTAGCTGTATTGCATACTCCTTATTTTCTAAAGAATTTTATTCTTTATTTTATAAAGTAGGTCAAACTATTATAAAAGTAATACCCCTTTATTACTGTTAATAATCAATGATTGTCTTCCCCAGTCCTTAGCCAGTTTAATGCTATTTTCTTATTTTCAGGCCAAGAGGCTGGTTGGCAAGCGAAGCACACAGCTGCAAGGCCTGCTAACTTCAGCTTAAACTCTGAGCGTTCAGCTCTTCTGAAAATCAGGTCAGATGGCTGAGGTCAGAGTCTGGACTGCTATCAGTTCCCTACCTTCCTAGTTTGCACTGTATTAAAGAGAAAACTCAGACCAGCTGACTGAAGAAGTCTTCTCTGCCTTTAAAGCTCGTAGAATTATTACTAACAATTTTTTTATTTTTTTTTTCCAAAACACAAGGACTCAATTGACTTTTTTTCAAGGTGGAAGCGAGTGTAAATAAAAACAACATTTGGCTTTAATAAGCTGATTTACATTCTCTGGGTTCATGTCAATTGTATTGATGCAAGAGGTCATACTGAGGTCACTATTATTGAGTACAACTGGTCATAATTGTTCTGCCAAAATGCTTTTGAATGAAGATTCTTCCATTTGTACTGAAAACTTTTCATTTTCCTGGAGGTTTCTGTGAAAAAATATTTCTGAAATTAAAGTGATTTCACTTGGAAAATGGGAAATTTGCATTTGTTTTCATTTCTTGTATTACTTCATTTGACCAATCAGACACAAGTACTGGGAAAATAATTTTAAAAGTATAAACATGAGAAAATTCTCACAGTCTGTAAATATATTCAAAAGCAAAAGCTGGGATTCTTTAGTGAACAGACCATGCAGGCTTTTCAGTCGGGAAACCTAAACTTTCTCAGGAAATGTAAGATTTTTACAAAGTAGAAGTTATAATAAATTCCAACTGTTCTACTCAAGGCTCAAAATTCTTCTCAACTCATGAGCTAAATATTTCACTCAGTAACGATCCAGTCCTCCGCCCCTGTAGTTCTGATTTCGAGATTCTAGTAACCCCTACTTTCATTTAAAACACTGTACAGATGCACAGCAAGTTGGGACCCACCTTGCTGTGCTTTAGGTCTTCAAAGACCATTTAAGAGGGTGGATTTATATTAGGAAAGGTTTGTAACATTTCTTTTTTAAAACAGCCTGGGTAGTTCTTGTGGTTTAGTTAAGCTATAGAGGAATCACTATAAGTTAAAAAACTTACTCAAGAACTTGAAACAGTCTGGTTAACTCCAACCAAGGTTGTGGCTAATGCATTTAACGTGAAGAAATACATGAAATAAGGACTTTGAAGTGAGCTGTCTTCCAAGAAAAGTTGTAGTCATCGTGATCACTGTGTAGTAGGTCACATCCTATGCTCGGTTTTGGATTTGAAATGACCGTGTTCGTTTTCATAGTCTGAGATATCCATCTCCTAAACCCAAAGTAGTATAGATATAGCACAATGTCGTGCAGATCCACTAGCCTCTCTGTGTGTGTTATAATAGACAGTAGTTACTAAAATGCAACAGAATATATTAGTTCTGATTAGATAATTCACTTTCATTTCCTAAATTACTCTCCACGTGTAATGTATACACATGCATTCCTTCACAACACCTTCATAAAATAATATTTGGGTGGGATTTTGGTCTCTGTTACATAACAGAAACTCCAGACTTACATCTGCACGCCTGCCCATTAAGTTAACCAAAAGAGAAAATCAAATAATTGTGGTATTTTATTAGTCTTAACAGTTTGAAAAGCACCCCTTTAAAACCAGATAACATCTTACATCATGAAACAAAAGAGATGCTTGTTGAAGGCAACATAGTATGCTGAAAAGAGTGGTTTTGAAATAATAGTTGAAAATAACATTGAGATTATGTTTCACTCATCTATTAGGAAGAACTCCTCAGGCACTAGGAAAACCAGACTTTCTCATTTTATTTTCATGTTAAAATTCCAGAATCATGACCAGTATCTAAAATGTCACCTTTAATAGTCTTTTACTTTGGTATTAGCATTTAGTTGTAAATAACTTTTCATATTTTTAAATATTGCTGGCCTAAGAACTGATAGATTGATCTTGATTGAGCTGTTTCCTATTGATTCCGTCTTGTTGCCTGTCCTGCTCCTGACCATCTGACCTGCTTTTTTTACTCCAGAGGTTGGCCTTATTATTATGGTTTGCAGCAGTGCAATGCATATCACTGGCCAGCACATTTAAATTAATTATGTTTTCCTGAAGAAGAAATGGGACAAGAAACTAGGCCAATTATTCACTGTTAACCAACAGAAACACATTCACACTAGTGGTCTCAAATGTTCTCTGGGCCTCTGTTTAAAATTAATCCATCAGAAAATCACATGGAGGATGCTCAAGACCCCCCTCCAATTATTTAAAATCATGTCATTAAATCAGACAAATGCTGGCACTACAACTCAGCAGGCGTTAATTTAACCCATATGCTTTGGGACTGTTCCTACATCCTTTTGTCCTAGCCAGAATTTATGCAAGAAATATTTTTTTTTCCTATAAAGTAAAATTGTATTACAAGATAACCATACAATTTTAAGCCTGATGGGTTCTAAATGGAAGTTGGATAAATATGAAAAAAACCTTTAGTTCAGCAAAACCTATAATGACTTCTTGGAGACTAATATTATAGGAAGGAAGATTGAAAAAGTCCCCAAAATCTGAAGGCTGGAGCACAAGCATGGAAGTCCAGCCACCATGGAATTATGTTCCATAATAAAAATAATCAAGTTCATTTCCTACAGATACGTGATATTATTCTGGAAAAACCCTACTAAAATATTAAATGCGTGTCTCCATCTCAGCCTCATAGTCACCCTTCTTGTCTTTCTACACTTCTCACTTCTATTTCTTCATGCTTTCTTTCTTCATTTTTTCCCGCTTTGTCACTTTTTCAATATCTTCCCATATTAGTCCTCTGTTTTAACTTCTCAGATTATTTCCCATTCTTTCCCATGTTTTCCTTTAAAATCTGTGTGTGAAAGAAAGGGACAAAAACCCCCAAAATAATTTATGGCTTAACATGATTTGGATTTTTCTAAAAATAATGTTGTCACTATGCACAATTCAGAGTGAATATTCTATACATCAGGCTTTCATATCATCACTCATTTCTTTACTATGACTTAGTAAACAAACTGTGATTTTTGGTATTTGGAAAAATAATAATTAGAAAACCACTAAAGTTTGGGGTTTATTAGAATACTAATGAAGAGAAAAGAAATATAAATTTCTCCAGCGTAGTCATGGTTAGTGACGTTACTCCACTGGCCTTTTACTATGTGGTTAAACATGTTTCAGTGCAGTAATCCCAAAAGGATGATGCAGGAAGTACTTACCTACACACAGAAAAAAAGCATCTTCATTATTTATAGTTTTGATTTGTGTTGTGATTGTGCCAATGCATTATTTAGGAGGTTTATATGGGAGGGTTTTTGGTTATTGTTTTTTTCTCTGTAACAGCAACTTGCCATCTGGAAATGCTAAAAGTGCATAAAAGAAATAGGATTTATATGCAGTAACAATAACCCCCTTCTTTAAACTTTCTTCAGTCTGGGCTACGCTTTTTTATGCAAGTTGCTCTTCTCAACTGTCATTTGGTTTTTGTTTTTGTAATTGGTCATCACCATGAGACTCAAGTATATAATTCTGTGAATGCTTCTGTGTATTAGTGAGTGCTTCAACTGATTAAAGAATTGCCTCTTTACAGGAAATTCAAGGTATGTATGCAGTTCAAACTGAGACACCTTTCTTCATTTTTTGCAAGGAAATTGGGAGTTGTAAAGAACTTTTATTTAAGAAAACTTAAAAGACAGCATTACCAAAGAAAGATCATGCCTTGGACTATACAGCTTTTCTATTAATTTGGCATTCTTATCAATGTCGTACAACAGACAACAACAGTGAACATGATAAAAGCTTGGTTACAAAATGTGATGCATGAGTCCAGAGTCTTGCTGCCTGAAAGAAGTAGTTCTCTTAGCCACAGACTTTGGAATCTCATCCCGGATCAGCCAGTTCTTCCTTCACCAAATGCTTCTAAGCTCTTGCAGCCTGCTTGCCAGTAAAGTTCTTGAAGCTTTAAGGGGCAAAAGCTTTCCCTGTTGCCTTTACAAAACATTAGGTGACGATTAGTTCCCTCTCTCCCTGATCGGTTATGCCCCTCCTGGTTGACATGCAGGTACAAAAGGTAACGTCAGAACAGAAAGAAACTGGAATCAAGGAAAGTAATTGATACATACTTATAGTCATTTCCATAGGAAATTCCCAAAGGTGGACTGGCTTAACCAAAAGTATGGAAAGCTGAGGGATGGGGACTTTGCAGAAGTGGCAGAGGCAGCAGAGGAAACTTCATTCTAGTGCAAGATTGGAGGCTAAAAGGGCATTTGCTGATGGATGGATGGATGCATTTGCGGAGTTCCCAGAAAATATCAGACAGAACAGAAAACTCTTTTAACTGGAGATCTGCAGGAAACTTCTCCCCCCGCCCCCACTCCGCTCCGGTGACTCACAGCTGGGAGGGGAGGTTGGGTGTGATCTATCTATCTTGTAGTGGCTCTACAAGAAGTGGTCCTGCTCAGTCTTCCTGCTTGGTTATTGAAGTGCGGTATGACTAAGGGAGATGTGCGATCAGGATTCTGTGCACACAGACCAGCCCCAAAACTGCTCATAACCTGGAGCTGCTATGATAACTTTAAGGTTAGTTACCAATTGCTTTAAAAAGCTAAATACACTGAAAAATCCAATACTTCAGGTCTCAGTCAGGACAAAACCTAGACCCCTATCGGCTGCCCATCCCCCTTCACATACTCTCAGGGGAGGTATATGTTACTAACAGGCTAAAAGATTCCCCTGTATAGCTGCTTTCCACAGGTAGATCATTAAAGGAAAAAACAGATCTGAACACTTTAGTTGTGTTCGTTAAAACATGATAGAAATATGCACAGTTACCAGAGCAATTAATGTGGTATAAGGACCCGTACAAACTAGAACAGCAAAGCCATATTATAATTTATACAGCTTTTCTGAAAATATTTACAATTTTCCCCTCTCCTCTGAGCAGCTGTAAAGCATTCTTTCAGTCCCTTCCTGTGCCTAGTGAGATCCAGGAGGGAAAGCATCCTCAGCTTTGCCTCAGGGGACACATGGCAAGACACACTTCTATGATACTCATACCTCCATGAAAATGAATATCTGTTATCTAGTCAACAAAATCTCCCTTTATGGTTCGTGAAAAGAATTAGGCACCCCAAGTACACAATTCATGAAATCAATAGGTTATATACCTCGCAATTGCCTGTTTTACTCCACTGAAGATATATAAGGCTTATTTAGCCTCAAACTAGACACTGAATAATCTAAAATTCAATTAAATGGTTCCCTGCATGTGTTTTCTTCTCTGTCTGTCTTTTTGCAGGCTCTAACAGTGTTCTATTCCACATGTTACTTTGTATTATTTTGTATTTGCCACAGCGAGGAGCTTCTGATATACAATAAAAAACCATCCTGTGATACTTCTGGGTTTTGGCAGAATCTATTCAGAGGAAGCATTAAATTTCTTATGACTTATTTTGAACCCCAATGAAATCAACTGGAAGTCTCCCAAGTTTGTGCCCTGGAATTGTATTTAAAATTTGTTTTTCTAGGCTGTACTTTTCCAAAGAATCTCTCCTCAATTATAATTTTAAGGAGTTAAAACAGAAAATGCATGTTAGTATATAGTTTTGGACTGAGAACATGCTTTTATAAATATCAAATTAAGCTACATGTTAACAGCTTAGCTGCAAGGTAAATTTTGTATATGAAAAAGAGTCATGGAAATTGTTGGGGTAAATTCTTTCTGAAGACTTCCACTCTTATTGTCTAATCCTCTTCCCCTCCCCACAGAACATTTATTGCACAATAAAACTGAAAGCAAAATTCTTCTTTAAAATCAATAGAAAGAAATAGGAAAAGTTTAACAAAGAAACCATCTTTTTGGAATAAACATTGTTTACAGATTATTTTGTAGTCTTACTTTAGCGTCGGTTTCATAATCCAGAGCTGGTTCAGAGGTTTTATAAATCATTCACTATCTGGATCCACTAAAAAGAATGTACTTGTTTTAGCTAAAGAATGCAGTTGAAAAAAAAAAAAAGAAAAACAAAACAGTTAAATGAGCAACATGTTTTTTTTTTTCCTTATGCCTTTTTAAAAAGTACTCTTGAAAATAACATACTGTGAGCTAATATTAATCATATGAGGACAGATCATGTAAACAAAGCCTATCAAGTGATCTAGGTCCAAACTTCATAAGGACTGTGAATCCTGTTAAATTTTCATTTTTATGCTTCTAAACAATTTTTATATTGTAACATTTATTTTAGATAATGCTCAGAACTATAAATCATTTCACTTTACAACCCTTGAGTCTTAGGATTTATGAATATAGAAGAAAATCTGTTTCCTATTTGTATGCTCTACTGTTTGGAATTACATGCTAGCAGAAGAAAATCTGTCCTTATACAAATGTGATAACACAAAAATATATGAAGCTGCCCTTGCTTAGGTATGACTAGTCAGCCTCAATTGGGCGGATCTGGTGTGTTTTTTTACTTGAACTATATAATGATAAATAAAGTCCTTGGCTCACACGAAGAGGAATGCTATTACAATATATGAGCCATATACTTCATTCTGTTTCTGTTTTGTGACTGTAATTCACTCTAAGACTCAAAGGTTGAGGATCAAGTGTTCCCAGTTTAACATAAATTTATATCATCTTTATTCCCAGCATCAATTTTATTCCCAGTGAGTTCCCACTCTGGGTGTAAATTCTTTTCTTTGATTCCAATCAAAACTCTATTGTGCACCTAAGTTACTGTTTTCCAGTGGAAACTACCATGCATTCATCAAGGATTTCTCATTTTAAAAATAGGAATATTAATCAATATATCCTCAGCCTCCTATAGTTGAATGCAAATGAGCTTGCTGCTTTCTAAATACCACACAGAAACACATAGTAAAGGTATTTGCTTCTGCATTAGTACAAAAAAACTTCTATATAACAATGGGCCTAAATTATTAAAAACTTTTCTTTTGTTCCTAATACACTTAATAAAATAAATAATTTGGAAGAAAATGTGTGCAATTTATACAGACTAGAAAATCCTAGACCAGCAGGATTTCAAAGTTCTTGGTCATACAATGCCTTCTGTAGGACAGTCTTACATACCTACAGAAGTCCTACTGAAATCAGAGTCTCACATTCGGACACAGAGGTCTGCCCAATTTTCACTACATTTCTATGGCAGTATCCTAACAGAAAAGAAAAAGCAGATTAAAAATACTTATTTTACAAAAGAGTAATTAAAATAATTGACATTTTCAGTCATCCACATATTTAATTAGCCAAAAATCCATTCTCAAAGCACACTTTATCTCTTGCAACATATGCGCGCTATTGTGTTCTGTGCCGAGTGAATGCCCTAGTGCTTACATTTAAGTGGCATTCCTATTCAATAACCCATCTGCTCAAATGATGTTTCAACCAATGGCGCTCAAGTACAGTTTGACAGACCTAACAGGCTACAACTTCTTTCCAGGGATACCTCCTGCACTGTTTTCCATAAGGATTTAGATGTATTTCTGTTTATCTTTGTTTTTTTCTCAGGGAACGTGGTGGAAAAAGGGCATGTCTAGGCTGCAAAATGTGTACTGCACAGGAGTCTTGAAGTCCAGAAGTCTTTTCTAGGGAAGGCTCATATCCCATCAGTTTAGCAATTTTCCCATGGGGATCGCCATCCAGGCATTCTCAATGACAAATCAGGACAAAATGTGCAGCTCTGGTGATTACGTAGGACATATTTTTCCATCGTGTTTTATAATCTATTTCAGGAGTTTCTTCAGGATATGGATCTCTTGCAAGAACTGTATAGACAGCTACTGAAGTGGTACACATTTCAAGAATCAATACTGATATGCTTAGGCCATAAAATAAAAATAAGGCAAACCACTTTGAATCAAGTTTGTCTCATTTTTTGAAAAGTCTAATTTTATTTACATATAAATATGCATTGCATTAAAGTTCTCAGCACTGACTATCTATAGTTCTTAGGCAAAAGCTAACAAAACATTAGTTGATTTCAAAGAAACTAATAAAATCCCCATTGAATTTAATTAACTCCATGAGGAAAAATGAATGAAGTTAAACATGCAAGCATAGCTAAATATCGTTATCTATCAAGGGCCGCTTGTGATTTAAAGGCAGCAGTGTATCAAGAGTCAGTTAAGAGACCGATGGCAAAAATTGGTGTTGTACTGATTTATATTAATTCTTGAAATGCAGCCTTTCACTGGAATTCTTTTACCTTTACGCCTCTCAGAACACAAGTCAAGAACAGAACAAGAATGAGGAGCTAGTATGGGCCTTCCAGACACCTACTGTGAAGTAAGAAATGGTCCTTTGCTTACCCTCTTCAGAGTGGGTGAAGAGGGTATTCACTCTGAACAACTACACGAGGCTTATTCCTTTCCTATCTTTTATCATACTTCTCCTTTAGCTAAAAATTGCTATAGAAAATTTGCCCGCTGGCTACCATGCTGAACAACTTTGTTATAGTGTGACCCTGTGATTTACCGTGTGTCAGTAGCCTTTTTTGTTATCCTAGACTGTGTTCTGCAGCTCAGAGACTATTTTGTGCCCTTGGACCTGTGGGTACACTATGGTTCAGGTCCACTGGATCAGGTGCTACTTAATATAAGGCACTAATTCATTTAGTATTATGATATAAACACTCTGGCTGCCTAGATCAATATTCTGCATTCATAGCAGTGGAAGAGTTAACTGAAGGTGTGCATACAATATTTCATTTACCAAATTGCAAAGGCTGTTTGTATTGTGCACATAAAATGGAAAGAGCTTATAGTAAGGTCTTGCATAGTACACTTGTTTTTTGCACCCTAGAAAAATTCTCTAAGCCAAATCTACATTGGCTGCTACAGAAGGTTGGCTTAATACCTAAAAAGAGAGGCCAGGGCACTTGTTCAAACAGATCCAGTACCTCTGGCTCTTAGCTCAGCTAGCACAAAGAAGATATAACCAGGCCATGTTTTGAAAAGCAGCTGTGAAGAGAAGGGTTATGCAAAAGGCACGTATTCTGACTCTCATCTTGGCAGGGATGATTTCCAGGTCCACAGTTCCATTGCACTCCACCTAAACAGATTCAAGCTACTTGAAATTTATGTGACTAGACCTAATTTTTCTCAAGAAGCTAGCTGAAGAGTCATGATGAAACACAAGAGTAGGCATAGTAATATTAGCTTGCATTGTTTGTTTAGCTTTAGCTGCCATGTAGAATGCTGTAGGATCTGCGTTCTGCTTGCCATATTAATACAGTCTTCTACTGGTTGTGTCATTTCAGCTTTACTGTCTACAACATAGGCAACACAAGACTTGTGAAAAGTTATATTTTATACATTTTATCTTCCTTGTACACACACTTGTATCACAGTGTTGCTCTACTGAATAAACTTTGAAGTTTAATGCTAACTTGCCTGCTCACATAGAAAAATCTGGTTTACATTCACATTATTCAGAAATACCACAAGTGGGCAGAAGGCAATAAAGAAATTTCCAGTGTCTCTCAATTCTAGAGGCATGGGATAGACTTTGGGCTTCCCAAGATTGTCAAACAGGCTGAAGAAGCCTGATCTTACTTGTCTGAGTGTTTTGGGGTGTGGTTTTGTTTGTCTGATTGTTTGTTTATTTGTTTCATGTTTTGCTCAATTTTTTAACAGAGGAAAATGAGCAAGATCTCATTGAAATACACCATTGATTGCTACTATGATGGTAACAACTTTAACGTTCCCAGATATTTGAGAATGACAGCTTATGATTTCTTTTTACTTAGTTATTTTAAAATAAAATAATAATAATGGCTTAGTACACCTTATGGAAAAATCAATTTCAGAATGTGGCTTGTAAAGAGAACACATTAAATGCAGAAATCAAAACCTTTTTTTAGCAGTACTCTAGTTAAAAACCACCAGAACTGCTGAGGCTCAGAATAAAATTTATCAATAATGTTTATATGGAAAGAGACATTTCAAGCATTGATAATGAATATAGCAGGTTCTTGTGTTGCACAACCCAGCATGACAACTAAGGTGGATTACAGTGGATAAATTTCCAGGTAGTCTAGAGTCAGCATAGCTGGTTTGTATCAATTCCAGGCTCAAAGCTGAATATTCATCAAAGGTTTTATTTAGGGAGTGTTCTGTGGTGGGAATAGCTAGAGACTCTCTTTTCTTAATGTCTTTCTTGAAATATTTCTGAGCATAAAAAACCCAAACACGTTCACAATATTATTGCCAATGTTCTTTTTGGTGAAATCTGTGTTAGCCTCACTAGCAGTAAAGTATAAAAACAGGTGAGCAGAGGAAAACAGTAGTATTAATTCTTGCTCCGATACCAAAATTATTTTGGTATTGAAGTCCTGAGCTGAATTTATTTTATCAAAGCAACAAAGAATCCCTGGAACTAAAGAAATCCCACATATAAAGTTAAGAATGTGCTGAAAAAAATAATAATTTTATCCTTGAACCAAAATCAAAAAAATATTGAATCAAGGCTTAAATGCTGTAAAATTAAAAACTGGAATACTGCAGAAGATGGAAAAAATTCTTATTTATTTTGAAGATAGAAAGACACTGAAATAAAATAAGATCTTAGCTGGCAAAGTTTTCCAGAATAAAATGATGTGAGAGATGACGTAAGAAGCGTGAGTAGCTGGATTGAAAACATATAGAATGAACAGCAGCTTGTAACACTGTTTTAGAAACAGGAAAAGACATCTGGGCTTCAAATAATCATGCTGAAGAAAGGAGACAAATTTCAAATCTGTTCAAAAAAGATGACATTTTGGTAACTTTCTAGGGTGGTTCCTCAGCCACAGCTCCTCCTCTTGCTGTCCCAGTTCTGCTGATTTTCAACAATAAACACCTGCTAAAATCAACCTGAAATCTATTTTGGACACAAAATATAAGATTACCAACTGAGTTAGAAGAACAAACCCAACACAACGCTTTTAAAATTTCAAGAAGCATGGTATTTTGGACTCTATCCATACAAAATACTGCTCTTTTTCAAATACATAAGAGCATTTACTGGTATTAAACAACTCTGGGAATTGTCACTGTCATGAAGGAGATTACTGTCTTGTGCTCTCCTTACGGTATTTTCAACTTCTGAACCAGTCTGTGACTAAAGTTTTATAATGAAAAACATTTGCATTACTAATGTTGACCTCATTTGTCTCTTAAATGCTAAATGAACTTTAACCTTATGAATCTAAAAATTTTACTGTAGAAACAAAAATCTGATCATTTATACATAGAAATAAAAAATATTGGACTTGCTAGTATCCAAGTAAAACACTGTCTGTGGAACAGAAAATGAACAGGTGATAACATTATTTGCACCTCTCTCTTTTCCTTTTAATCTTGTTAGATACATTCCAGCAGGTTTATTTTCAGTCATGTTAATAGAATCCAAAAGAATAGTCTCTCACAAAGCTTAATTTACTCTAAAGAAAGCACTACGTCTGTTATTACAAAACTGGAGTTTTGCAACTTGATTGGTTGATGTGAACATCTGTTTTATAAGGTAAAATGAGGTGGTTTTGAATATTAAATTATACCTAATTCTGCATGCTTTGCATGTCTTAGTCATCATTATAAACAACTGCATTTCAGAATTCAGGACACTGAATATGGAAGCAGGAAAGAAGTATTAAAGCTCTAGCCATTCTGCTGACTGTTAATGAACATATCTGCGTGCCATGCTTTTTTGAGTAATGTGAGTAAAGACAACAGGCACAAACTGGAACACAGTAGTTGTCATAGGAACATCAGCAAAGACTTGTTTACTGGGAGGGTGACTGAGCACTGGCACAGGTTGCCCAAGGAGGTTGTGTAGTCTTCCTCTCTGGAGGTATTCAAAAGCCACCTGGACTTCGCCCTGGGCAACCAGCTTGAAGTGACCCTGCTTGAGCATGAAGGCTGGACAAGAAGACCTTCAGAGGTCTCTTCCAAACTCAACCATTCTCTGATTCTGTGTGATTCTGAGTATATCATATATTTGTGCTTCTATTTTTCCACCCTTACTGGAAACTCCTATTTTTGTCTCTGTTTTCATAATGCTTCAGAAAGGGTGGGTAACTAGTAATTGACTATAGCAATTCTCTTTAACCTGTAATACAAGATGAAGACATAAATTACTCCCAATACCATTTATCTGTCACCATTTTCAATATCCTCATCCATAGTGAATACTCTTAAGATTAATTGAGTGAAAAACTGGACAATTCTCATTATACCTCTTTTGGCTCTAAATCAAAAATAAAACCTGTTTTGGTTTGGTTTGTTTTTCAAATATTGTTCATAGGTATTACAGTAAAATATGAGCAATGCAGACACAGTTGTATTTGTCTCTTGTTTCATGTACCTCTAAACCTATGTTTTGAAAAATGTTTCAGAAGTTCAGTTCAGAGGAATATTTTTTTCAAAATTTTAGTACTTATTTTAAGCTTTTGCAGTGGAAATCCTATGAAAATTAATATGGACTGATTTGGAAAACCAGCTGAGGCCTAATTATAAGTTTTTTTCTGTGTGTTTTCCACATGACAACTTTAATTATTACCTTATGGTTACTGAGTTTTGATTAATACTGATTAATCTCAATATATCTTTCTAAAAATAATTTTAAAAAGTTTTTATTTTAAGACAATCAAGACTTATCCTTATCTAAACCTTTAATAAGAATAGACAGAAAGCCTTGTTTCCATTCTGTTTAGCTTAACTGATGTTCCTTGTTCAGATTCTGTCCTGGACCGTTTTATGATAATAACAGTAGTGTGGAGTTAGTGTAGATTTCCACATACCATGGAATATTACAACAATGGACTCAGTCTATACACTAATGTGAAAATCTGAAGCTACTTTAAATTAAATCAGTAAAGCAGAAAAAAAAATAAACATCTCAGTTCGTGATTAGTTCCAATTCTGCTGTCACTGGATGAAGATATACTTCATTACAATGAGCAGTAGCTAATTGACAACCTTTTCTGAGCATTCTCAAAGACAAGTCAAAATCTGACTGCTCATAAAGTCTAAGTTTCTCCTGTACAGGGAATAGGCTTCTCTGGGTTATGTTTGAGATGTGTTAGCAGAAAATGATTGGGATTTTTTAAGACTTTCATTGTGTATTACTGCTTAATTAGAGTTAGAGACATTGCAGGATTGCCCCTGAGTCAAAATTAATGACCAAATTTTCACTTCTATACCCGATTTATCTTCAGTAGCACTGTCTCTCCTGGCCAGCGTCTGGACTTCACGGCAAACCCAGTTGTGCTTACTCCTGAATGTTAATATGATATTGTCCCGTGACTGACTTAAAGCATGCCAGACGGGACGCTCCCTTAGGAACATTTCCAGGGTCCTGTCCTAGGAGAGTTCCTGGATCACTTCTTGAAAGGCCATGATGTATGTCTCTGACATAAGGCAGGCAGGGCTTTTTTTCTCTTAGAAAGCTCTTGTCATTCATATTTCACCAGTTACAGAGAAAAGGGCTTGGGGGAAAAAGCATCGCCATTCATATGTTCCTTCAATAAAATTAGGACCAGTTATATGTGGGTTTTTCAGGAAAATAAAAAATATTTATTGTGAAATACTTTCTTTCCCCATGGAGAAAACATTCTTTCAGGTTGCCAGCTCATACATTTTTACCTCAATTTCAGAACTGAATATGCTGTGTTTTTAATGACACTAACACTTGAAAAAAGCATAGATAAGCACAGTTCATGCATTCCTTGATATCTGAAACATGATTTTCCTTTAATATAATATTTTAAAGGATTTCACATTCATGCCACATACTTCGAATATTTGTATCTATATATGCAATTTTTGTGGAATGTAATTTAAAAGAATAATGCAGAAGGCCGTTGCATTATGTGAAGGAAGATTTTGGGGCAGAAATGGGAGGCAAGCTTTCCCTTTTTCTCTCAGTAAAAGACTCACGTGTCTTTGTTTTAGATTGAGCATCAATGGCATCAATGGCATAGTCTAGTTTTGGTTGTTCTGGATCAGTTTTTAATTATAAACTGTAATTTTAAACCTAACTTGGAACCCCATGTTTTAAGAAAGTAAAAAATAATGAAGTGCATGAGGGCTTTAAGAACTATCATTATAATAGAATCATAGAATAGTTTGGGTTGGGAGGGACCTTTAAAGGTCATCCAATCCAACCTCCCCTGCAATGAGAAGGGACATCTGGAACTAGATCAGGTTGCTCAGAGCCCCGTCCAACCTGACCTTGAAAGTTTCCGGGGATGGGACACCTACCACCTCTCTGGGCAACCTGTGCCAGTGTTTCACCACCTTCATTGTAAAAAAATTTCTTCCTTATATCTCATCTAGATCTACCCTCTTTTAGTTTAAAGGCATTACCCCTTGTCCTATTGCAACAGGTCCTGCTAAGAAGTTTGTCCCCAGCTCTGTAGGCCCCCTTTAAGTACTGAAAGGCTGCAGTAAGGTCTCCCTGGAGCCTTCTCTTCTCCAGGCTGAACAATCCCAATTCTCTCAGCCTGTCCTCATAGGAGAGGTACTCCAGCCCTCTGATCATCTTCGCGGCCCTCCTCTGGACCTGCTCCAACAGGCCCATGTCTTTCCTGTGCTGAGGGCTCAAGAGCTGGACGCAGTACTCCAGGTGGGGTCTCACCAGAGTGGAGTAAAGTGGTAGAATCACCTCCCTTGACCTGCTGGCCACGCTTCTTTTGACGCAGCCCACGATACAGCTGACTTTCTGGGCTGTGGGCGCACAGTGCCAGGTCATGTCCAGCTTTTCATCCACCAGTACCCCCAAGTCCGTCTTGGCAGGGCTGATCTCAATCCCTTCATCCCCAGCCTGTATTGATACCAGGGGTTGCACTGACCCAGGGGCAGAATCTTGCATTAAAGGGACTTCTTTGTACTTCTGCTGTCAATTCTGTATATACCTATAAAAATTCTCCTTTATTGAAGTATTTTGTAGAGGAATAGGAGCATGCTCTACTTGATCATGCTTGTGGAATGTCTTTTGTAAAAAGAAAATATTTTGGAAGCTACATCCATGGAATGAACATAGATTCCAAATCTGACTCTGTCCAGTGAAGATGTTAATCAGAAATGTACTTAAATGTTTGAGTAGAAAGGAAATCCAGAACTCAACCGACTCAAGGCTGAATTCTTGCACGTTGCCAACAGTTCGGTAAGATTTTTTCCTGCCAGCAGCAATAGAATCATAAATTCAGCTTCATTCTGTGGCAACACGCTTGATCTTACTGAGATTCATTGAGTTAGTGATAAATACAAGGTCAGCTGTAACCTTAGAAACCAAGATAAACAGACTGGAGCAAGTGAGAATCTTTCTAAAGGCAGAGAAGATAGTGGCATCTTTGTAACATAACAACTGAACTGATCTTCACTGTTAGAAGTTCTCCCCTCTAGCTTTAATTGAGTCTCCTAGCTGAACATCTTATTTAGGCACTGACTCCCATGTACCCGACCAAACAGCTGCACCAGTTTAAGGCATAAACCCCTCATCTTTCTGCTTTGTTTTTCTGCCAGATGTTATGCAGTGGGACTGGGGTAATAGAAGCAAATGTGTTTATGTCTCAGTACAGATTAATTGGTACAACTCCGCCACTCCTAGCTTCAGAGGTGCAGACACACATTCCTTCTGTCACCACTTTTCTTAAACCACCACAGCCAGATTTGCCAAAGTTTTCGGTTCTATTATTTTTAGTGATTCATATAAGTCTCCTTATTGTTAATCCATTTTACATAAGAAATCAGTCCTGATTACAATTTTCACCAAAAGGGTCCAATGACAGCACAACTCATGAGAAAGGAAATTTCCAAGATAATTTATGCAGAGCTCTTTTTTTCTGATATTACAATCAGAAGATTAATAAAAACTCACTTAGTTTGTATATTCTTGCAAACTCATTAGGCACTTTATGACAACAAGGGACAAAGCAGTGATGTTCGTATTCTCTATGTTTTCTTCTTATTCAGCTACCAGTAAGTTAACTTCCAAAAGCAAATTACTACCTAGCCCCTCTCAGTTAAAAGTGGAAAGGTACACCAGGAATTTGCAGAGAACAAACTGAAGCTGGTGAGCTGTTGTCTCCAAGTTTTAATTCTTATTTCATTCTTGGAATATCTACATTTTCATAAACAAGATTAATGATATATTCAGGGCCTTGTTGCCACAGATCTAAAGCACTTGGACAAACTGAAACACATTGAGCCAGGTCCTAAACAGTGTTTCAAGGAAGCAACAACAGCTTGTGCCAGCTCAACATGCAATATTTCCTTTGGATGTTTTGAAGCATAATTTACATTTTTTTTTGTTTGGACATTTTGTGATTTTCTGCCCTCAAAGTGAAGTTAAGCTAGCCTATTCATATCAGAATATGGGGGGGGGGGCGAAGTTTCAAAACTGTGTTCAAACCTGCTCCTGCATGAAACGCTCAGAACAACTGAATGTGAACTTACATGTTCTCCTGCTGCCTTTATATGAAATTGCTTAGAAACGGAACACAGATGAAACAAACACTTCAGTGAGCTCCTTGAAATGACCCAAAGCCAGACTTTTTTTTTTTTGCTAAGTGGCTGCAAATGCTTAGGTCACATTACAGTTGATAGCAGTTTGTTTTGTTTGTCTGCCATAGCTGCAGATGACAGAGATCCAAAACTCATTGACTTGAATAGGCTTTGGATTGACTGTGGGGAAAGGATTTCCACTGTAGATAGGAATGCTAAAAACATAATCATTTAAGGCTCCAGTTTCAGAAAAATGATTCCAGCCTCTGTCTCTCTGTCTTGCACACACACACATTTGCTTAGGATCAAATTCTCTCTCCTTTGTCCATGTTAGATAACTATAAAATCACTGAAGTCACTCAAAGAGCAAGGTGCAATCCAATGTGAATAAAGCTTTAAATACTTGCTTAGAGGTGGGAATTTTCCCTTCAGGCCTTGTTGAAAAGCTATCAGGCACACCCTCAAATGAGGTCAGCAGATGCCCATGTGTTTTTACATACAACATTGTCGTCAAAAAAACACACTTGTATTAAAATCACATTAGGTTGCAAAGTCAGGTATTCCGAGGCTAGTGTATGCCAGAACTTGAGTTGCCATTTCTTCACCAGATAGAAATGACCTAGCCTCAGGCTGGCTGTGCTTTTCCAGGACTATAACTCACAGACGCAGAATGACTGGTCCAGACAGCACTCACCGACACATGCATGTCTCAGACTTCCTCAGAACAGCTGAAAACAGGATTGATTCAGATACGAAGAAAAGAGGACCGAGGCACAGCAGCCAAGTAGCTTGCTGCTATCAATCATTTATTTTCAACTTTCAAATGAAAAGAAATAATTTAAGAGGGCCAGGGGTGCAAGAGAGGACGAGAGTAATGGGGAGGGAGAAAGGAAGAAGGAGAGAGGAAAGGGAGATCTGACTCAGTCAGTGAATCACTTTTTTTTTTTTTTTCTTTGAACAACAGTTCAGGCTTATCGTGAACAACTGAAGATCTTCTGAACTGATAGCTTAAGTATCCCAAGGAGGCAAACAGTAATTTTCAGTTTCATCTTTTTTTTTTCCCCATGACAATCCAAACACATAATAGTTATGAGATTCATTAAATCCACAAATTTCTATGTTAACCAGATACTAATCTATCAAGGTAGTACATAAATTAACTTGGAATTGGGGGGGGGAAGGAGGAAATTAGATAGTTTTTGCAAACAGCAGAACAATGAAATTTCATGCTAAACACAACAAATGTAATTTCCATAATTACCTTACGTAACACAGAAATTGAAGACACACAAAGCAACTGAAACCCTTACAAGGTGACTTAGTGCATCCATCAGGAATTGCTGGGGATTCTGGAGACTTAAGTGTTCTTCCTGGCTCTGTCACTGGCCCACTGGATTAATCGTAGAATCATCGAATAGTTTGGGTTGGAAGGGACCTTAAAGATCACCTAGTTCCAGCCCCCTGCTGCCATGGGCAGAGATGCCTTCCACTAGACCCACCAGGTTGCTCAAAGCTCCATCCAACGTGGCCCTGAATGCTTCCAGGGATGGAGCAGCCACAGCTTCTCTGGGCAACCTGTTCCAGGGTCTCACCAGCCTCAGAGCAAAGAATTTCTTCCTGATAGCTAATCTATATCTACCTTCTTTCAGTTTAAAACCATTACCCCTCATTCTGTCACTACAATCCCTGATAAAGAGCCCTTCCCCAGCTTTCTTGTAGGCCCCCTTTAAGTACTGGAGGGCTGCTGTAAGGTGTCTCCGGAGCCTTCTCTTCTCCAGGCTGAACAAGCCCAACTGTCTCAGCCTGTCTTCATAGGAGAGGTGCTCCATCCCTCTGATCTTCATAGCCCACCTAATATAGATTAGCCATTTCTACCTCTGTCAGTTTACTAATGGCCTTTTGATTCATTTTAGAGTTGATGGCAGAGAAACATTATATGAGATATGTTTCACTCAACACTTTAAAATATCTGTTCCCTAAAAAAAAACCAACAGTAGATGAAAAGGATGTTATTTTAATGTACATGAGACGTTATTAGGACACGTGATACATGACAATCACTGGAGCAGACAGACAGGAGGCTGAAATCCATCTCACAAAGACACCTAAATTTAAATGTTAACGTGAGTGTGGTGAATAAACATGTAGACAATGGAATCTGGAGAGCTATTTCGGATGAGACCCATGCACAGGCATAGGGAAGCAGTGCCACTGGATGTACCCTGATGTAGCTCCCCTTGCCTCCAGCTGCCAGAAGAATATGGGTGTCCCAGGAGTGCTGCATCACATCTGCCAACTCCATGCAACTCACAAGTTACAACAACATTAGATGCCCATGTTTAGTTGACTGAATCTTGCCCCATCTAAGTGTTTACTTTGAAGATATTCATTTTAGGATGAATTGAACAGCCCTTAGGTGTCACTGAGTTCACTGTATAAGAACTCAGCTCGGTTGCCCTTATATTGGGGTGTTTAATGCCATTTAAGATGTTTTCAGATGTCTTACCTGGACTCCAGCTGAAGGTCCAGAAAGATGAAGTGTTTCCATGGATCTTGTGTCTTACCTGCGCCATCCATGTGCGCATTTGGGACACCCTAGGGCAGTCATCCCAAATGACACTAGAAGCTTGTGTTAGGTTAATAAATGCCAGTGACAGTCATGGGATGTCCGAGATGCTTATCTCAGACATAGACACTTACATTTAGATGCCTTAGGTTATGAGTTGGGTCTTACTTTCCAAACCCCAGTAGGATTTAAACTTAGGATAGGTGTCAGGTTTCTCTGCTGGGTCATCAAGGCAGCTCTTTGAAAGCACAGCAGTGGAATATTTGGCACCAGCAGAATCTGGGGACTGAAAATCAAAATATCCATTATGTGGTGATCACCAAAATTAAAAACAAACAGACCTGTAGTTTCTAGAATTAAGTTTCTGTCTGTAAATTTTACCTACAACTTCAACTTGACATCAAAGCAATTTTTGAAGTCTAATTCTAATTCACTCATGAACTAATGACCATTATTTTCTATATTAGAACCTGTTAGCAATTTAAATATAGTTTTAAGTAACTAAGGTGTGAACAGGTGTTAAAATTTCAGTTTACATACTTCACTTTGTGGATGTTTTCCATCATTTTAGACTGCTAATATTTATTTTTATTCAGAATTCTTTGTGAAAACTTTCTTCTGAAATATACATTTCCTGTAGTATTTTTTTCCATTTCTGAATCTTTATAAAAATGTATGCCACAAGTGTAGTCCTGTTCTTATCACCGCTCTCAGTAAAATAAATATAATGGATTGGGATAACTTAGAAAAACTTATGTTCTTACTCTATACATTATTTTGTGAAATAATATACCATTTGAAACCAAAGCTGATTAAACCAACTGATTAAAAGCCAATGTATCTGTTGCATCCTGGTAAGAGTTAATATTACAAAGACACATGTTTTCAGTATTATGGGCTACATGTGAATTAAACATCTGCCTAGTATTATAATATCAATATAAAAAACCCATTAGAGCATCAAATTATCCTCTTGCAAAGTGGGAGACTTGTCCTGTCTCTGGGGACTTTCAGGTATTAGACTGATGCAATACTTGTTCTTAGCCAAATAAACTCTGTGCTACTTTCTTTGTTTCATTACGTATAAATATGTACATGCATTGTTTATAGGCTGTGTATACTAAGCAAGGCCAGGTCTGATTCACAGCTGTGAAATTAATCATGCTCTATGTGCAGGGATTTCAGGGAAAATTGTTTCGTATCAGTACTCTGACTCTTTACAGTGTTCTTTTTCTTGTGTGGTAAAGCTTTAAGGCCAGGCAGCATAATTGGTAAATTAAATCTACGATTATGTAACAGGCTTAAAGAACAGATTAACAGTACAACCAAACAAATGAACACAATAACTTAAAACATATATTGAAACAGAAACGGACAGACTTCAAAGCATAAGTCAACAACTTAATGCATTTACTGTTTGGCATAAGAAAGACATTTACCCTATAAACTATTCCTTCATACATCTCCTTCTCTGATGCAGAGAGCAATGCACAGCAATGGAAATTCAGCTGTCTTGCCTGAATGTGCAGGTGACAGGAGCTCAAATGGAAAAAGATCAAAGTGTGAATCCAGATTAATCTGTGAACAGCTTCCATTCATCATAGCAGCATCAAACACTTTTTGCTGGTTATAGCCTGAATTGCCATTCATAGAGTTGTGCCATTTACAATTTTCTAAAATTATTTTGACCACAAGGCAGCACAAACCAAAGGGGTTAAAACTTGTCTTTTTTTTACAGTCTGAAATAAAAACTAAGGGTTCTGAACACAAAGAAAATTGTTTAGCAAAATAATGCTTACATCTTTCAAACGTGAAACAAGTTCTACTTCCAGATATAAGTTGTGTGGGATTGTTGGAAGGAAATCAACAATCAACAAGGATGCAGTGGGATTCATTGTTAGCACCTTATAACGCTGTAGAAAATGCATGCCGCAGGACCCATGGGGCTGATGTGCCCCTGGAATAGAAGCTGTGGACCGAGCAGGATGCCATTGCACTGGAAATAACACCAGACAACGAAGACAACTGAGTATTGCGCATTGGTTCTTCACTTCCAAAGAGGTCTAGAGACACCACTCCAGACGTAGAAGTGTTGGATGGTAGAGTCCCTGGCAACTTGTCCAAAATACATTCTTTCTTCACTCTTTCACCCTTCCACTAAAGAAAGACTTGTTCAGAGGTGCTCTCAATCAGGGGCTTTGCTCCAGTAACAGTCCAAAGCGAGACAGAAGAATAAGATCAGGAGCTTCAGAGAAGATCCAATCAGCCTGCATTACATACTTAGCAGGCTGACCCAGACTTAATAAAAATAGCCAAAGGATGGAGTCAGATGCCTCTGAACAATAACTCTGAAAGCTTCTATACTGAGCAAGGACCCTGTAGTCACAGTACTTCTATGTCCCTTTGCTTGAGATCCACATCCAACGTCTCTCTCCAGATCAAGGTGGTTAGCATCTTTCTAAGAAATCCTGGGAAGAGATCTTGCAGCTCCTTCTAAAAAAGTTTGCACCAGCAAGACTCCCATCATTCCTCTCCCTAACCACTAATTATAGAGTTGTCCTTCCTCCTGCTTCCTCTGATTCCAACGCCTTTCTTTTTGAACCCAGCTCCAGTGTATGAAGGGGAGGTTACCAGCACACAGGATCCCCTCTTAACCTTCATTACATTACCGTCTTTCACTGAGGACAGATTGGGGATAGAAGGATTGGTGGGAATGGTCTGACTTAGAGAGTATTATGTGAAATGGAGAAAATCACTTCACTAAAAACTATGTTTAAGAAAAACAAAAAATTTGGTACCTAAGTCCAGAAGAGGATTTCAAGCACTAAACTGTAGTTTCACAGGCATTCTTAACTGCAGCCTTGAGCTGTACACCAAAAGACTTTGGTGCAAGAAGCTTAAACAAACTGTTGTCTTTGGTATTTTGTATTAACTGTCTTAGCGCTGCTGAGTCAGTTTCAGATCCTATTTCCAGCTGAGTACACAGGATACAGAGTGGGAATCTAGCTCTGCATTGTGAATGCCACCCTCATGTTTATGGTACTTGAATTTTAGGCAGCAGAGTGTTAAGCTGAATCAGCCCTTAACTTTTACTTGAAATTCAAGTGAACCAAAGGAAAAAAAAAAAGATTTAGTGAGTATTAGAATTCATCAACTCAACATTTTTGAGAATTAAACTTTTTATGTTAATTCTCTGTTTAACACTTTTTGCAGGAAGATCTAGATTCCTGGTTGCAAAAAGGTAGGGTGGAAAGGATATTAAAAAGACGAGTAAATCATAAACGTAACAGCTGAAATTTGTAGAACTCATTGTTCTTCCTGAAAGCATAGGCCCACGTAGGGAACAAGAGATTCTTAAAGTTAATATTTTTCCATTCCGTATATCCAGACTAATTTTAGGACTCTACTGCTTCAGACTTTTGAAACCAATCCATAGTGAAATCATGATGTGCCATACAAAATAGAAATTGAAACATGCTTATTTTTTTGGCTCATGGCAGTTAAGTAGGTGAAATCATCCTGTTTTAATTACAAAGCAACTCCCCCCCAACTATGTTTCTTATGTTTAATGTTTTTTTCCCCTAATAAAATGCAAAGGCTTATTACTATACAGAAAAGCTTATGTCATTTCTTGACAAAGAAGAAGTATATCTCCTGTTTACCATGTGTCTAAATATTGTTCACTTGTCTAGTTGAAACAATGCCACTGAGTCAAAATCAGATTTTGCATAAAGCAGGATTTGACTTCATTTAAGTTCATCCTGAAGAAAACATTAAGGGAAAATAAGTAATACGCTGAGAAATGTTAGTCTGAAGTCACAGGACAGGAAAAGTGGGTTGTAGTAGTCTTCTTCACAGTAAAAGTACATTTCATTTTATTTAATAAAAGTAAGATGAGGTACGCAGAACCAGGTTGTGTTCCCATTGCACTGGAAATATCCCTACAAACTGAAGACCTGACCCCCATCCTATATGTCAAGTATTCCTTACATGCTTTTGATTCACACCTTCAAGTGCCATCTGATATAAAAGACATTATGTCAAACATTTCTCATAATTGTTGTAAAACTTATATCTTGAACGTGCCATTTCTTGGGCTCAGAAAAGATGTAATTCTACTTAGAAGTACTGAGTTCTCCTGCAAACACAAATGCCATGCGCATTCATTCAGAAGTACAGCTGTCAGAGAAGGAGTTATGTTCTTTTCTTGATGTCTCTCGATGCCAGATCATACACTCAGAGGCAAGAAACTTGAATTCAAAGCTCCTTAAAAGTGAACTCTACTAGACATTTTCTTCTTCCAAGAAGAGGGCCCCAACTACCAAACTAAAGATGTTTTCTGCTCCTCCTGGCGGAGCTTTTAACATAGCCTCTGTCTGGAGGTGAAGCAAAGAAACTTACTTCTCCCAGTCCGTGAGCACACTGTTAGTCTAAAAAGAGTCTCTGTTCCCACTGTTGTTGCTGTGTTTTACATGATTCCTCCTTGTATGACAAGCATAAACAACCCTGGAGAAGGAAATAAAATTTGCAATCCTTTGCTGATGTCCAGAGTGGGAAATCATATTCCTTGCTTCACATTCAATAAATTATTGAAGATTTTCCTGAAAAATAAAAGACAAGATGTTGACCATTTCAGTAGTAGGAAAAACACTGAACTAACCTTTTCTATGACCTGAAACAATGCTTCAACTATTGCTTTGGTAATCGCTCTTCTAAACGTAAAATCATACAATCATTTAGGCTGGAAAAGACCCTTAAGATCACCAAGTCCAACCTTTAATGTTTGTTTTGTTCTGTTTTGAAAAGGATAGTTTAAGGAGTTTTTCGAGCTGTGAATTCTAATCTCAAATGTGGTGAAACATATGAGCATCTGTAATACAAAATCTCTCTTTTCCTCAAATATGTTATTAACAGATGCCTGCCTCCCGCACACTCTGCAAACTGCTTACAGGTGACAAGGAAATTGTTTTAAAACACTATAACAAAGACTCAGAATAAGCATGTACCACCTACCCAAAGAGACCTTAAAGTCGTCACAGAAGAATAACAGAGGGTATTAGAAACAGAAGGGCATTCTTCAAGAAGTGGAAAAAGCTTTCAAGCAAGAGCAGTGGAGTTAAGCATAAACTCTGGCAAGTTTAGAGTAAGATAGGCCAAAAATCACTTTGTTGAATAATTGCATGAGGGTTAAAAACTACAAATAAAACTTCTGTAAACATATCAAAAGCAGGAAGCATGCCAGTTTGTCTTCAGAGTTGATAGATTATATGAAAGGTATAAAAGAATTTCTCCAACATGGTGCACTCATAGCAGAAATACTGAGTTATTTGCATTGATGTTCACTATAGAGGAATATAGGTAAGCTCTGACACTGAGACTTTCTTTTTGGCAGACAAATCCAGGGAAATAACTCAAAATGAAGTGTGCTTAGAAGAGTTTTAGAGTTCTGATGAGTTTTTTATCATTGGTAACATGAAGAAAGCAGAATAGTTTTCCCTTGAAAATTCAAAATCAGTTTATATTTGAGATTGTCCAAATTGCTCAAATCTGCTCATATGCCGAAAGACTGAAGGTGCTGAACAAAATAGTGTGTTTTCAAAAAATCTGTCAGGAGAAATCCAGGAAACTACACACTGGAAAACCTCTTTTGTCCCGGACCAAGCAACTGAACTGCATAGCGAATTACATGAATAAATGTGATATAATAAGGAATACTCAGCATGAGTTTTGATGGGAGAAATCATGCTTCACTGCAGAATATTTGACCGAAACAAGGATTACAGGTGAGTTACCTAATGTACTATACCTGGATTTTCAAAGAACTTTCAAAAAGTTCCTCATCAAAGTTCTTAACCTAACAGGAAAGGTCCCTTCACAGATTAAGGGTCAGTTAAAATCTAGGAAACAAATAATGAGAACAAATAATGTGAAATGTTACTAGTAGTAACCCATAAAGATCTGCTCTTCAATGCATGTGGCTAAACATCAATGGCCTGAGGTGAAAAGGAACACAAAAACTTTATTGATATACATCCTTTTAAGGCAGTCATACTAGACACTGACTTTAGAGAGTTGAAGACATCATATGACACGGGATGATTAGATACTGAAATGTCAAATGAAAATTAAGTGTTGATAAATACAAAATAGTTGAAAGACTGGTTACTCATGTGTCATGATGGACTTTAAAAAACCTACTCTCAATAAGGAAAGGGACCTTTGGATCATTGTTATTTCTCTAGAATCACCAGTTCAATGATCACCAGCAATCAGGAAAACAGGATGCCAGTAAAGACAGAATAAGAAACTTTGTACTACTGTAAAAATCCGTGGCCAACACAGGGCTTCCATCCTATGTATAAGTACTCCTCACCATCCCCCTCTCCAAATAAATATAGTAAAACTAGTAAAGGTACAGAGAACTGTGACAGGGATGATGAGAGGTAAGGAATGCTTTCCATATGAGAAGATTTTAAATAGACTAGAACTCTTCTCAGAAAAAGAAGGAACTGAGAGTGATTTGATAGGTTGTAAAATCATGAATGGGCTGGAGAAGGTGACTGGGGAATAATCATTCACTGTATTTTATAACACAAGGATGGGAAAGCACCAAGTAGAATTGTCAAGCAGTAGGTTTGAAGGAAGTAAAAGGAGTACTTTTTCACACAGCACCTCATTATATTGTGGAACTCACTGACACAGATTGCTTCCATTGCCAGAAGTGTAAATGGGTTCAAAAACATATTAAACAAATTGAGGATTGGAAGATCCATCAAAAACTAATAAACCTGATGATGTGGTGCAATTTTCAGCTTGAGAAAGCCCCAACCAGAGATGGCTGGAAGCTGCATGACTGTACGGTTACCAAAGCATTAGCTGACCACTACCAACAATACGGTATTGGCACAGATGAGCTTTAGATCTGACTAAAACCAGATGTTTCTGTATTCTTAACTTTTGTCACACTTTCCAGTGAGTTCCCATTACCCTGAGTGCAATTCCTGAAGTACATTACCCCAGTGTTCAATCTTTAGTGACTGTCTTCATCTGACTTAATTTATTTGGGCCTGTATGTTGCACATCCTCATTCACGTTCAACCCTTGGATTATAGCCATGAAGAGAAACCAGCAGTCATTTTAGGTTGCTTTAGTCCCTCTGGAAGTATATGTCCTTTCCCTTGACCACCTAGGTTTCTAAATTAGGCATCTTAGTTCTGTGGTAACAGCTGGGTAGGAGAGATCTGGATGGTAGAGTAGTTTTAGATTCCTTTGGCTTTATTAAAAAAAAAAAAAAAAGGCAAAAAAAAAAGAAATGGGTGAGAAGAAAGATGAGAAGATATCTAGAAACAGAGAGAGAAACTATGAACACTGAGTTATAAAAGAAGCTGAAGTCATTTCTGATGTTTGTTAAAACTTGAACTGGCCAACAACATCAAGTTGAAGTAGTTTTTAAATGTGTAACACATTTCCACACATTAAAATTTCGGTCTTTAATTTTATTTTTAACCCATGCTTTCCAGCTTCCTGTGTTTGAATAATATGAATAAAACAATGAAAATCATTCATCTGTTGACCCCTTTCTTTTTCATTGGACTGCAGAGGAATGTTATTGAAGAGAAAAATAGTCACAGTTTATAAGGAATTTAACTGAAAATACAATGAAGTTTTTTTTTTCATATTTTGTAGAGAAGACCCAACAATCGAAGCAGAAACTGTAATCTTCAACACTTTTTTTACCATATGCACTGTATTCTATTCCAGATATTATGCAGTATCTGTATATGGATCATTTGAAAAAAAAGGATTCAATATGACCAGCTCAAAAATAGAGAACAGCAAATAGTACTACTAGACATGTAACAATCAGATAGAAGATATTAAACTGAAGATACTGTGTTCATTTAAAGAACAAAGGAGATAAGTGGAGTATCCTGATCAGCGGTATTCTTTTAAATATAGAAACTAAATGCATTCAAAGGGTAACAGACACACTTTACTTGACCATTCTGGAAAAACAAACAAAATGCAATAATGTGGTTTAATTAAGATACAATTTTACCAAGTAATATAAGACCGTGGCCCATCTAGACAATCACCATGTTTTCTCCATTGCTTTCAGTCTGTTAGGTATGCCATCCCCCCCATCTTTTTCTTTTTCACTGTCATCCTCTTGTACAAGACTACAGGAAGGCATATGCTTTTCTCTCTATATGTATAAAAAGGATCAGCCAAATAGAGATTTCCTCTGCATTGTATCTTCGAGCTCATTGGTAGCATTTTCAGGAGGACTCTTCTAATTCCACCTCCTAGTCATCAGAGAACTGGTGAATGACTGATCAGTGTTTTAGAAAATGTTAATTTTCTTCACTAAGAGACCTATACCTGTGTCATGGTATTTCTGTCAATGAATGTAAGACAGGTATCAGCTTTTGTAGAATGTGTTTTCATACTCATTTCACAGGCAAGTTCAGCCTCATCTGAAACAACTCACTAAGCCATTAAGTCACTCTTATAGACTTTGATTATTCACGCCACTTGACCAATTTATATACATCTAGGTTTCAGGGTCTACCAGAGGCTCTTTTAGGCCCCTGAAGCCAATTGCCAAAAATCTGTCACACCTAAGTCAGGTAATACCTTGAATTATTTCATGTATGGTGATAATTTCAAACTTCAGTGAAAAAACATTTACTTACCGAAAAGGGTCCTGATTTTCATAAGTTCTCTGAAATAAGTCCTCACCAAGGTTTTCTAGATAATAATTTAAGCCTGAAGCGGGCAAGATTCTGTAGGTGTTTCAAAACAGGTCAAAATGATCTATGTTTGAAAATGTCAGCATACCTTTTTTTGCAAGGGAGCTTCTGTGAGAGATGTTCTGTCTCTACATTGTCAAAATGAAAAAAGGTATGCTTTGATAATAGCCTGCCTGTCTTGTTGCTGGGATGCTTTACTTTGTGTTTCATACAGTTGGAGATTGAGAAAAGGTGTTCCCTTTCAGTACTCAAATTTCACGACACTCTGCTATTTTTTCCCCATCACATGGGAAATCCCACACAAGGGAGAAGATATATATGAGTACAACTTGCAGTTACTTTGAGATGACAAATACCATGATGAAACAAAAGAAATTTCCCATTAAAATAAACCACATGTCAGATTTCAGCTCAGATTCAGCCAGCTCTCAACTAAGGAAATATGTCTTAGCTGTAGATCACGGAGTAAATACATAACTGCTTTACTCAAAGTGGCCCATAGAGAAACAAACAGAAATATGAGCTAGCGCTGACTATGAGAATAAACAGAAAAGCCTTCCAAGAGCAGTCCATCTCATGCTTTTACCAATGTACCCCTGAACGAAAAAGATGCACACATCTCCTTGCCTCAGGCAATGCTTAATTACCTTATATCAAAATAAGCTGTGGAATTCAAGGCCAAACATACGCAGTGAATCCTGGACCTCATACTGCTCAGGGTATTCCCTGTGACTGGGTATAAAAACATTAAGAACTGAAGCTTTCCACAAGGTCCAGCAAGATATAAATAATTTCTTTTGCCATAGCTAAACATGTTTCTCAGAGACCTCTATTTATCTAATTAAAAACAATAAAAAATAAGCTTGGGAAGTAAAGGAAATATTGGAAATATGAGAGAAAAAAAATAATAGAAGACCCCCCCTCTTACGAGTGATTAGCTTTCTCCATCCTTTAATCAGGCAGAGCAGGGAGGTATCCTACGTGTTTAGTTTAGTCCTCTCAGACTGACTCCATCTGCACAACAAGCAATGTTGAAGTGGTTAGGAATTTTTTGATGGATTTTTCTTTTCCTTTGTACTGCATTGTTTCAACAAAAGGAAAAGATTTTTCAAAAGTTTATATATTAACAAATTTTCTTTGGGCAAAGTTTCATGTCTACCAGGAAGAAAACTCAGAGCAGGAATGCTATTACTGCTTCTACCTCCCCTGTCTTTCTTTCTCTCCCCCTTAATCATATTCCATTCTCGATTTCATAAAACCTAATTTTGTCTTGACTCAGACATTCAACAAAATCTACACAATGATTGCTTTCAGGTCAGCCTGCTTTGGTGTAGTTCCTTAGATACACACTGGGGAATAAAGTATTCCAGAAAAAACAGGTGAACTAACTTTCCTGATGTGAGAAAAAGAAATCTTGAATGGCTGACAGAGTTTCAGGCCTGATATTTGAAATGTCCTGGCTGTAAGGTACATCTTGTCCTTCTTGGACAAAAAGTCAAGATTAGTATTTTTCTAAAATATTCATTTCATTCAATCCAAGTCCCAGTCATGAGTAAATTACATAGGTCTTAGTAGGTCATCAAGAGTTCTTTTCTCAGCTGAACTAGTTGAACAGTTTTTAGGGAGTTCTTCTGTGAATGAGACAATCTTTATCCACGCACTTCATTGCAAAGAAATAGGAACGGATTATTGGAGGTATCCTAATCTATATGTAAATCTCCCATTCCAGTTAGCACTATATAGTAACAGAACTAACAGCAATTCTATTTGTGGTCTTGTTTAGAAAAAAGACAAAAAAAAAACCCCAAACCCAAAATCATAGGTAGTTGTATTTCATTGTAAAACTAAAATAATTTCTCGTGAAACCAAGTTTAAACAAAAGTCAGACAAAGCAAAATTACTATTGTATATTTAATGCATATACAGTGGTGCTTCAATAGTCACAGTGCAGTTAGCAAGGCTACACCTGTGGATAGCTGGATGATAGTAAAAGTGTCCATTTCTATTATGATGTTGACTTTACATTTCTTGAAGAGATCCCTTTGGTAATGGTTTTACTATTTTATATTTTTGCCACACACATTCATTGCTAGCACTTCTATCTATCTTGTGTTTAAACTTAAATGACCAATGATAAATGTTTACTTAATTTTTAAGACATTAGATTTATTACATTTTAAAAGCATACACATGCACTCACTGATCCTTTTTGGATCAGGATTTGATGAATATAAAATTTAACTTATTAAGCAGAATCTGTGCAAAAAACATGTGCTTTGGGAATTTATTTGGTTCTCTGCTTTAGGTTGTTTATGTACCCATTTGGTACAAAGTAGGAAAATCAACTGTACAGGTAAGGTAAGGTAAGGTACTGAAGTCATACAAAGCAGAAAAAAATGTATAGCTGATGCTTTCAGGGATAGGCTGAATTTCAAAGATATTCAGTTCAGTAATTGATTAAAAATGGCTTGTTCTTGATTATTCATCCTCAATTATCTACATTCTTTCTCATGGTGCTCAGTATATATTCCAATATGGGATACCTCAAAGATGCGGGATATTACAATGCCTCTGCCTCTTTCTAGGTAGGCACAGATTAATACCTGCAGGAGAGATTTCACTCTGGGTAATGTATTTGATGCTGTCAACCCTGGTTTCATCTTGCTGGGAAACTACTAAGTTTCTCACATTTGTTTGCCATTGGAGGCAGTGGTGGTATGCACAGCATTTTTGCATGGATTTTTCACTTTTGAGGATAAAAAAAAGAAAATATTCAGCTGAGTTTGCTTTAAACACGAGACATGATTATATATAAAATATATAAAATTGGAAATCAAGATACTAAAGTCATGAGTAATAACGAAACATAAATTAAGATGATACTTTATTTATTTCCATTAAGTGATCAGCTCAAAAATAAATTCTAAATCTTGTTGAACCATAAGTAAGTTGATCATGTGGTGGCTCCTCTGCTTCTGTGACTTTCCCATTGAACATTATTACTTCCTCAACAAAACATTTAAGCTGACTACAAAACAGAAAGCGTATGATTTTATATACTTATAATATGTGATTCTGGTCCATATTAAATAATAAAATTAAAAAATTGATTTTAGTCTAAGTTTAATTCTTTAAATGATATGCTGACTAAAACATGCTGAAGACTGAACATAAAGACATTTTTTCTTCCACAGATTTCAGCTTTCATTGCATCCCATAATTTCCTATATTTACCAAGTTTTATATTATGTTTGGTTTTACCTCCCATAATAGTTTGGAAGATGAATATTTCACATGAATATCGTGATACATAATATTTCTTTCTCTTTCATGTCCCACAGACAGTAAGTCACCTGCCTTTCTTTTTTCTCTCTCATCTAATATAGCAAACTTAGTATTTCTCCAGCAAATATGTCCTCCCTCATCTTTGTTTCACAGTTACTAACTATGTTTTCTCCCCAAAGATCTAATTGATTACATGTTTAGTAAACCTTGGAGCAATTTCTTTCTGTCTTTGAGGACTGCCCCATTTCAGACCCGAAGAAAGGCTTCTGTGCTGGAAACCGTGTTTATTCAAGCTATCTCAGCTGCTCTAACAAAGGTGTTCCCTTACAGGAAGCTATCTGTCTCAGCGAGGACACCAATTCACTAGTAGTAAAATCTGGTTTCTGTTATCTGTTAGTCTATCTTTCTTGTTTTAGCTCAACAATAAAAAAGAGATAAAATGTGACTAGTAACTAATATAGTGCTAATATAATGTCGTTAAAACAGTATGACTGGCAACTAATCACATACAACTAAGAATAAATAATTCATGACTTTGTAAATAATCGCTGAAATTTGATGTATTCAGAAATATAATGACCACTGATAATTAAGAGTAAAAACAGAAGTAACTAGAAGTTAGTATCAATAATTTAGAAAATAAAAGACTAATTTTTCAATTAACAACCCAGCTGAGCTTAGGCTATATCAAAAACTTGTAGGCATCGTCATTACAATTATAGATGGAGCTGTATGATTTCACCTTTTTTGGTATTGTATTTCAAAAACTCTTCGTTGAAAGAAATGGCGTGATGGAGACAGAAGTGATGAATGCACTGAAAAATTGCTTCCTGTCATAAATGACTTTATAAACCTACTGGGAAATTTTTCATGTCTACATCTGGTAGATGGTGACTAATGCAGGATAATCAAATTAGAAATCATTCAGCCAGTAGGGACTAGTGACCACACGAAGGTCCAGTGACTAAAGCAAGATTAGAAGTTGATATGTGTAAATCACAACTGATTCTAATCAGAAGCAGATGCCTGATTTCAGACAGGTCTTCGTGGACAAGATGTCAAAAAAGATTAGAAATAATTGAGTAGATGGAGACAATGAAATGCAGACTAGCTTATAGTACAAACAACTGACAGAATTCTATGCAAAGTAGATAAGCATAGTTTAAATGCACAGTGTCCACAAAGAGTATAAATAACAAAAAATAACTGACTTTCTATCTGGTGACTGTGTAATTTAAATGAATAATATTTACTGTGTACATCATGTGTAAACATATTGTGAGAATATGAAACAGCTGATTAAATTGGACATAAGAGATAATATTCCCAGTCTCTGAATTTCTGTGGGCTAGTACCATTAGAATCAAACATTTGTTACTAATTTATAGACTAAAAATATGCTTTTGAGGATTACAAGTTTATATTTATTCTTAAACAATTCTAAACTTCAAATTTACATTTTAAAATGTTCCTACCAGTGAATACCAGTTAAAAATCATAGAATAACTGCAAAATAAATTTACTTTTGTATTTATTATCTCAATATCTTTGTTTTCTTCTGGAATTTTTATGGCAACTCCATGAAATCTTTCTATAATTACTGATATATAACTTTGCTTCTATTTTACAGGTCCTATGTATAATGTGTATCAGTGCCTAGTAAAGAATATAGGAAATAAATAAATGGATAGTATATTTTTTTCTATTCTAATAATTTGCAAAATCTATTGTAATAGTTTAGGGATACTGAATATAGTTATGTGTCCTCATAAGTACTTTCAAGAATAAATACTAAACACATAACACCTCCTCCTCCTCCTACCTTATTCACATAGGCACAGAGAACTAAGTATCATGAATCGTATGTTGTATTACACAAGTTTGAATTTATGCAGTACGTCTAAACTGTATCTAGAAGGATATGTTTTGCCATAGAAGGGTTTCTACTGCTAGCAGAAGGCAACAATACACTCTATAAAGCCGTGAGAATATTTTACCCATAATAATCACAACAGCAAACATTGAGAAAAGAAGTTTGACATTCAGGTAATGGAAAGATTTTAGCAAAGTGCTTGGGAAAAGCCAGGGTATAGGTTAATTTTACTAAATGAGATTTCTCTTTAGTTCTTTTCTTCTTTTGATTAGGTGATTTTCAGACTCTGACTGTTTGCCAACTTCTCAGTCTGAATGTTTGTGTGACTCATTACACGTTACTCACACTTCTTCATTGGCCAGCTAGGTCTCACATGGCTCCGTCTCCTGTCTGGATGACTATTTGACATATAGGTGATATTTGCTGATATTCAATCATAATTCTGTATGTAAACACTCCTGTGAGTTGAGAATTAGAGAAATACATACACAAACACTACACTGACATAAATGTTCCTCTAAGGCAAAGAACAATTTAGATGAAGCAAGAGTTGGAGAATATTAGTAAAAATGTGAGTCATAGGCTTTCCTGCAACCTTGGGTGGGTATTAATGGAAAGGACTGAGCTTACAATAAAGTTACACCTTTACTTTTGCTGACTGAAAAGGGCTATCAAAAAAATATCAAATGTTTTTTTCCACCAATGTCTTTTTAGCTAAATGTTCTTTATTGATTTTAGTGGTAGGATCTTCAATAAGGATCTGGGTATAATCCAAAAGTTTGTTTCCGCTGTCACATTTATAAAACATCTGGAATCCTTGCAGGTAAATGTGATGACATTTGAGTAACAATTCTGCACCACTAAAAACAATGTTGGTAAGAGCAGGCTCAAGCTGCTGGTGCTATTAGAGCACATACAAGTCATGTATACTAAACACAGTGTCACTAATCCAGGGATGAAATCATACCCCAATGCAGAAAATAGGAACTTCGACTTGCCCGGCAATATACAAAAGTTTCCTAAAGTTCAAGACAAATGTTTGTACTCGTACTGTTTGTACAATGACTGATAGATTAAGAAAAAAAAGGAATTTGTGTGAGTGTATATAAGATATATTTAGAAGGATAAATTCATGACTCAAAGCACATGTATAATTAACATCTAAGTCCTTTTCAGCTTCTGAATGCAAACACTTAAAAGCAGGAGAAATTAGCAAAAGCAGAAAGTATATTACACATACTCAACAGACAGGATTTTTGAGCATGAAAAAAACACTCTTTTGTTAATTCTTTGAATCAACAACATATGTTGTTTACTTATTGTTGCATCTTGCAGAAAAAATAAAGTTGGCTTCAGCAAATAATGAGCAGATGAATTTTGAAGAAAGAGGACTGTGCGGCTAGAATTTCGAATACCAGACAGTAATGCCATTATACTGTGGGCTTAAGGTTTTTCCACAGCAAAATACTAGCCTGCCAGGCAGACAAACAAATTAGCTGATGATGGACCTCCCTTCCACGACTAACCTTTAATCCAAGACAGCCCATTTAACTAATGAGGAATCCTCCTCTTGTACTACTATGATAATATGAAAGCGGAGTGGAACTGATAAGCTGAAAAGAGTCAGTCAAGTTTTTGACCTTTCTCAGAAGTGCCTTTGACATCAGCTAGACAAGAATGTGAGGACTCAGCCATTTGAGTAAGTCTCCAGTGATCTAGCCCCTAGAAAGTCTCAAATAACTTCCTTAGTCATAACAGGCGCTTTGGCCTGACTCACAAAACAGACTAGCATGTAAGTTCAGCTCCCACTCAAAATTGTTAGTGGTTTGAGTTCATCTGACTTAGCTTTAACCAGCTTAAATACAGGGGTCTAGTCTAAACTAGTCACTTTCCAAGATTCCCACATAAGCTCCTAAAAATCTTTCAGTTTCTGAATTTTCCTTGTGAAGTACTTAGAATTCTGCTCTAAGGCATATGGTCATTTTGAGTAGCATCTATCTCACAGTTTACTCCGTTTGACTCACAAAACAGTTTTCTGACCTCTGTTGACCAGCAGTTTCAGAGTACATGCAAAACCTCAGGGAGGTAAAGGAGGATGAAGTGCCCCCCTTCTTCTACACAAACTTTTTTCTATTTGATTGATCAGATGATGGAACACTCAGCCTTTTATTCCACAGTCACATGATACGGCTTGAACTCACTTCCTTCCCATTACTAGGACTAAGAAGTAGTAAATGCACTAGGTAGTAAACTCTTTGGAGAGAGGGCAACAAGAAAGAGAGAGAGAATACAGATTTACTTTCTTCTTCCAATTTTTACTTAAGCTGATCTAATTTTCACAAAATGAAATAATAGTAAGCCAAGAAACAGGTGAAGATATTTTGCCCTAAAGGCTGTAGAAACAGGTGTGAAAACATGCCTAAAAAGTAATGTCAGTCTAATCAGAATTTGCATACAAAAGCAAGCTACTGTAATGGAATTGACGATGTTACATTAGTAGTGTTAAAAAAATTGACAGGTTTGTAGACAGAAAGTAGAGGTTTTGGGGTAGATGTTCTCTTTACCTCAGTTGCCATTAAATGTGATGTTATCTTACTTTGTAGCAGCTCTGTGAGAAGACTTACAGTGTCAAAAAAAGAGAAGGGATGAAAACTTACAAAGGGGTTTTTTGCTTTTATTTTTTTTTAATTCCACATTATAAAACATTCCATGAAAAATAACAGGTTTAAAATAAAGACCTTGGAATGATGATTTTTCTTCCACATCAGCCCTTGTGTCTTTGGTATCCAGAGTTAATGACAAATGACTCAGCAGGTCATTCATTTTTCTCATGGAGTGACTGTGGATCTTCACTGAATGAAGTTCATATCATGCTCTGATACTCAGGGAGGAACACTGGGACAAAGCAGTGAGAATTTGTTTGTACAGGAGATAAACTGCTGCAATGACTTTACCAGTCCTGGGTTGCATGATTTTGTTTCTAATCTCTGAGGACATGTTTAGCCACCCAACCCAGTACAGCTGTCTTTCTAACTGTACTTAATCAAAGGCAAAGGGCTAGGCAAGCATATAATGAAAAGGGCAATGGTTTGGCTTATTGTTTGACATAATGAACAGGGCTGTAATGAAAGACTACTGCCATTATTGTCCTCAAGGTTTGTTATGGATGAAAAACATTATGAACGATCTGAACGAGACCTAAATCCTCATTTGCTCTGCTCATTCCTGCAGTACAATACCATTTGAAGTGATGTATTCTGCCTTGAAGATGGGGCTTCACTTAGCCTGCTGCTCCACACTCCTACAGATCTCATGCTTATGAAATTTGCAATTAATTGTGCTCTGCTCTTTTATTTTCTTATTTATTACTCAAGATTCTTCTCTCTGCCTCATACTTTCTTTGATAAGACATTGCTTGGGTATCATAACTGGTGGTGGAGGCTGTGAGATGCATTGTCCATAAAGTTTCTGTGAGCAAAAGGTACTCTGAAGCCAGGCTGTGCCTCATTACCAAACTGCAAGAAGAGAAAGTTAAGGAAATGGCAGGACTCAGAGAGAAGGCAGAAATGAGGTTTTCTTTGTTGTGTTGGTGGACCAGAGTCAGCACAGCAGGGGAAACAATACTCTGGAGAGCAGACGTGGCCCCACAGTGCCTATCAGTATGTTAACAAGTGTCCTACCTTACTAGTAAGAGAGAGGATGCTCTAGCTCATTGGTATAGTTTGTACCACAATCCAAAATCCTTGTAACACGAGGTGATATGTGTATTCCTCTTTCTACTTGTTGCACATTCACTTTTTATCTAGCCCTGCTTTTACACATTTTTCTATGACAATACAAAGCATGAAACAATGTTTAGCTGCAGTTGCATCTACTCTGTTGCTTCTGTGCTAGACAATCTCTCCCTGAACCACTGAAGCTGGCTCTTGGTGTCTAAATTTCAGTGGAGCTGTGTTCTCAGAATCAGAGCGGTGCAGAAATAGCTTTGGGATCTCATCTTCTGCCCCTTCTGATCATGCTAGTACTACCATGATTTTAGAAGGGTATTCATTGAGAAGACATATCTCCCAACCAAAAAGCAATATTTTCTTAGAGGAATTTGATAGGATACTTCCACAGAACTGTTTTATTAACATTAGACCATGAAGCCAAGCTTGACTTTGCTTATGAGCTTAAAAGCTCTTTGTTTAAGACTTTAAGAGCTAAAATTTGATCTCAGCATCTCATTGCATAGATTAATCTCAGAAAGGATACTTCCTTTTATGTAACATTTATGTAACATGTAACACATGACAAACAATTAGTATCACATTATCATAGTGAATGGCTATAAAAAATAACCATATAAATCTGGTCAGGTATTACTGACTTTATACTTGGTTCTTTTCTCTAATCCCTATATCCTCAAAAATCCTGTGTTCCTCCTAGTCTGAAATGATTCTACAGTATTTTATGGATAATCTTGATATACTGGTTATGTGAAGACCAGCAGCACATCACTAAGGATCTTCTCCCCAAAAAGAAAGATATTTATCAGCAAGATATATAGTATATTTATTGTACAATCAATTTTGGTACTAAATGAAATAAAAAGTAATAAATAATCACGGCTCAAAGAAGAATATATGGTATTCTCGCTCCTATTATTAATTGAGAGGACGTGATCATATATATTCCATTTTAGCATTTCCAGGAAAAATGTATTCTCTTGCAATAAGTTACAGAGGCACTACTTGCTCTTTGCTACTCCATGGATTTCCAGACAGTATAAAGCAGACAGACTATGACAATGAAATAATAATGCAGGTAGTGCAGAACTGTGGCAACTTTTTTTAAGAAACCACCTACCCAAATTGAGTGTCATTTCAAGTGTCAGAACAACATGGGTTGCTGGAAAAAAAATCCTTCGAGATATCTCAGCGGTAACAGGAAATATAACATCTGGTGACCCCGAATTATAAAAGGTTTGTCCAATAACTGCAGGGTTAAGCATTTTGAATGACTGAAGGAGAAAAGGGTCTTATGAGACTTAGGTACAAATTGCCTTTGAAGTTGGTGTAGACAGACCGCAACAACGAAAACCTGGAAAGGAGTGGGTTTTGGTCTAAAATTCCCTAAAAAGAGCCAGGCAAACAGCAAACACAAGAATTTGCACTAGAAAGTGGCATAAATAAAAAAATTACTTCTCCTTTCTCAGCATATATGCCTTCCCTTAGCTTATCTGATTTTATTGGGAAAACGGTGTTTTTCTTACTCCTTTTGATCCACTGGCCTCAGAGTTCTGATGCTGTCTGTAGATGCTGTACCCTGCTGTGTACAACTGAATTAAATATACAAACCCTGTCATCATAATCCTGTCAAAAATCCTTCTAGAAAACACGCTGTGCATGCAAGGATGGCAGATAGAAAAAGCTTTCAACTTTAATGAAACCATTTATGCCTGAATCATTGAATCCAGTCAGTCAGTTCTGTGGAATCTTTTTCCATAAGGACATATCTGAAAGACACTTCAAGATGGACTCAGTCTACAAAGTAGTTTAGAAATAAATTAATTATTGTCGCTTTAAATGACCCTTTAAAAAACGCAGATTCTTCCTTTCTCACGTACAGATGTCATTGACAAGCATTCTCCGTTCTGCTGAAATTCTGTCACCCTTTGAGACATCAGGATGTGGCTGCTATTGGAGGACAGATACAAATGTTGATTGTCCTCTGGATGGATAGGACTTGACAAATTTTGTTTTGAACCGCTTTGGGGCATAGGAGATTTCAGTTCTTGTCTTAAAAGGATGCAATGCAAAAGTCTTGATGTGAAATAAATTGGAATAATTACAATAACTGTCTAATTATACATGGCATGAAATAAACCTCAATTTCAATACAGTTCAGGAAGATCTAACGAGGTCTGATTTTTACACCTATTTCCTGGCTCTAAAGCAAGTTAATTTTCTCATCAAATCTGATTGGCTCTGGCAGGATCAGAATATCTCACATTATAGTAATACAAACATTGAAAATAAAGTTTTACCATACAGTATTTTAAACCATATTTATGTTAAAAGTAACAAGTTTGTCTGTCTTTTCTCTCTTTTTCTACCACTTGCACTTTTTAACCATATTTTTTAAATTGGATTTCACTGTCTCGGCAATCTTAATATATAAAGATGTCTTACTTTATTGGCAAATGGAGAACTGTGGCACAGGGTGGAATAAATAATTTGGTTGAGTTATGGAAAATATAAATATGGAAAGCTTGATTTTGCTCTATAGTATGATTCAATGCACCTGTACTCATCATTCTCACATAACTAACAAGAATTGTTATATCAACCAACAGCAAGTTTCTGATGAGGAAGGATAGACAAAGAAGTTATCTTCCCTCTCCCACACAAACACCATAATGTTATCTAGTACTGGAAATACAGGACAAATAAAAGCAGTTGAAATCCTAATGTCACAAATCCCATATCAGTTGGGACTTAGATCTCCAGAGCGTACCACATCCAAACCAGCAGCTCTATTTTTTCCAGGACAGCCTAATCTTGTATTTGTGAACTACCTCCCTTCACAGCCTTAAAGTTCACCTCAGGTTGACCGCAAAGTGCTTCTTCTGATGAGATGGTGGTCTTTTGAGTACCAGCTAAAGCTCTGCTGTAATCCAGTTTATGGGCAACCATGCTAGATATCTGTCTAAATGTTCTGGAGAAACCCTGAAAGTTGTATGTTGTCATAACTGCAGCCAGCTTTGACAGTGGACAAATACCTGTGTGTAGATTAGGTAACTTTCATATGCTCATTGACTGGTCCAGGTCAGTGCCTGCATTCAGGTCAGCAGACTGTGGCCTCAGGGGGGAAAAACACTCTGTTGGGTTATTGGATTATATGCTGAGCAGACCCTAGAGTCCTGCAGATATGAAGTCTTATTCATTTTGCAGATTTGGAGATTTCCACTGCTGCACAAAGAAAATTAGTAGGGTGCATCCCAAGTGAATGGAAAAGAAGATTTCCTGTTATTTCACTGTATTCTCAATGGAAAAGGATAGACATGTACCTTAGACTGGATTATTCTCTGGTGGTACCTAAATTACATATACAGGCCACAGAGCAGACATTTGATTTCTGTAGCCTGGAACTCCATCTCACAGTACAGATATCAGAAGTGTTTATTTCTTTTCAAAATTGTTCAAGGGAAGAAGGGGCTACATTAGAGAAGCTAAGACTGGCCAGGAACTTTAAACTGGAATGGAACCAGTGCCCAAACTGAGTAGACTAGACACCACCATGTTATGGTATTAAACAGGAAATCCTGAAAGAAGGAACTCAAGTCTCTGGTTTGCAGGAGAGGCTCAAGGCCCTTGTCTGGAAGGGAAGTTCACAACTGTGGATCAACCTGCCAGGTCCCAGCATAGACCATGGCAAGAATACTAGTATGAGTATGAAAATAGGAAAATCTGTCTGGAAACCAACCAAGCACATTTGATTTTATGCTAAAATATGAAAAGGGTAAGGATAAGCCTCAGCTTTCCATGGGATGCAAATTCCTCTCTCTCTGTTAAAAGAGATTATTTATTTAGGATTCAATTTCAGAGTTTAATGCAGAGATTCAAACTTCATCTGGGCACTGATGCCTTTACAGAAGTGAATCAGAAGGAAAATCATGCTTCTTCACTACTGCGTAGCTATGGTAACTCTGGCAAATGTGTGTGGATAAATTGCAGGGAGTCAGACTTACAACATCACAAACCTTCACAAAGCTCTCCTTTGCCAGCCTAACCTTTCCCACTAGATACTCACCCGTGTCTTGCAGCCAACACAGAAATCCCAGAAGACAGTACGGACATTACCTTGTTGTTGCAAAGTACCAGTGTAGACTGTAGGAAGTACAGACTGAACAGGGGCTGAGTTTCATGAGTGTCCAAACTAATTTTCAAGGGAAAATGTGCTGTAATCCAAACAAAGTTGATTGACATTTGAGAACAGAACTTGGTTTTTCACAGAAACCACGGGAAAATCAAGCAGAACTGAGACTCTTGCAGTCAGAAGGGGAGATTTTACCTGCTGTAAATTTTTATCCCTCAGAAATCAGGTGGACTGTTGCCACTGTTTGTCAGCTAAAGCTTTGGTCTTGTAGATTTGTTTATTCATATTTCCAAGAGACTGGTTTGGGAAACTAGAGAGATGGTGCACGACAGACATTTTCAGAGACCTGGGGGCGATATTTCCAAAATACAGGAGGCTTCATTCTTGACCAAACAGGTCCACGCAGAATTTGAAAACTGCTGAACAGTGTTTTATAACCTAAGTGAGTACACTGAAGATATGCTACAAATTGAATTAGTATCTTTCCCTGTTTGCCATATTAACTAAAACACAGGCTTAAATGTACACCAGAAAACTTTATAGAAACTTGGCAGAAACGTAGTACAAAACCCAGAGGGAGTCCAAATCATTGTCTTATGTAATACAATGAAATACATTGGTAATTATTCAGAAGACATGATAGAAGTCTGTACTGTCCACATAATTTCAATATATTTAAGAACAAACAAGAAGCAGACAGAATAATACTTCTCAGTAAGGATAATTTTACTGTTCCAGACATCACATGGGAATAATAGATCTGTAGAGACAACAATAACATTTTCATAAGAATGAATGTAACCTCACCGCTATATTGTTGGAATTAAACTATAGTTTTCTGAACACAGTGATCTCCATGGGTCATTTCTTCCAAATGACTACTGTGCACTAGCCAAACAAGACTTCTTCAAACACTACGTATTTCATATCAATGTGTGTTCATGTCTGTGCATGTGAGTGTCCGTGTGTGTAACTTAAATGTTTTACAATGGTCTCATCTGAAGAAAAACTCATTAAATAGTATTCCAGCCACTACAGAACATCTTACAAATAAATGGGTATTGTTCTTTTCTGACTAACAGCTGCTTTTAGTTTAAGTAGTTTACTGTAGCTAAAAGCTCTGACAATCCAGATACTTTTTGCTATCAAGGTTTATCTCAACCTGCTAAAGTCTAGATAAGGGATTGCCAGTTTTCCTGCTTCAAAGGAGACAAGAGTAATTGGAACTATAAACTCTCCCATTCATCATCAAAATGCACATTTTTATAGGATCACAGAAAGCATCTGTATCTTTACTAAGACAAGGCATGCATTAGATAGATTTAAACTGAGACTGCTCAGTACAGCAGATCACTTGTCTGACATTTACAGATGTTAATGTGCACACACTCATGTCAGAAGAGGAGAAAATAGCACTTGCTTAATCAGAAGATTATTTTACAGAGTGAGGTCCTCATCCTGCATCGTTCTTTGCTTTAGCTGAATCCAAGGGCTGTTAGTCCTTCACCGAGTCATTCAGTACCGTCCATGACCAGGACTTTTAACTTTTTTCAGTGCAGTTTCTCTCACTTGTGCCTTGGTGTAAAGGCAGTTTTGTACAGCTAGATCCAAGACCTATGCAATCGTGACGATGATAACAAACACTATGCTTTGGCCAAGTCTGACAATTACTCATTTCTACTGACCATTAACAAAAAGTAGCATCTACCTAAAAACTAACTAGCCCTGATTTGTGTAAGAAGTACAAATTTCCTTATGGTCAATTTGATGGAATCCTCACTTCCTTTTTAATAGCTTGCAAATTCATCAAAAATAGAAACAGTTTCAAAGTGAGTTAAGTTTACTCCTACAGGCTGCCATTATCATCAGAATATATAAATTCCATAGTCTTAAGTAAGGTTTACCAGAGAAAGAGTAAAAAAAAAAGTTCAGTTCCTTTCTCTTGCGCTCAATAACTCTCAGATGAGTCCCTGCTTTTTTCCACTAAAACACTGCAAAGAAGGTTGCCTGATAAGATGCCCATTAGTTTCCCTAGTAAAATATATTTTAGTGTTACTATAAAAGAGGATATTGGTTAACAAATCACTGACAGATAAACATATGGTACTTCTAACAAATCTGGAGGTTTCCGACAAGTTTTTTCAATTCAAATGCTGTCTCTGTGTATTCTACAAGTGGTGGGTTTTGCAGGATATGTGATTAGCCTCCAGTAAGCAAAATTACTTGTTCCATGAGAATGAATGAAGAAGAACCAACTGCACAGCTATTGTGAAGATTTTATATATATGTGTTTACATGGCTTTCCTAAGCAAACAAGATCACAGAATCATGGAATAATTGAGGTTGGAGGGGACCTTTGGAGGTCATCTTGTCTAATACTCCTTCTCAAAGCAAGCTCACATAAAGCTGGTTGCCCAGAACCCTGTCCAGGTGACTTTTGAACATCTCCAAGGACGGAGACTTCACAACATCTTTGGGAAACCTGTTCCAGTGTTCAAGCACCCTCACGGTAAAAATGTGGGTTTTTTTTTTCTTATCTTCAAATGTAATTTATCGTTTTTCAGTTTGCATCTATTGCCTCTTGACCAGTCAATGGATACTACTGAAAAGAATCTGCTTCCATCTTCTTTATACCCTCCCATGAGGTGTTTGTACTCACTCATAAGATACCCCTTGACCCTTATCTTCTTCAGGCTGAACAGTCACACCCTCCTCAGTTTCTCCTCATATGTCAGATGCTCCAAGACCTTAAACGTGTTTGTGTCCCTGCAGCGCAGGAGGCTGTTGGCTTGCCTTGCTGTGGTGGTGCGCTGTTGGCTCATGGTCAAACCTTCGCTGTTCGGATATCCACTGATCCGTCCTTCTCTAACAACTTTAGAATCCTCTGATCAAATTAACTTTAAAGGAAGGCTATGAGTCTACAAAACAGTTATGTTTCAGTACACGCAGGGCCCTGGACCAATCACATTACTGCTCCCTGTTGTTCGGTGAGGCAGTTTTGGTGTTACCAGATAGGAAGGTATTTAAGGGAGTCACATTTACAGGAAATGAAACTTCCTTATTTCATCTGTTAACAGAACATCATCTTGTTTATTGTAATTGCATGGGCTATAGGTATACTATAGCCACACTTCAACAGTTGCTCAAGACTGCAGTCTAATCCTGTATGAAAACATACTCTAAAATCAGTAGACTCCTGGAGGATTCAATTAGTGTAATAAGGAAACTACTCCTAAATTGTTCTGTAATCAATATTATTTCTTACACTAAATAATATTAATGAGCCCAAAACCCAAAAGAAAATTTTATTTTTATACTACACAATTCTGACAGCCTGCTATAAAACTTTCTGTGTACTTCTCTTCATGTATAATTTCTTTAGAAGTTCTTCTAGATAGCTATGGGATTAGTTTTTTAAACATATGTTTACCAGTCTCTTAGCTTCTTTTATGACAAGAGTCTATTTTATGTGTTTTTCTTACTTGTTTCTTGTGTACTATTTGTCTGTGTGAATGTGGTTTGATTTTCTAAACCTCCAAATGTATTGGTTATTTAGATACTCTGAGACCAAGGTTTATAACAACCTTTGATGCTCTAACCTGAGCCTTAAAGAAGACTTTATTTTTGAAAGATCATCTGAAAAGAGATGTCCTTTCTTGTTCTGCAATTACTTTATACATGTGCTTGGCACTTCATACATCTGAGAGCTTGCAGAACACAGTTTGGGGTGGTTTGTTCAAGGATACTGAAAAAAGTCAGTGTTGATTTTCCTCTCCTCAAAGAGCTGTTGCATGGTAGAATTGAATGAATTTTAAAACTAATTTTAAGATCTGGCAATATGAACAACATTGGCATATAATTTTCAGCAAGATGAAATATGCATGTGGAAGAAGAAAGAAAAAAAACAAGATACTTGCAGTCTAATCCATTTAGCAATCTGTCTCTAATTTTAATGATGTATTTGTCATTTTATTACTCACAAAATGTCATTTATATGAAACTGTCACTATGATATTAGAGAGGAACAGCTTGTGTTAAACTGTGTAACGTCTTTGCCAACTTTCAATCTTAGTTGCATTCTACCTCTTTAGAATTTCCCTTACATTTTCAGTTCAGCTTGGGGTGTGTTTCATCTTGGGGTGGATGCAGCAACTATTGTGTTTAGCTAATTCAACAGTATGGAAATTATTCTGAAAATCATTGTGTAAAAATAGCCTGATGTGAAATGAATATCTTGCCGGATCCTGAAACAGCTGTCACAATTTTTAACATTGATATTGAATAGGTGGGGTTGTAGTCACTTTCAAAGAGAAAGAATAATTTAAAAAAAAAAAAAAAAAAAAGCAGTAATAGTATATTTCCTTTTCTTTTGAAGATGCTTAAAATTATTATCTTCAAGCCTGTTAATCACTGAGCTGGACAAAAGGTGTCTTCCCCCCCCCCCATATATTTATATCAGCAACTGTGGTATACAGTTCATTACAGTTAAATGCAAAAAAATCACTGCTGGTCAATTATACCCAAATTTGTAAAATTTTCTTCAGGAAATACAGACAAACAAATACAAAGGCAATGTTTACTGTGTTTTTACACATACAAGGGATTTAGGAGTCTTTAGGTTCTCATCTGCCTTCTTTGAAAACTACCATTTTTCTCATGTTTTTCATGTTCTATTCAAAGTTGTTGCTGTAAGTAGCTAGAAATAACTAAAAACTTACAAATATTAGAAGCACAGATTCACCCCTGTTTTCTTTTGTAAAACGAAGGCAATATCTGCTAATTACCTTTCCATGGTCCTGTGAGGATTCAGGAGAAAGCAATAGCATTTTGTAAAGCGTTTTCACAGAATCTCTTGTATTGGAAAAGACCTGTAAGATCATCTAGTCCAATCACTAACCTAACACTGACAAGCCCACCACTAAACCATGTCCCTGAGCACTATATCTACACAATCCTTAAATACCTCCAGGGATGGGGACTACACCACTGCCCTGGGTAATGCGTTCCAATGCCTGATGACCCTTTCAATAAAGAAATAATTCCTAATATCCAATCTAAACTTCCCTTGGCGCAACTTGAAGCCATTTCCTCTTGTTCTGTCACCTGTTACTTGACGGAAGAGGTTGACTCCCACCTCTCTGCAACCTCCTTTCAGATAGTTGTTGAGGTCTCCCTGAGCCTCCTTTTCTCAAGGCTGAACAACCCCAGTTCCCTCAGCCGCTCCTCATAAGACGTGCTCCGGACCCCTCACCAGCTTCGTTGCTCTCCTTTGCACACGCTTCAGCACCTCAATGTCCTTCTTGTGGTGAGGGGCCCAAAAGCATTAAACATAACAGATTTGTAATACAGTTCTTCCACTGAACTCAACACTCATACCCAAAGAAGGAAGTGTTTTTATTAGAATTAGATGAAATTATGGCTGAATTAATATTAAAGATATATGTTAAAAGAGGAGCATTTCTAAAATGAAGCCTTCTACTTAGGAAGTTATAAGCAATTTTTTTTCCACACATTTTCTATTAAGCAGTCTTTGATTTCCATTTTGAAACAAAATCTGTTGATTAGAAATTAATGATTTTTAATAGGAAAAATGGGAATTTGAAGAAGTAAATTACTGAATGGGGGAAAATTGTGGAGGATGTTTCATATCAAACAAAGTGATCCAGGCTGACATGCCTTTTCTCAGGCACAAAACCTTAACCACAGCAGGAAGGAGCATCAACAGCTTCCTGCTTGATCTTCCATTTCTTTCACTAAACTAAGAAAAAAAAAGTATTACAGTTTTTAAAAAAATAAAGAATGAATGTTATCACGGTGCTGTGAGGTCTGCTGGTTCCCTGGGACTGGGCTGGGGGTGTGAGGGGCTCCCCGTAGGGTCTGGACAGGGCCTGGCAGCCATGGCCTGTCCGCCCCAGCCGGGGCAGGGCAGGCCGGGGGAGCAGCCAGGGCAGTCCCAGCCCTGGGGAATTGGGCACATCCTTGGGAATGGGCACAGGCTGAGACTGAGATGGGCCAAGGCAGGTGGAGACAGTGTCCTACAGCCTCACTGGGGCAGGGACTGATGGTCCAGGGCAGGTGGAGACAGTGTCCTACAGCCTCACTGGGGCAGGGACTGATGGCCCTGGGCACTGGAATGGGGTCCTGGGCTGTGGGTAGGGCAGGGGGAGCCCTGGAGATTGGCAGGGACATTAGGGACCCTGAGTCCACTCAGGGTCTCAACAGACAGTCAAAGATAAAGTGACTCTTGACTCAGAGACAAGAACTGAATATAGCTCCAATAAATGTTAGTTTCATGATCTGTATTGTCATCAAAAAAAGTTTAATGGTAATAAAGAATTGATACATACGTTGATTGCAAAGGACTATTTAGGAACTTATTCTTCCTCTAGCGAGGAACCTGTCCTCAAATTCTTTCATGTGAACCCTCACTTGTCATCAACATTTGTTTTCAGTCCACAAATCTTCCATGTAAAAGCAATTGCCTTGTTTGTAGAGCTGTGGAATTGAGCTTCACTAAACGACTTACAGAATTTCTTTAAAATAATTCAGTTGGCTTGATCAAGTAATTCATGTGACTTAAGTATTTGTAGTATACTTTTCAAGTGTACTTTTAAAGTCTTTTTTAATCTTCAGAATTCCTTCTGAGGATGGACCAGAGTTTAATTTATAGAAAAAAAGTTTGGAAAGCCAAGACCTGGGGCTTTTGCACAAATACACATATACCTTTAGTTTATGATGTAATCATAAAGGGGTTTTGACCCTGCCACATGTGAATGTTTGGGCTTCAGTCTGATCTTAGGTGAAGTACGTATCACATACAGTTATCATCATGTTATAAATATATCTCTATATTCTATCAAATAAATGTCAGGCTTGGTATACAATCTGTCATTTGTAATTCTGAATCCTAAGAGATATGTCTAGACAAGTAATATAGATGCTGCAGAGATATACACTCTAAATTCAGCTCCAGAGCACAGGCCAGTTATAGGTGCTCCCCACAGACTCAGAAATAATTGGATTGAATACCATTAAAATGCAAGCATACTAAAATGTTCTCTGCCTTACTTTTCAGCTACACAAAGACATATAATAAGGCACCTAATAAAACTCTGAAGAATAAACCACAACACCACATCTGTTTTCATGGGAGTTACACAAACTGTGGTTAAAAGAGAAGCAAATTTGAATGTGTCCTCTCCCATGTAGTTGCCGTTGTCGAGCCATTGAAAGTCATTTTAAGCTGTTGTTTTAAAAAGAGAAAAGGAATTAAAGGGAGTCATTAAATTTTTTTATGTCAGTTTTGGAAGTCTTTTTTATGTTTATGGTGTTCCTGGCTTAGGTACTGTATAAACAAGTATTGTCCACCCTTGAATCCTTACCCACATTCAGACAAAGCCACAATGCTTTATAAATTTCACTGGATTTTTTGTGTCTTCGAAGGAAAGTACTTGCCAATGGGACTTAAGTTTATGCTTGAAGTTAAACATATGTTTAATTATGGTCCCAAACGAGGACCCAAGTAGTTTGTTACAGCAGAATCTGTTCATGTTGATATGGTGGTAAATGTATCAGAAGGTGCATAATCTACCTATTCTGGCTGAATTTCTATGGATATATTCAATATTTAGGAATAATGTCACAAAGTTTGTGCATGGGATCCTTTCCCAACACTGAAAATTACAACAGCATTTGAAAAGCATAAAAACACACAGCATGATGATAACATGTACAGTTTTATCTTTGCTACAAATATGATGGTTTCTGCTGTGGAATTTTTAAATTGGACAAAACCTAATGCATTAGTTATCTGGTTCAGCTATCTTTTCCACTATAAACTGACTTCTTTCTTTCATGCAACAGCCCCAAAAGCAGTTATGTTAAGTTTCACATAAAAGAGATCCTGTTAGGAAAAATATCCACTGTTTATTCTTGCCCTCTTCCAGCTATGAAAGCTGTAGCTAGCTAGCAATCTCTAGGAACTACATTTTCATTTATTTTTTTTTTTAATTTTCATAGTTTGACAGACTGCACTGCATCTGCCCAGACAGAAGAATTAATCAAATGAAATATCTTTGACAAGATTTGCCAGCTGGTTTTGACTGCTACATGGCAGTGCACAACTGCAGTAAATACAGCAATTGAAGAAATTTATGGCAGCTCTGTATCATCAGAGCAGTGCAGCAAAGACAAAATCCACTGCTGAGCCTGACCTTGGAATATTTCAGATTATTCTTATTCTTCACATCATTATTTAACTGTTTCTTACAGAGATCCTATCTATAGAGATCACATTTAATATCACATCGATAGTACCCTCCATCCTATACAATTCAACAGACCTAGCATCTATTACAGTAAGTCTTAAGTAAGGTGAGAGTATCTCCTGGAATCAGACCCATCCTAGTTCTTGTTAGTTATTTAAATGGAATAAAAAATAATTTTGGAGGGAAAACCAAGCCTAGTGAGTCATAGCTCTAAATGGGCTGTCATTAACTGCAGCTGCAGTTTTGTGCCAGATTACAGGCATGCGAGCTTTATTGTGCAAATATCATCTACCAAAGCATAGTTCTCAATAATGTGAAGTACTGGACAACATCCTTAAGGTTGTAAAGATGAAATGTTAGGTACTTAACGTTCCTTTTTAGTTTCTATACTCTGTGAAATATTTTCTTTTTCTAAAAGCTGATATTTTATTTGTTTTGAATGTCAGACAAAACATTAGGAAAAGCCTGGAGGGAAGTCTAGCACACAAGTGACTAGTAACAGTCTCATTCCCTTCTACTATTGGAGGAAAATATGTTTTGGTTTCTTTCTTCTTAGTCAAGTAAACAGATAAATATATTTCCCCTGGCTTCCATTACAGCAAGTTGGCAGTTACAGAAGAATCCTTTCAGTTTTGATTTCCTGTCAGCTTTGTTAACAAATGACCACAGAGTACAGTATTCTCTTGGTGTGGTTTTTATAGACTCTGTGCCTTAAAAGGAGTGTTTCTGAATGAAATCGCTATATGTTCTCACTTGGTGGGGTTGGTTTGTTTTCTGTATGCAGTATCTTTCCCCTTTTAAGGAATGTGTGAAATTGGGAAAACGACAGGAAGGATGTGGCCTGAAAGAGAACATTTTTTAAAAAAAGCTTCTCTTCCCTTGATCTTGATCTTCTAAGTTGGAGTCAAAAACTGACTAAATTCAGATACAGACGTAAACTGGTTCAGGCCACTTTTTCAATCTGCCCACAGCAGGCAGAAAAAACAAACAAAACCAAAAGAGCTCCATGCGCAAAGGGCTGATCCCAGGGAAGTCAGTGGCAGACTGCTGAGTGATTTCAGTAGGGCTTGCTGAAATTTCTCCCTTAAAGTTAAATTTCTTCTCACTGGTAGATCTTCTAAAGAAAAAGACCTGACAACGACAGGGGTCATGAGCTTTGGTCAGAAGCTGTGTGGTTCCTAAGCTGCTTCCTTATACCTCAGTGGAAACCCTTATGGGCTGGAACGTAAAATTATTGCCTTGCTTTCTCACACCTGAAATACTCTGAGGGTAGACCCTAACCTTTTCATTTGTCTCTACAAAACTTCTCTATTTCAAGCCAGGCATCAATTCACTACTCTTGTGCAGGCAGTAGTCCATCTTGATGAGTAATCAAAAACCTACTCTATGAGCAACAGTCTTTTCTAAGTTTCTCTATTTTCCAGAGTGAGTTTTCTTTTTCTGCTCTCAGTGCATTTGCTAGGTTGTGTTCTTCAACATATGTAATGCTCAGGTAGCCCTTTGCTCTGTATTTTCTAGAAGGAAAACGTCCTGCAGGGAAGTGCTCGGTACAGTTGCTGCATCTGCGCTGAGGGCCAGACAGTGGTGTGGGGCGGGGGGGAAGGGGGAAGAGAGACAAAGTGACTTCATCAGTTCCACCCTTACCGAGAAGATAATGAGGGAAGCACTTTCCAAATAGAGAAAGTGAAGTGTCTTCAGAAAGCTAAGGAGGCCAAGGGAACTGCCAAGAGAGGAGAGGAGAGAAGAGAAGAACATTCCAAAAAGCTGTCCTTAGCAGACCATAAATCTTACCCAGCGGACAGTTCAAACACATCACTTGCACCAGCCCTGCTCTTCCCTGTTTATTTTCTTCCTGTCAGCATTAAAATAGAATAATAAAGTACCAACCAACAAGACAAACAAGAAAATAAGCAAGAAAACCCAGTAGAGAAGAATAAGGATTGGAGTCCTTGTCTGTCAGCAGTGTAGAGGAGTCCCTTGGATCACACTGCGCTGCAGCCTGTGCAAACACCACTGCCTCACCACAGCTGATCCAAGAAAGGAATTCACAAACTCTTCTTAAGTGTCTGAAATAACCATTCGGAGGAATACAGGAATGCCAAGACTATATTTAAATATTTAAAAGGGAAGCACATCCAAAACTTTTGTTTTGTGTCCAAGTGAGGTGTCTTCCTGTAGGTTTTGGCTGGCCAAGCTCATGTCATCTTCACAGATTCTCTGAACTGCTTTGAAGGTAAGGAGCATTTTACGCTCCTGAAGAATTTGTGAGGGAAATGGGAAGAAAAGTCCATCCTCCCCAGCGTGGAGTGGGAAAGAAAGGAAACTCTGCTGCCAATTCTGAGAGGGAATGCACAATCCCTACCCAAATAAGCAGGGAAATACCTCTCTGGAGGAAGCCACAGAGAGAGGGAGCCTGGGGAGGTAAGCAAGCACGCTGGAGGGAAAACAAATGGATTTCAGTTGGAAAACAGCCTGGTCTCTGTCAAACGTACTAATAAAACTGACAAGTTCCTGCAGACTGAGTTGGTAAGATCTGCATGTCACAATGGGAAAAAATACCGATAAGAAAACTTAGTAGCTTTAACGCAAAGGGCAGCTACAGAAAACTGAAAAGCTTTTTTTTTTTTTTTTTTTTTCCCCCAAGTGTGTGTATAAACCAGGCAGGAAGGTAGGGCTAGACAAAAAACTTCAGTAGAAAGTTAAAGGAATTCATGTTCAGGGATTAGTGTTAGGGGGTTATATGAACTAAAAAGTTGGTAACAGTCAGTGGCATCAGAGGGGTTTCAAGAACAGCATGCTTATAAATACAGCCCAGCCTCTCTGCTAAGACAGAGTGAGAAATCAGCTGGAAAACCCGTCCAGAATGTTAGAAGCAACTCTTAACTAAATTAACTAAGATAACAGCCCAGAAGGATCTCCAGTAAGAAAGCAGGTTTCTACAGGAAAAATATTTGCTTTTAAGACAGCTTTAATATTAAGATGAGTCTCTGGTGACACCTAACAAAATTAAAGTGGAATAAAAGCAAAAAATGGATGCAGAAGGGTCCCCAAAGGCCCGTGCACCATTTCAATCAGCAGTGCAAATTATTAGTATTGATTCTCTAGGGGGTTTGACCACCTTAAGAGCCAAGGCTGAGCTTTTTAATTCCTAATTTTTGGGGCCTTCACATGCAGGTTATAGTTACACTGATGGGTCCAAACCGGTACACAGTTGGCTGAACACTAATCAGGCCCACTTCTCTGCCAGAGCTTCTACATTGCTTCAGGCAGAATAAGTACATATGTGTATGCACACATGAACACACACACACACAAAGACATTTGTGAACATGCTGTCACTACAGAACTGATTGGATTGGTTTGGAACCAGCTAGTGCAGAGTGCAGGCAAAGGAGCTGAGGCACTTACGGCTTTTTCTCACAATTCAGGCTTATGCTACAGAAGTTTGCCAACACAAATGTGCAAATTCAGGGTGTGAAAAATTCATACTCCTGGCTGTCACCACTGAACTTCCCATGGCTATTCTTGGTTATGAGGCAAAGTGAGATAAGTGTTTCTGGTAGGAAGACCTTTCTTCGCAGGTTGTCTTATTCCTATACTAAAGCACTTCAGTTAACCCAGCTCTGGGGGACAGGGAAAATCCCAGGTTATAACCCTTATGTATCTGTGTAGACCAAGAAGTTCTGAAGTTGTTAGCTAGCGAAGGCACCTGTGTGCATTTGTGTGGGTCTGGTGTGCATTCATCCTTGTGTAATTTATGTGGTTTATTGCTCAGTCACATCAGGCCTCTGGCTATGTAAGAACAGTTTAGTATAGAGAGAAGGCTGAGGCACACCTCCCCAGGGACAGCCAAGCCTCGCTGATGTGGGATGTGCCATCTAGAAGCCATCTAGCCGACCAGCATATTCTTTTCCCTGTGTTAATGTATTTGATGGCAAGCTAAGAACATCAGTGTCAACAGTTGAAGGCTGGTGTCTAAATATTTCAGGACTGCTATGAGTTTTCAACTCCTAAAGGTAATCTTAGAGACATATTCTGAGTATGTTCAACAGGAAAAATTAAGGCTATGTGGGGACTTTGCCAACAGAAACACAGACTTCAAAGAACAGTGGGACCAGGTAATAAGTGCGACTCAGCTGCCTTATGAGGATGCACAGCAATGAAAAACTGAGGCTTTCAAGTGAATGCTTAATGTAAAGCTTCCACAACTTACACTGCTCAGAAGAGCAAATTTTCTGAGCTTGCATCTAATTAAAAAAAAAATAAAAAAAAGGAGAGAAGATACTATGTGATGGCAGTTTTGTAACTGCTATGTGAAGTTACAGTACTGTTAAACACAAGGCTGAACAGCAGATGGCATATTTACGCCCAAGACATGAGACTATTGTTGACATGGTTTGTAATAAATAGCAATGTTGATGTAAATGCATATTTGCTCAGTCTGTGTATCGTGCTGACATTAATCCTCAAGGAAAGGAAACCATCTGGAAAATTTTCAGTTAGTATAATCTGAACTGAATTAAATGCTATAAAGTCGCATATTACTCAAGGTAGAACTTTTCTCAAGTGGAGAGAATGACTATATCCTTGTTTGTGTTTTACACTAGCCTCATCTAATCCAATGTGTGCCTCTCATGCCATATTTCCTGCCTTATTTTTAATAAATTGCTATGAATTGCACTCTCCTTTATATATTTTTTCTCCCAGTAGAATATATAAATTAACCCAATTGAGTACAACACTAGCTTAAGTAGACACAACTTGAGATATCTCAAGCAAATGCCAACATCTTTCAGGCTCTGAAGTGGTAAAGTTTTTTGCTCTAGTCAGAGTTTTTCCCTAAGGAATTCCCTAAAGAATTTATTATTATGCATATAAAAATACATTAATAGTAACTGCATCTGTCATTTATTTTATTATTATTATTATTATTATTATTATTATTATTATTATTATTATTATTATTATTATTATGAAAAGTATTTCAATAGTAAGAAAATCATCCAATCCTTATATTCAGTTAAACTCTGACTGAGCAAAGTTGATAGTCTGCAGTGGAACTTTGATGCTCAGGTTTGAAGGAAAACATATGCTTTTCTCCGCCCTGAGTGCTTGGCTGTCAGGATCTGAAACAGCCCCATGACAAGGTCCAAGGTTCAGAAGGAGGATTTAGGACATACCCATTAGCCTGAGATGGAGTTTTGACACTGATTTCAATGCAAGTAGGATCAGATCCTCAGACACAGAAGTACAACTTGCACTACATCCTCTGTGACCAAATGGAGAAGTTACTGCACCTTCCCAAGTGCTCTGAATCAAAGTGAAACAGCTTTAGGAAAGCTAAGGCTATTAAGCTATTCCATTGCAGCTTTTCACACGATATATCCTACGTTCCAAAAACTGAGACAACATGAAAAAAAAATAATTATCTGTTCATTTTAGGGCTTACTTTGAGATTAGCTTTTTTATGGTTTGCCTTTCTCCTCTCAGATGTTTTCTTTCCTATTTACTGCATGTGTTTTTTATTGGAACATAGCTGTCCAGAAATCGGTGCTTTTGAAGGCAGAGTAGACGCACAACTGAACTCTACTAAATGGCCGGCTGTGTTTACATGAGGCTTGTTAAATAACAAAGAGCAGAAAGCAAGTACTGAGCACTGATGTGGGTTTTCATCATTTATCATCTGCAGATTATAGTGTTCTTGCCACTACAAAAGCTAAAGCCATAACAGAATGTAATATGAAGGCAATATCCCCTTATAGATCTTTGTTGTGGAAATTGCTGTGCAATCAGTTAATTCTCACGGCTCCCAGGAGGTACAAAGGTCACCTGAACATCTTTAACACTTTGAATATAAAACTATAACAAGATATGGTTTTGACATATGGACTGTTTCTAAATTTTTATAACTTTGGAAGCATTCCTGCATGGTTGAAGTTATTGGCAAGTCTCCCATTGATTTCAGGAGTTCCTGATAAAATCCACTGATTTTATGAATCAATTAGGAAATCTCCTTTTTGGACCAAAAACAAAAAGAAAGTGGTGTTTACCATGGAAAATTCAGAATCAGACTTCAAACACTCTTCACATGAGTTTATTTGAAGAATGATTCACTGTTGATATAGCTGGAGTTGTTAGCAAATATGCGTTTAAATCATCAAGAATTAATTCAGTTAAACCAGAAATGCTTAGAACTTTAAAATTTCTTCCGCATAATGAAAAAGAAGTAACGAACTCGCTGTCCCGTGTTTGAACTTACTGAACCAGAATGCCATGCTGCTATAGGAGCTTGACAGTGCTCAGCTGGACAGAGGCAGTGACCTGCTGGGGCTAGTACGGGTGTTGCTTGTTTCCTCTTTTGCTAGCTATTGCCGTTGGCTGGTTTTGACATTAAGTGCAGCAGCACCACCTTGGTTTCTGCAAGTTATTGGTCTCCTTTGCATCATCTTATGTACCACCAGTAGTACCAAGTGACAAACTGAGGGGAGCCTTTTCCTGAAGTGTAAAGTATATTAAAAGAAACGTTTAAAATTCTGAGCCTTTCATACTGAAATTGTAAGGAACTATAAACCTCTTGGCAAATATTCATGCTTAGGTTAAACACACCCTTTCAACTGCAAATATACTCTCTCCATAATATGCTTAGGCCGTTCTCAGTGCAGAATCCCATCAGGAATCTCTTGGGGAGACTCAGAAGGATCGCAGTGTGGATTTGGCTGTATCTTTCATTTTCTGTGCAATTCTGCTATTGGACACATGAAGCTCTTTAAGGTATCAGTTCTCCTTACTCTGCACACTAAAATCCCTCAAAATTAGAATTGGAAGCCTCGCAATGGAATTCCAAACCTTTTTCTTTAAATAAGAAATATAATGCTAATTAAGCTGTTGTTTTTTATAAAATACTTTATTAAGAATAATAAGAGTAAACAAGGTTACAAAAATACCAACTTTATTAACTAATGAAGATGTTGTTAATTACAGAAGATTTGTAATACAAGTTATAACCACAGTGTTCCCTTTTCGTTAGGCATTCAGCTAGTTGTATTTAACGGGAGCATTATTTTTCCAACTTAAATATGAAAAAATACTCTTATCATACACTGAATTCCACAGGCAGCTCCCTGAAGTCAGGTCCCATGCAGGGAAATACCATACATGCTCAAGAGTATGTTTAAAAAGGAACACTGTAAAATTTTTAGGATGAAAAGCCATGTTAGTTCCTGCCAGCAGCCCCAACATTCATAATACAATAATATACCAGTGCACGTGAGGGAGGAAGAAAATAATTGATAAGGAAACAAGGCTAAACAACCAATCCAATAGATTTCATAAAGGTTCCATGGGGGTCAACCAGTTTACAACCAGCCTTCCAGAAGGATGGCAATAAAGCCTCACCTCCTGTTGTAGTTGCCCTGGAGTTGAAATTCTGTGTGCTTTTCAATGTACAAGGATGCATGTAGTTCAGTGCACGGCCACAGGGAAAAGCACCGAGCAACTTTCAGCCCCCGCTCTTTTGACAATCACATTCACTGATTTCAAGGGACATTTTGCCTGAGTAGATTTTGACCCTCAGAGATATATTTGGACCCTCGTCTGAAAAGCTCTGACTCAAGTGAGTAGCTCTGTCAAGTACATTGGCATTACCTGCAGCAAGGGTTTGCAGAATGCCTCAGAGAATTTTAATCTTAAACTAGAGAAGAAGATTTCAGCAGCAGCAGCAAAAATCTAGACCAGTACATTCCCAATGAGAGCTACAGTTTCTCTAAGGGTCATGAGGTTTATGAGAGGAAAAGAAATAGGGAAAAAAGTCTTTTCAAGAGAAATTTTTTTTCAATTAATGAAAGGAGGAAGTGTCAGCCAGTTCCAATGCCCAAAGAAAATCAGTAATTAAATCAAACTAACTTCAGTAGCACAAAATCAGCTTTTAGGTTTTAATTCCAAAATTTTATATCCAGTTATTACACTTTTCAGAGACCAAGGATTAATTACAGCAAGGAGAATAAAGATGAAATTCAATGGAGTTTAACAATGTCCTTAGATATGGAGTTAAGTTCTGTACCCTTTAATTTTAATATGAATAAAATCACATCTACAAAGTAAGGTCCAGATCCCACTGAAGTTAGTAAGAGCAATTTAGATGGGCACTAGATCAGGTTCCCTTGTTATTACAGAGAGAAAAATGTTAGAACAGTGAAAAAATATCTATAGAGTGTCCTTTCTTAAGAGAATCCTGTAGTTATAACAGTTGCCTGGTACGGTACCATTGGTACCAACAAGAAATATTCACAGGAATAAATGAAGTACAAATTCATTACCACATATCATTATTCTTCTCTTCCCTTGCTCTTCAGAGTCTCACGTGCCCTCCATACTGAGACAGGGAGGGCAAGAGCACCTGATGAGCAAGTACATACAAACATGTTAAGTTCTGGAGCACCAACTCTGCACAATTTATTTTACTGAGGCGCTGCCCAGAACAAACAGGTAAAAATCCTTACACGTTGTCTAACAAAAAACAGTATTTTTATCATATATATATGTGTATATATTTATAAAAATCAGTCTTCTGCACAGCAGAAGCTTGTAACTAAAATATTTTAAGGTTCAATTTTTTTTAGATAGACATAACAAAATGCCTGCAAATATAATACAGTGAGCACATAACAATTCTTAGAATACAAAGAGTGAACATGGAATTACATATTTTATCCACATTCTACTTGTGACTGAAAACAAAACTCACTCGGAGTTTTTTAAAAGTCTCTCTTAAAAAGTTAATCCTTTCAATAAGATGTGGTCAGTATACGCTTAGTAAGAATACACTCTTCACATACATGGCAATAATTAACTGTAAATACAACAGACTAAATCCTGCCCTCCTTAGGCCTGGTATGTAAGAGAGCCCAAAAGGAGCATAAAGCCTTCAGCGGCAGCCAAAATAGATCAAGACAGACTATCTGCGTATCGTCCACAACCTCAGATCTGCTGTACAGAGAAGTCGCATCTCGTCCAAAGAGACTATTTACATCAGGAGGAATTTCAGAAGCTCCGCTTGCTGAAACGCTTCTTCCTATGTGCCAGTAGAATCCGCTGGATGCTTGACACAAATCTCAGCAAACTAAGCCACTTAAGCATGGGCTGAAACTCACCCTAGTTCACCAGGAGATGTAAGCATATTTGAATCCCACTGAAGTCAAAGTGCACTGCTGAGGAAAATAATTTGGTGAGCCAACATGAGGGCTGCCTCCCAAGACAGCCCCCCGGAACTGCTTACTCTCTGCCAGGGCAGAATTCAACCCTGCGTCTTCTGAATGAAATGTCCTTTTGTATGTCTACAGCATGATGTCAGCTTAGTGGCTATGCAGTTAGATATGATATACATACCATACAATATGCTACTGGAAACATATAAATTTACATAGTCACAAGTGAAGTAACAGTGCAGTTACTTATGCAATTACATGTACAGCAGTAAAACTAACAATTGGATATATGTTCTATCAGTTTTCGAGAAATTACAGGGTAATTGATGCCACCTGTAACAACATATTTGAAAAATACTTCCAGCCACAAAACTAAATGCTTAAAGGAGAACAAGCACTTCTCATAGATGCTGATTATTTGTTCCCTTTCCCCCTCAATATAAAGGAAAATGACGGTTCTACATACAGGCAGGAAACACAAGCTACTAAACTATTGGTGGTGTTGTCCATATTACATACAAGATCATATCAATATCTGCAATAATGTTATTACCCTGAAAGGAATTATACAAAGGATATAATTTTGTCCAAATCTAGGTAAGGTTTTATTAAAGATCTTAAGTCTCTGAAAGACTATTAATGTATAACTTAATTTTCCCAGTATTAAGTCTCTCAGCCAGGTGCCAGGTTCAACTATGCTTTTGCCTGCTGTAAATACAGACTTACTGTCATGAAATAACTAGAATCAACTGAATTTCTAACACTTGTCTGGTGAGAAAGATTTGGGCATATTTGATTGAAATTTCTTTCAATGACCAAAGTCTGCCAGTAGCTCATCAGGGTTAATTTTTCAAACTGTATGAAATACTCTCTTTAGCATTGTAAATTCACAGTTATTTCTGGGACTAACTTTAAAACAATGATCGGTAGTTTGCCAGCCAATTCATTTCTATGTCTCTTCCCTCATGCAAAAGGGTTTTTGAGACACCTGTTAGGGGACCACATACACACCTAAGGACTTAAATGCAGAACTAATCTATAAGCACTGTGTAAAAGGAAGTGATATTGACTTCTATGAGAACTCTGCTTATGGCAGGCTTGTCAAAGTCCATCAATAATGAAAAGATTAATTTCTAAGGAGACTATTTTTTAGTGAAGTATTGAAGTCTTCAACCTCTTATAAGGGGGGAAGAGAAATATGGTCCTATATGCTGTCCTTGACAGATCTATCTATCTCTCAGTAGGTCTTTTGTCATATAAGAAGAGAAATACATGGCTCACAGAAAGAATAAGATGTGTTAAATAAACTATAATTTGTTTCTCCTTCTAAGATGATCTGAAGAGCAGCATAAAAGAGGTCATACGATCTTTTTCTACAAAACCATTTATCATCCAGTAACAATACCTTTGCAAAATTGTTTACCCATTCAAGTATCTTCAGGAGACATGTCACCATACTTTGCATATACTGTAAGACACTCCAACATTTATAAAACAACACTGATAGACAAAAACACCAAAAACACCCATAAATATTAAAAGAAGCTCAATAAACTTGACTATCAAGTAATTAAAAAATTATTGATCTTTACGTTACATATTAAATCCATGTTGTCCAAAGTCTTTCTTTGAATGGAAGTTGTTGAGTTTTTCAGGGTTTTCTGTAGGTCATCATAATCTTGTGTATCCACCGAGAGTAATATGAGACCCGAACAAAAATCCCAGGACGATTTCGAATGGCACATCCACGGCCAGGAACAATGACACCAACTACTATCTTCAGCCTGTTTTGTTCACAAACCAAGGGACCACCATAATCTCGCTAGGAAAAAATGAACATAAAGAATGTCACTTCTGAAAATCCTTCAAGACACTGTTCCCACTGTCTACAACTGACTGGTTTCTTTTGGGAATGATGTAGCTCAATGAACAGGCAATAAAGTTATTCGTACCATAGGACAAAACACAGCTCCCAATATGTTTTTCACAACCAGAACTTATGCAAACCAATGTCAAGATTGGCCTTTGACCTTTGGTTGCTTCCTATGCAAATTAAACCCTATGATCCATCTTCACACGTGATTCTAGTGACTTCAGACTACCAGACCTTACACTCCTCTTTCAGCTACCTGCTGGCATAAAATTTGTTTATGAGTATATAAACCAGATGAGAAGAAAGTGAGTTGTCTGATAAACATTGTTGTTATAACAGGCTTTGCATCAAAGCCTACTGACAGAGACAGGTTAATATCCTTCTGACAGTCAATCATCTTGCAAGGCCCTAGGATGAGAATCTATGTGCCCTGATTGGCCAGGGTGGGGAGGAGGGGCGGGGATCCCAAATATAATAAAAGGTAACATTTTGTAGGCATAATTTTGAGACATAATTTATTAAAATACTCTTTCATTATTCTGAGTGAATAAGACATCTATGCACCAGTACATGCATTCAGTGAAAATCTGGAGTAATGCAAACTCAGATCAGGGTCTTATTTAGTACTAAAATACATCCAGTTTAAATTAAATTGAAATGGTAATTTAGATATATTCACATAGATTTGGGACTTGAACATAGACAGTTCAGTTTTTATCCAGGCAAAGCATACACTGAAGCTAGCAAACTAGCTGTAAAACTAGACAGCAAATGCCCATATCAGATAGTGAAACATGGTTTCAAAAAATAAAAGCTGACAATTAGCATTGTATTCTCTCTGGATCACCAGAGACACAACAATGCTTGACCTTTATTAGGGTTGGGTTTGGTTTTTTTTTTTCTGACTGACTGCAGAGTAGTTCCCACATGAACAATGAACTATGTCAGTACCATCAGAGCGGCTCATAAAACACTTTCAGGAGTGGAGTTTCACCTGCCAATCTGATTTTGTTTCTCCGCCTGTTCTCCGCTGAGGAAAGTAGCTTCAAAGGGGAACTCAGGGAGCAGGAAACCATGCAATGATTAAGACAGATTGCTAATATTAATTCAGTCCATTTCTTCTTGCAGGGGAAAATGAAGTGCAGGGTCCCCAGCAGACTTCCATGCAGATGTTTCATTTATAAGGCTTGACATGTCTAAGAGCTCATTTATGATTAAATGTTTGATTTTGAAGAAAATACTTTGCAATAACAAAATGATCCTTTGGAATATTAATAATAAATGGAAGAGGCCTCAGCCTGATGAAGACCTTGGTTCCCCATGGTTTGGTAGTACCCCTGGGTCGGGAAAATTTCACTGCTTGTTTAACATCAGTATTAGGAAATCATTTATTCTAGTCCAGATACTAAGTGCATAATAATACTCATGACTGTCCTCCTTCTAGACATCATCTCATCAGGCAGACTTTCCACACAAAAAATGATATCTTCCTGTAATAAATGATTTACAGCATTTCTCCTCGGATGTCTTTTCTCCATCATCAAAATTAGTCCCAAGCAAAACAACTGTATCAAACTATACTTTCAGTGAAGTTGTTCTCCTGTGCTCACTGATATGTTACTCAAGCTTGATTAGGGAGACCAAATGCTCCAGCTTTCTGACTAACACTGAACAGCAGCTCGGTTTTGGATCTTTCTCCTTCCCTCATAACTTTATCAACTCCGTTGAACGGTGACTTTTATGTATTTCACATGCAAGTCTTCATCTAGCTAAGTAGTTAAATTTGTTGCAGCCTTTGCTTTCTACACAATCAAAATATACTACTGTTGCTAGCATACAGCCCACTTTAGTCCTTATTATACAGAACACCAGTTAATATGGTTAATATGGAATAATCGCAGCCTAGCAAAGTGTTCAGTCATATGAATATATTTAACATTCATGTAAATCCTTTACTGGTATGGTGCTACAATGAAATTGAAGCAAAGGAACCTCTTCCTGCACTCTGGCAGAAAATAGATCACTGGAAATACAAATCATTTTCCAATGCAGAAGAGTAAAATAACTTTTTGTGTACAAGTTTATTGCTGAGGGAATAATTATAAAAAACGCTAGTAAATTATTTGTGGGACAAAAATAGTCAGTTTGATGGCTCCTAAGAATGTATTAGGAAACGTAATATTTACCTCACAAGGCCCGGCACCGACGGTTTCAGCCACAGCACAGATTTCTGACTCATTCACAGTGATCTTCCCTTTGAGATATTGGTTGCATTTCTCATTTCCCAAAATAAACAGGTTTGCTACCCGGAGAAGGCCATCATAGTTAACTACTAGGATTGAAAGGAGAATGAAAACATTATTCTGTTTTAGGGGGAAGAAAAAAGTAGAGATGCAGTCTGGATGAACTTACTCAATTAACTTCAGTTACTGTACTTTCCAGTACTCACGTTATCATGCATTTGTCTTTTGGATTTCTTACATTTGCTACAAATGAGATTTGCAAGAAATTTATTTGGTGTGCATATCTGTTCAGCTCTCTGAGAATATCTGGAGAAGTTTTTTCCATTAGAAGAAAGTGCGAGGTAACTGGGTTTACTGTACAGTCCACCACCGGCTTGCCCTGTCACTTGGCAAGAATCAGAAAAAGGGAGCCTGAAAATGTTATCAGTCCCATCAGCGGAGCAAGGATCTTGCTCCCTGCCTTAATGTGTAACAAGGCCTGCCATGGCCTAAGGAAGGACGTGTGACTTGAAAAATACTGTAGCAGAGCAGAGTTTTTCTCATTCTGTGCTGGCTCAGCTACACTGAATGGCTTTGTGCCTGCAAGGGCAGAGCCACAGCTTTGTGCAATCTCCATTCATCAGTGTGAAGGTCAGGAAGCAGGAGCCCTGTGGAGCTTGCTCTTGTTCTACATGTCGAAAGACAAGTCTGTGCAAGCTGCAAAGACAAATAAAGGGCCTGGACCTGCCCGTTCTCTGCACAGCCATCAAAAGAATATGCCAAGCTTGCCCTTCGCTGAATGGTTATCCTGCTTTCTTGAATCAAAAACCCAACCAAACAAAAAAAGGATGTAACACTTCTTCCTTCCCTGATTAGGATGCTGTGAGGATTATATTAAGTAGTGCATAAAATATAGTACAAAGTCCTTGGATGACAGATGTTATGTATTTACTGTATTACATAACTTACATAACTCCACAGCATTGAAATTCCTTATCAGTTCTCTTAAACTAAGCTTTCCCATGATGCTGCACTGTGCTCCAGCCCAACTACCCTGTGTCCCCTTCCCCCCAGAGGATGGCTAATATGGCCATGCTGGGAACATCAGAAGCTGTCATGTGGGAGAGGGTTGGTACAGATTACTTGCCACCCACGAAGAAATGCAGAGTAATGGTTACAAGGAAGAGAGCCTCAGAATTACAGTCTAGTTTCTGCTCCGCTTCCAGGACAGCCTGAGTGTGCTGCTGCTGCTTACTCAGGGTCTGTGGCAAAAAGGCATTTGAGCATAGCAATTATTGGAGTAATTATTGTCAACTGACAGCTATTAACTTTATCATCAACACATAATTAGCCAGATATAATATTTACCAGACTAAATAGATGTCTGTTCTCCCACATATTTGTATTTAGTTCACACAAAAAACTGTGTTTACTAAACATTAGTAAGGTTGCAAAGTCAAGTACTCAAAAGTTAGGAAATGCCAGACTTAGGGCTGCCTGTGCATCCTTCAGTTCCCCGTCTTTGTGTATGTTAATTGTGCCTTCAATTACATGATTCTGTATTAGTTTTTCCACAAGGCAGCCTGCTTTAGGACACAAAAAGAGACTGCTCAAGTAGGTGAATCAGAATTTTTCAAGAAAGGGTTAGATCTCTGCAAAACAATTCTGCCATATTTTTTAAACCCGTAGAACAATATTTTTCTCTAGTTCATTCTTTGAAATTTTTGAATCATTTTGCCGGTCATTGAAAAAAAAAAACAAAACCGACCAAAAAAGGATGGACTAGTAGAAAATATTTCATATTAAATGATCTTAGATAAAATGCTCAAAGATTTACAGTTGGACAACTGTGGTATCAGGGAATACCAGCAGCCTCACCTATAATGACAAGAGGAAGCAAGCTGTCAACGTATTCATTTAGTTTTTAAAAATAGGTTCTTACATCCAGTGTATCCCCATCCATAAACACTGCAACTGGTCTTCTCTGGAATGGTACATCCAGAAATGGGCAATCGGATTATTTCTACAAAATTTGTCAATATGGCAGGTCTGAAAAAAAGAAAACAAATAATAAATATAATGGATTTTACTTAACCCTCTAAAATGTATCTTAAAAATGACATTAAATCTATTCTAGACCACAGCAATTAAAAACTGTGCCAATCCTTTTCCTTTCTTTTCCATCTTTGAAGAATATGATGGATTCTTCTACCTATTTTTTTGTGCTACAGCTGTTAACTGTCAAAAGATTTCTTGAAATGCTGTCACCACTTTCATGCTATTTAACTTGGGTTTTTATCTTAAAAGTAAGTAATGATGGCATTTCATTTGAATATATAGTTTTGCTAATACAGAGAAAGTTTGAAAGTTCATATATACACATGGATCTGTTACAATGTTGTGCTTATTTTATAAATTAAAACCATATACCAGTCAATGTGGGTTGTTTGGATTTTTTTATTTTGTTTTTGTTTGGTTTTTTTTTTTGAAACAAACTATAATGACAAAAAAAGAACAACAAACAAAACAAAACCAAACCCTAACAAACCTAAAGCTGGTTATCAGGGAAAATAATACAGGCTCGATTTTTCAGAAGTAACATCTGGTTTTTGAGTCTGGTAGATGAACCTGCATTTCTGCTTATATCAAGTGAAATTTCTTACAATTGGAAATTTAGCCCACGGAGACACCATCTGCAGTATCACAACAGTAGAGAACTGAATTTTCAAATCTTTTTTAGGAAGAATCTCATTCATCATTTGAAAATCCTGGAACTGGCAATAATAGCTACTAACCTGCTAAGTTTCAGTAAGACCAAATCTGACCCTGTGGGGCCATATACCAACTGGGAGATATTTAGAATTTGTCTGTGCTTCTCCTCTCCCTTTCCTTTGATATTATGGACTCCAAGCCAGGCTTTGTAGTCTTTCAAATCTTTGTACCTAAATGAGGCAAAAAAGGTTAGGATTTTGCTGAGTGCATAATAAAATAACTCACTCTGCTTAATATGATTATGCTAGAAGATCTTAACTAATACTCTTCACTAGAAATGGGTTTATGCTGCCAACTGCTATTCCAAAACCAACAGGCTCAGATGTAAGTTTTTGGGCTGAAGCCACTACATAATTTTATCTTTAACTGTGACTAAAATCTAATTTTTGTTTCCTAATACTATCCAAACATTTAGATGCTTGGACAGTATGAACCTTTGAACTTTTAGAGATTTACCCAATTTTTCTATTTTATTCCGTCCAGTTGAGCAGACACATGAGATTATTTTTATAAAGAGGTAATTGTCGAACCATTACACTTGGAAAATATATTTATACTTCTATGTAAAACAGCCAGAGCTCTTTTAGATTAACAACAATAATAACAGAAAATACCAAGGTCCCACAGGACTTTTACATCCGAAAAGCAGTGCTAAAGCCAAACAGGAGGGGAAAATGCTGCATTTAAGTTGAAGAAACGTTATGCTGATAAGTTCCTGAAAATAGATGTATTTAAATATTGCAATGCTACAGACTACTGTACCGAGAAGGGAAACACTGCCTTGCTGTTAGAACCCACTCTTCCTTTATCAAAGTACCTCCACAGATATGCTTATTCCTGGGGGGAGAAAAAAAGAAGAAAAAAAATATTTTAAAAAGTAAAAAAAAAAAGTAATAGAGTTAGTTTCTACATAGGCAAAAACTTCAGAGTATTTTGCTCCCCACATATTTTTGCTGGTGAAAAGTGGATGACTGACAGCTTGCAAAAACATGGCTCTGTCCTTTTGCTCTATGGTTTCAACAATTACAATAGCATGACTTTGCAGAGATTTTCTCCAATGTGTATAAAGCAGGAGGAAAGAGAAATCGAGTTACTCTGTTCATTTAGTGGTTTCAAAGTTGAATTTATAAAGAGACCTAATTAAAAAAAAAAACAGGCAAACTAATTCCTTGTAATAGCAACTGGACTGAAATAGTCAAACAAGTCCCCAAACTGCCACCAGATGTAAACAACATTTGGTCATTATTCATGGAGGTATTATTCAAAGCATTGACCTCAAGGTGGAGAGTTCTTATTTGATTACCGGCCTTGTGAGATTTCTGTCCCCACATACTTCAGTTGGAAACAATCTGCAATGTATGACATCCTACATGTGATTATAGAAATCCTGCAGCATAATATATCAAGTAAAATTAAAGCAATTAAGCATGACAGTTCTTTAAAAAATAAAGATGACTGTGGAATGCAAATTAATTAGTTTCCTTCTTTCTGCCTTCGAAATCTGATTTATTTTCTGCAGCTCTTTGGAAAGTGAATTAGAATTGTCAGCAATTTGGGAAAAGCTTAAAATCTCACAATTTATAAATTCAAATAACACAAATGTTCAAAGCTTTGCAAAGAACTGCTGGAAGGAGCCCAGACTCTATATGGAGTTCAAAGACAGCAGAATAACACAGATGCTTGCCTTTTTTTTTTTTTTTAAATTATATTTTGATTGAGGAACAAAATATCTGGTCCAAAAGGCTGGATTCTTTTTAAAATATAGATTCTTCCCAGTTATTTTATAAAAATGTCACAATCAGGAGTATAAATGTGTTCTCGGATATTATGTTTGCTTCAGTAATTATCAAAAGGAATTTACAAGATTGCATCAACTGCTTTAGAAGATTGACTAGTACACACAAAGGCTGAACTTCTTATTTAAATGTGGCACAAATCCAGAGCTGAATCCATGAAATAGGTAAAATTCATCCAAATATACCTAAGTATAACTGATAACAGAATCTGGATCAGAAATATAAGAAAATATGTCATTGATTAATTTAACATTTGGAGGTTAGTTGCCAAATATGAGTACAAGTTTCTAAGTATCACTAAGCCTTTACCATCCAGACCTGACAATTTCATTTTGAGGTGTACAGTTAGTTTTTTGCAGAAAGCCCTGAAGTCATTAAGATTTTGTTTCAGACAACATTATATTTGCTTCCTTGGTAACAATACAAAATAAAACTACATTTTTATGCCTACATGTAATACTTAAAAGTATATTTTGTTGCTGGAGTATTCCAGGAATCCCTTTTTCATAAAAGAACCTGAAATCATTCAAGCACTTATCTGCTTAATGGAACTTTGTTGAATAGCACAAAATCCAGGTTCAACTAATTTATCATTAGCTATTTAAATTTTAGGTACCCAGATGTAATGCACCTTACCTGCCTAAAAGTTCCTCAAACATCAAAGCTGCTTTAGCAGTGCAAAGACAATCTTTTCCAGAGAGTGATTCAGCCCACCTATCTGGTTATTTAGTCTAGGAATACATTGATGTTCCTCTAGAAACTTCTTTCTGGACCATCCGCTAGATTTCCAGAAAGGTCTGGTTCTGATTGGAGCTCATAAGATGCAAAGATTACCAAGGATGGGAAGGATGTCCAGAATTTCTCTAGCAATGAAGCAATGTAGAAAATAGGCTTTTTATGTTTTCTTTTACCTCATTTTTTCATTTAAGACCTATTTTGCAGCCTAGTTTTAAAACAGTTGACAAATCGTAAGCTAATAGCAGTGACGTATACTTTAGTCTGTACCAGCAGACAAAACCCCCTTTTTTTTTTCATGATAGAAGATACAGGGCTGATGTATGAGATATATCTCCTGTTATACACTAGTGGTTCACACTTCCAGCTGATGAGTTATGAACGAGAGTAATGAACATAGGAAACAGTAATTCTGTGTTCTGGTTTTTACACAGTAGCAAAGTAAGATTCTGACATAATGTAATACGCATTTCCAGCTGTACATATTAGGATAAAAGGATTTCTTTATAGGTCCTGCTTTTTTTTTTTTTTAAACAGACTACATCTCAACTGCATGCAACGATATGAGCAGAAAGCTAAATTTGAGGTAGGTATATATCCTGAATCCATCACTTCACAACTAAATGTACTGCTGTTAAAATGAAAATATTGATATAAAACTAAAAATTTTTGGTAACAGTCTCTAAAATAAACAGTTTAATGCTGGATGCTGAGCCAACGACATGAAAAGGTCTGCAGTAGCTAATTGAAAGAGCAGAACGTTAAGAATGCTTTACAAGCTCATGGGTGTAAGGTAGCAATAGCAAACATACAAATGTTTCACTGATGGAGTGAATACTATGAAATCGACCCATGTTCCAGGAATGCTGATTTTCTGCTTTTACAGAATTTAACTGCAATCTAGAAGTATTCTTATTACCATCAACCTTTTCTACAGTTCCAAAACAAGTATTCTAGTAGATGCAGTCTTTCTAATCAAAGTGATAGTTACCTGTATGTCAAACTAACCACCCATCCTTCGTTAGTTTGTGTTGGGATTCCATTTACAACTCTCAAATGTTTTGTTGAGGCACAAGGAATGACAGTATCTGAAAGCAGGTCCAGAGATCACATTTTACTAAAAACAGCGGTAGGAAACCTGTACAGTTGCACATAAGGACCACAAGAAGGTCAATATTTCTTATGGATTAGCTTTCCTGTACTAATGAAATATATTTCTAGAGCATCGGAACTACTTCAGTGAAGCTGGGTCAGCCTGTATAAATATTCATAGGGAATACAAAATACATATATTTAAATAGGTTTATTATGGAGATTTACATAGCTAAAGAGCAAACATTGAAAGTCATTACCATATCTCACCACGGGCAAGACAGGACAGTGAGCATAGAGAAAGGAGTATAATAAAGCTATTCTACATTTTCCTCTTGTAAAAGCAATTTTTCCCAGGCTGTATGTTTTTCTGTATCTTTAGCTGATCTCTTTCTTGTTTCCCAACCAGAAAGAAATGGCTAGTCTTAGAGGATACAGTACCTGCACTGAACAGTACATCTGCAGACTTACCATCCAGGCTGGTTGTAGTAGGAGTTGTATCACCTTCACCTAGACAGACACATAAGATATCCATAATACAAAATCAAAAAACATCTAAAAATTGAATAGAGTAAAAATAAACAGCAAACGGCATATTGTTAATTTTAATAGTTCACAAAGTTTTAATTTTCAATGATTTCTTTAATACTCTGCAAAAGCATGATTTGGTAAGGATTAACAAGAAGGTAGAATTTCATTCCAATGGAATGAAATAAGAATTAAACATTTTGCAACAGGAGTTTCAAACATTTTTGTTCTTGGCTGAATCCTGAATACATCAGGCTATCAGTCATGTTCAAGTCACATGTTTTATTCACACAAACAAATGCTGAAAAATTAAGTTGTGACTTTTCCCTAAGATTTCAGCAACTATGGAAGTCATGTAATTAAATCCAAATCAGATTTAATGAAAATTTCTAATATTCTTAAAAACTTTTGAAACTCCAAAAGTCTTTTTATGTTGCTATCAGCAAAAACTTATTCTTATCAAAATGTGTTCCCCAAAATCTGGTTTGGTTCTTCCATCTAGTCCAAGTAAAAATACAGTTACAACACAGTTGCTTAAACTTGGTTCAAAATTCTTGCCTTCAGTGAAGTCTGCAGAGTGACCCAGTCTTACAAGCTACAGGTGTAGCTACTGAAAATTTGCACAGGGAAAATTTAAATAGTCTCATCCAAGTAGATTTCCATCATTAAGAATATATATATATAAAAGGTATATACTTATATACATAGTTAAATTTCCACGGGCACATATACATACACGGGTATGTGTATGCATCTGTATATGTGTATGTATGTATTCATACATACAAATATAATTATACAGTGCAGTTTGAAAAGATGAGTTAAAGGCACCAAGTAAATACACTTGGGAACTGCCAGAATTTTGTCTGTACTGGTTAAGCTGGTTATCAGTACCTGAGTGAGCTAGTAGTTTAATACTAGTCCACACAATCAAAAAACAGACATATTCCAGCTCTGGACTTTGATTCCAGAAATCATAACACTCACCATTGCCAGGTACCCTACAAATATTTGTTGTGAATATTTCCTTAGGAATTCATAGATCCAGATAATGAACCCAGAGTGAGCGAATAATATTTATATTTCTTCAGCTGTTGTTCTTTACCTACATTGACAAAAATAACCTTGTGCACAGTTTGTTTACTCTTCACACAGATGCCAAAATATCGCCTGAGACTTCAAATATCACCTCTTAGAGATGCTGCAGTCCAGACTATGAGGAAATGCAGCAGATTGCTGCAAGGAAAGAACGTAACATTATCCTTAACCTCCAGAGATCACAGCCATGCATTCAAAAGCCTGATTTACCATTTAAATATTCTCTCAGGATATACAGCACAGTGATTTAGAAATGAAAATTTAAGAGAAAAATCTTGAACCTAAATGTGAATTGCACATTTCTCTGCATAAATCTTTTCCCACTTAACTTTGGTTTATTACTGAAGTCCCTATGATTTTTAATTCTGTTTATTTAAGCTATTTAGATTTTAACATGCAGCTTTGGAGGAGTGATGTTCCTAATTCTTGCCAGGAGTTAAATCATCCCATAAACATTTGAAAGCAGAATCTATATAACACACAGACATATCAGCATACATATAGTGAGTTATCCTAACTTTACAAACAAATGAAGGACACACAAAGAGACTATGAAGCTTGTAGCACAGAAGATAACTGTCCCTGGGTTTCTTGAGGCCACAGCCAGCATTCTGACCACTAGACAATTCTTTGTCTCCGTCCAGCCCTCATTCAATAGCTAGATCTGTTGGAAAATGTTTGACCATCTGTAATAGCTCTTTTATGCTCCTGCTGCATAAATAAGCCTTGAAATCTCTAAGCTGGTCAAGGAAAAGGACCCCTTGTTCAAATATTGCACAAGCAGCTTCTGTCCATCCCTTTTCAGTCATGCACAATTGATTCTTGATGGACTTTTACACATTTTCTGCTGCTACAAGTGACAACAGAAAGGTATGCATACGCATGTGACACCATGGCTTCACTGGGACAGCACAGTTGACAATGCCTGAGGCGTACCAAGTACTCACATCGAGAAATAGGGCAGTAATCCCAGGGAACGAGAGGATCATCTGTGTAGCACCAGGGACCATGAAAATCATCATCTGGATTGCGGCAATAGTTTTTCTTCAGTTTACTAACATCTGGTTCTCTGAATATTTGTATATGCCTACAGGGAAAAAAATTCAAAGTGCTGAAAAGCTTTATACTATAGCCCAAATTTTCAAAGGTTAAATGTTGCTTTGCTCCACATTGTAATATTAACTGATTGAGAAGCCTACAGGTCAGGGTTTAGGGCTGGTTAAAATCAAAGGGAAGATGAGACCCAAATATTTGCTGGATCTGGGTCCAAGTTTCCTCTGGTTGGTATTCTAAGCACCGGACAGCTGGGAGGTTTCTAGATCTCCCACTTGAGCTAAAATCCTTGGATACCCTCAGGAGGGAACTGTACACTGGTTAGAAGAGTGTCTGTGTTGCCCTTAGCAAATCTGTAGGCCTCTCTGGGAGCACCGGTACCTTCTCCCTGCAGATTAACACAAGGGAGCACGGAATCTGCAAATAAAGCTGAATCTTAGACAAAAGAAGGACAAATGCAAGAAATTTAGCAAAACTGAGCAGCAGGCAAGGAGAAGGATGAATGGCTCAGACAAACTCTAGTCATAGGCCACCTAAGTTACAAACCTACATGAGGGAGTTTAAAGGTGGAAGTTTGGGGGGAAAATCTGAAGCAAAGATGTTTATTTCCGGCTTGTCAGACAGAAGCATGCAGAATTCCTAAGTTACAACTGCGCGGCCCTTTTGGTTTTATAACCAACCACGCATGCTACTTCTAGCACAGCCATAACCAGAGTAATTGATGAGGCAAGACAGATAAGTCTCCAAAGAGGTTCCCAGATGGAAAAATTGAGGGAGTAAGAGAAGAAAGGCTGATCTGTGCACAAGATTATATTAATGCAACTTCATCAAACACTCAGTAGCTTCAGGTTGTTTCATTCACAGCTAATTGAAGACGTATCAGAGCTCTCAGACGTCATCAACTTAAGCCTCTGCCTTACATGGACAGGACAGGAATCAGGGACAGCCAAATTCCAGAGGGCAATGGCTAGTATGTTGGGCTCTATGACTGTGGTCATCATGAACACTTACTCAAGAACAAGTACCAAAGGTAATATAGACATAATCACATCTTCAGAAACTAAAGGAAAACAAAGGGAAAACTGTTTCCATCTGGGCCACTAATGTGTGTAGTATCTCATACATAGCAAAATTTTTGATGAATCTCTGTCTTTGTGCAGTACCTGGAAGTCATTGTTCTTGTCACTCCTGAGATTTATTAACCTACTCTTCTGAACCAGCAAAGACAACACTGAGGATCCTGGCATAATTGAAAAATTCTTGAAAACTCATGACTATTTTTGCACTTACTGCTGATTCGTTTTTACCTTAACAAATAATTAAAAGTAACTTGCCATTTCTACTACTTGAATATGAAGCCAAATTAATGATAAACAACAGAAATTTCAGGTCATTTTAATGGCATTTGATGTCAGTGTCATTAGATGATAGACTCATGATTCAATTTCAGGTTGCAAGGGACCCTAGGTGGTTTCAAGTACAACTCCCCGCTTGAAGAAGCATGAGCTATGAGATTAGATTGATGAGATAATTTCCTGCTTTGTTCCTGCTATCCTCTCAGAGAACAAAACTTTCAAGGACAAAGATGGGGTAAATCAGGTCAGTAAACTAAACACTAAGAAACATCCCAAAGCCTGCAATTAGTGGTTAGCCTGAACAAAGATATGTTGCGTAACATATTTAAACACCGAGAGAAAAAAAAAAAAAAGATATTAAAATCTCCAGGGCATAAGTGGCTATTTTAAAATCACTGCAGAAGAAAAGGAGATGCCATCTGGAGGCAGTATTTATTCAGGACTCACTGAACCGTCTCTTTCTGTTTTGTATGTACACACCTACGTAAGTCTTCAATATTCTTGTCCCATGTGGAGCAAGCCAGCCCAAATCTTGTCTTGGAGAGATTCCCCATGTAACTCTTCCCATTGCCACGATAACAATCTGAATAAGAACGTTGAGACAAGAAAAAGTGGAGTGTGATTGTGCAACACTGAAAAGAAAACTCTTCCATCAGTAACCCAAATAATTAAAGACAAGTGTTATATTTAGCAAACACTATACAATATAAATCAGAGAATTGCATAAATCAAATTAGAAGGAAAATAGGAGAAAAATTTCAAATTTAGATACATAATCCGCTTGAGGCCTTCATTCTCAACACAGCAACATTTTAAATTTTTTCTTACTTAGATAAACTGCAAAAATTTCGTTCATAAATAGTTAGCTTATGGTTAATTTAGAAGTGTCACACAGAATATTCTAAAAATTGTCAGGATCTGTTTTATATAAAACAAAGAAAAAATGCCCCCTTAATCCTTCCTCCTCAAAAATAGGTACTCTTAGCCTATTTGAAACAACGTACCTTCATGTATTTCTGCCTACTGGTGGCAGTATGTAATCCTAGACTTAAGTTCTACTTTGGCAAAATCAAAAAATCAACATGACTTTAATTTAAATGTAATTCAAAAACTTGCCTGTTCACTCCAGTCATGTTTAATTCATAAGCTTTTGTCACAAGCCTTTTTGAGATTTTCAAGAGGATTGTTTAAAATGATCACTACTATAAAGACTTTTTGTATAAAGCATTTCATTTGATATTCATCAGTATTTTTACTTTTTGATAATTGATACTTACAAAAAACACAGAATGAAAGTCAAAGTTTAATCCTTTCTCTGACAGAACTCTTGCAACTGCAACTCTTCAAATTTTAAAAGAAAAAAATGGCTAAAATTTAAAGATGGAAATCTTAATGCAGCCTGATGTAGGGTCATAGGTCTGAGGTCTCAGCCTCAGTTTATGCTATGATTGACATCAGTTGTCAGGATGCAATAATGCTCCTTAGAGTAATACCAAGACCTTACGGGAAAACCAAAATTTGCCTGAAGACTCAGAATGGACTTTGCAGGCAGAGGTAACAGCTTGAAGCTAAGAGGCTACATGGGAAGTCCCATGTGTTTTTTCAGTTCAACTCCTTTTAGACAAGGGGGTATAAGGAAAAAAAAGAATTTAAAAATGACATTTGGTGGCCTCATATGCAATTACAAAAAGACTGTGAACCAAAGAAATCATCTCAGCTCTGGAAAAAGGCCTTTCAAATTAAGAAATGTAAGACAGTGAAGCAGATATCCAGCTAATATAAGATGGCACACAGATTCACCTTGTCTAAAAATCAGATCCAACAGCAAATCTTTGCTGCAGCTTTATCTGCTGGAATTGAAACATGAACTGAGAAATGAATCTCATTTACACCATGATGAATCCCAAGTATGCAAATAAAGCCAAAGTGGAACTACACAGGTGTAATACAGACGTACTGAGACCAACTTCTCCAGTTTTCAAGCCTGCTCATATGCTGTTTGAAACAGTATGGCATTCACTTAAAATCATGTTATTGCCCTTCCCGCTGTTACCTTGCTCATTTGGTACATCACACTTAGGAATCTGGGAGCAATAACCAATACGGATGTTTGGGTCAGTGGTAAAACACCAGGGTGATTCAGATCCATCTGGATTTCGGCAGTAGTTCTCCCTCAAATCCCTATAAAAATAAATATGTTAGCTCACAGCAAGGATAACCTAAAGCCACTGATGCATTCTATTGCTTTTTATTATGAATTAGCAATAGTATAGGCTCCTTAAGGTCTGTGTGTTACTGATCAGTGTCAAGTGCAAGCAGATGAGGAGCCAGTAAGAACACAGTGTCCAGAAAAATATAGCAATTGTAATAAGAATACGGTTATGGGAAGCTGTTTTCAGTGGACCTATGTTTTGACTGGATGTAAGATTTCATTTGAAGATTAACAATATTTTCAATATAGCTTATTTTTATTCAGGATTCTCCAATAAAGTTTGCATGCAAGCTGACATTGGAGACACCTGAAATCCATTACAAGTGCTTTTAAATACAAACATTACCAAAGTGCTTAAAATTCCCTGTACTTTGAATGGCTCTGCTGAGTTTAGAGAAACAGAGTCCTGTAGACTGTCAGTGATTCATTTAAGAAACCAAATCTTGGAACATAAAAAAAATTGCGTGGTGAAATTCTATACAGCTGTTACCTTTAAAGTAAAAGTTAGCCACAAGGGAACATCTTTAAATGTCTCTCACAGCTTGCATGAAATAGTCAAACCTCTTAAATGTAAGTTTTATTTCCCATCTCCTGACAGTTGTTGCCATGTTCTGTGCATCTCCATATTTCACTGTATTTTTCCATCTGCAGCGCTTACTAATAATAGACTATGGAAAAAATGGGCCTTATACTGTAACTCTTACTCATGTGAGTGAGTTTGGAACAGTCATACCAGCAGTTCTATTGATTTTACTCAATCTATTGTCCTGAATAGCTACTATGCTCTCAAGCATTGGCTGAATAAGCAGTCCCAACATTGTTAGCCCCTCTGCACTGCTAGGAATATTGTTAAAATTGTACAAGGGCCTAATCCTGCAGCAGCGTTACATAGGTACAGTGCAAATTGGTTTACATGGTGGTTTGTCTGAGAAAAACCTGTGGGATCAGGTTCAAGCACTAACTTCTGGGCAAGTTCAAGGTGGTCCTGAGACTGACAGAGGAGACTCAGGATCAGTCTTATTTTCCATTACAATGATGATTGTTAAATTTTCGGTAGATGTGTTACAATGCACAGTATTTGATCAATAACCCAAACAATAGTAGCAAAGGTATTGAGACAACAAACCTAAATGTTTTGCTCAAACAATCTGTTCTTAGGGAAATAATCCAAACTCAGACTGGGATCTTTTCTTCACCTTGAAAGATCCACATGATTAAATTCCAGCACAAGCCCAGACTAATATTTAGCCATCAATAAAGACGTTTAGTACAAACGAGGCTGTGGGTCAATGCTGTTCAGCTAAGTTTCCTCTACACTCAGTGAGAAAAGGACTGAAAGAGCGTGATTAAGGTAACTGCCTAAACCAAGTAGATTATTCACATCCTGGGAGATTATGAACTGTACAGAACAGTTAGATGACCACAGGTAGAAGAAGTCCTAATCATGCAAATACATTTAGAAATGAGACAGAAAAGGGATTAAAAAGATGGCAAATAAAAGAAGTGCTCTCAAATATTATAAATGTCAAGTATTGCCAATGAGATTACACTTACGTAATATTTAGGGCATATTAAGTTAAAGTCAGTAACCAAACTGCGAACAAGTACTTACCTCCATGAAAGAAAAAAAATAGTATAGAATCACAGAACTGTAGAATCGTTTGGGTCGGAAGGGACCTTTAAAGGTCATCTAGTCCAATCCCCTGCAATGAGCAGGGACATCTTCAACCTAGATCAGGTTGTTCAGACCCCCATCCAACCTGGCCTTGAACGTTTCCAGGGATGGGGCATCTACCCTCTTTCAGTTTATGCCTTGTCCTATCACGACAGAGGGGGCTGAGAGAGTTGGGGTTGTTCAGCCTGGAGAAGAGAAGGCTCCAGGGACACCTTATAGCAGCCTTCCAGTATCTGAAGGCCGCCTACAGGAAATAGGGGATGGCCTACAGGAGAGCTGGGGAAAGACTTTTTACAAGGGCATGTAGTGATAGGATGAGGGGGAATGGCTTCAATCTGGAAGGGGGTAGATTTAGATTAGATACTAGGAAGAAATTTTTCACTGTGTGGGTGGTGAGGCGCTGGAACAGGTTGCCCAGGGAAGTTGTGGCTGCCCCATCCCTGGAAGTGTTCAAGGCCAGGCTGGATGGGGCTTTGAGCAACCTGGTCTAGTGGGAGGTGTCCCTGTCTATGGCAGGGGGTTGGAACTAGATGATCTTTAGGTCCCAGCTTAAACATTTCTATGTTTCTATCATCTTTCTCTTAAGCCCCCTTTAAGCTCTGAAAGGCTGCAATAAAGTCTCCCTGGAGCCTTCTCTTCTCCAGGCTGAACAACCCCAACTCTCTCAGCCTGTCCTCATAGGAGAGGTGTTCCAGCCCTCTGATCATCTTCATGGCCATCTTCTGGTCCTGCTCAAGCAGGTCCACATCCTTCTTATGTTGAGGGTTCCAGAACTGGACGCAGTACTCCAGGTGGGGTTTTACCAGAGCAGAGTAGAGGGGCAGAATCACCTCCCTTGACCTGCTGGCCACACTTCTTTTGTTGCAGCCCAGGATACTGTTGGCCTTCTGGGATGCAAGCGCATATTGCCAGCTCATGTCCAGCTTTTCATCCACCAGTAGCCCCAAGTCCTTCTCGGCAGGACTGCTCTCAATCCCTTCATCCCCCAGCCAGTACTGATACCAGGAGTTGGTATACCACCCAGGTGCAGGACACTGCAACTTACCAGCGCTATTGGGATTCAGGTCCCAGTCTGGAAAACATCCATACACTTTACAATCAATTAAATGGGTGAACACATGCTTAAAGAAAAAGCTCATAAAACTCCCTACAGTTTCACACAAATTCATCTAGAACTAATATTTTGATATCTGAAGAACTGATTTTCCCATGTTCCAGTGGTTTTCAGCATCAGCAAGTACAGTAAGGTCACAGAGCAGAGACAGGAATCCTATAGTCTACTTTGGTTGCATGAATTTCTAAACATTTGAAAACTAAGCTCTTTTTCCACTGTAGTAATATCCACATCTCTACTCACTTGCACTTGAAGTTCTCAGGAGTTATGTTGTGCTGGTGAGGAAACTGGGAGTCCCATCGCTGGCACTGGATTCCACTCCATATGGTGTTGACTGTGCCGCGATAACCCTCACCCTGCCCCTGAATGCAAGTCGATGTCTCAGCTGCCGCCTCCGTGCTGTTCATGATGCTTTCATCTGTAGACCCAGAGAAGAAGAGCTGTTTCATTTTCTTAAGACTGAGCCTGGCTCGCGATTTCAGGTTTGAACTCTACATTGCAGTTCAAGTTGTGGTAACTGGAGTTCTTTGGTGAAAATGCCAATCTGATGTCTTTTACAGAACAATATTCTCTTCTTCACATTCACAACATCTATAAAATCAAAATGGGTATCAGACCTTATGCTACTTTATCCACTTGCAGGCAAAGAATCTACAAAGTCTGCAACATTTAAGACCTTTGTTTAGTGAGACACTTGGCCTATACTATATTATTGAAGGTCAGGAAATATTCTTAGTTACTCTTTCCAGTTCAACAAATGTTATCTCATTCTTAGCTTTACACAACTGAGTGGCCATCCATGTGCACACTGTTAAACAGGTTAATACATGTTTGCAGGATTAAAACCCAACTGGTTTTCTCCAAAAAATTCCCAGAATATCATGTCACAGGAAAAAAGATGAAGATAAAAAAAATAAACAGATAAATCCTATTATAAATTAATGTGCTAAATCCTCCTTGAAACTTCTCTTTTTATGCCTCATATAGTTAGAGAGGGGAAAAAAAAACCCAACAAAACAGACCAGCTTTTGGAAATCAAGGATCAGCATTCTCTACAGAGAGACAAATGTTTTAAAGACCAACAAATTCATCAGACTCAAGATCTTTTACAGATGTTGATATACTCTGCATTCACCCTAGTGTGGGCTGTCTTGAACTAAATTCAGAAATACAGTGGTTTTTTAAATGACTCATTCACATAACTTGAAAGACTCTTTTTATTTCTTATGCAATTTTCATAATTACAAATTAATGGCACAGATATTGCATCAGATATATACAAAGTAGTACAAAACTAAATATAATACAGTAAGAGCAGAGCAACACTTCTACAATGTCCCAAAAAGCTCCCAACATAATATTTTTGTAAGTAACTGCCCATCTGTTGGTAATTGCTATTGTTTACAAGACTAATTTTATTAATTACCTTTAAAGTATGAGTTTCCAGCAATAAGTATGTTAATAAAGTTTTAAAATTAGTTTTCTTCAAATGGTCCAGTGTTTAGAACAATATTTGTGTGTTTCTCATGATATAGTTCATTCCTGGTAACTTCAGCCAGTTCTATGAACTTGCAGAGAATATGGATCTTAAGGAAACCAAATGTCATAACAGATGGGTTTGGTTGATTTGCTGTCTAATCTTCGAAGTTAAAGATCACTTCCCTGTCAGAAGATAACATTGAGTTGTGCAGTTGAATTATACATTCCTCAATGCTGGAGAAAATTTCCCTTTTTTCTCTTCATCTGGTTGATGTTTTTACATCAGTGCTTAATGGTTAAATTAATTTCCTGTCCTTCCTTCCCAAGGCACTTTGCCTGCAATGATTGCCCTATTTCAGTGGGACTGTGAGTTCCATGCTCATCTCAAAGTCAAAAGGACATTGCACTGCAAGTATCACAAGAAGGCTTCTGTAGGCTGATGAATGCACCCTTTCTGGTGAACCCATCAAACAGGTTTGCAGCTAGTAACTATATTTATAATCGTTGTAATTCACTTTATAAGTAATTGGACAACAAAAAGACAAATTGATACACCCAATAGAAATACATAGCTGCATATTTCAGCTTTCCATCATTAATAATATACGAAAAAATAATTGGAATTAGATTCTAAGATAGCTCCTAAGCTGATTAGACTAGACATTGCTGTCTAGACATTCAAATATCTATTAGTTTGTTTGTTTGTTTTTTAATATATCAAGCCTTTTATTAAAAATGAAAGAGATGTGGTGTACTATTTGGAAAAAAATAGTTACCATGATAAATTTCAGCATACATATGGCATGGCTGCATAATATTTCCTAAGTAAATCAATACATTGCAACTATATAACTCCAGCAAAAATTCTTCTTAAATAATAGTAATAATGCATAAAAATGCAATGTAATACAAACTATTACAAAGACCTTATTTATACACAAGAACTTACTATTTCAACTGTAATGAATTGTATAATGCATTTACTCTGTACTCAGTCATACTAGGGAAAAAGTAATTAGGTTGGTGTTTATGCATCTTTGTGTGTTTTGTGGGTTTTTTAAAAATTCACATGCCTGAAACAAAATAACTGATGCATCAATTTAAGCAAGGCCATAGAGTTATTTTGCAGAGCATTCCTTTTTACGTATCTAGAGATAACACAGCTTATGGCTAAACCTTACACTATGTGTCTGTACAGTGACCTCTATCTGTAGATCAGATTTTACAATTTGTCCATGTCAAAATGTTCTGTTTAAAGGAACCAGACAAACCCAACTTTCACATTGTCATGAATACTTGCGCAGCCAAACCTCTACTGGAAATGCTGAAAAAGAAACTATTTCAAAATCTGCAATGTGTGATGGATTAGCTGCTGCTGCTACTTTGCGGCAGCTCTCAACAAGAATTCTAGTGATGAAGAGGATCACTAAAATATTTTTATTTGAATTAATAAAGCAATTCTGTCTGTCCAAAAGGTCCAGAAAACCCTCCCCAAACTCTTCTTTCTATACCACCTGCATTTCCTACAAACATCTGGTTTTCAAACATGAAAAATGAGACCCCAAAATATTTTTGAAATTTAATTCTGAAATTTTAAGGGCTTATTTCCTCAGAAACAACTTCTCTTCTGGCTCTTGAGTCTCACTGAAAGCTCAAAACTTATCAAAAGATGCTCAAGAAATCCTTCATTCATCTGGTAATTTCCATGAACAAGCACTATAGGAGCAGTCTCCCTGTTCATGTGAAGGAAAGGTGGGCTGGGTATTCACACGGACAGCCAAAAGCTTGAGGAGAGGTGCTCTGCAGACCATAAGGCAGTTGCCAGACTTTAAGAGGTGCCCAAGTTGTCCAAGCCTACAAGTTAAATAGTCATCTCCATTCAGTCCTGGTCTTGTTCTTGAGGCTAAATACTCTTGTCACACACATAGCCAATTATCTAAAGTTTAATAACTCTGAGCATGAATATCAGATGTGCAGAGCACCGCTAGAAGAGTCCTTAGACCACACTCACCAGTTCTTTTACATGGTGGAATCAAGATAAAGCTAAAAATCAGTAAGGCTGAATTCACACCCTTATCTTAACCATTCCTCTAAAATATAAATTAAGACCTGCAGCTCCAAGGGCTTGTTCTAATGAGAAAGTCATTATAAATTGTTAGAAGATAAATTTAAGTTCAATAAGTAATCCTTATTATGCAGGCAGGTACTTTAATTTCATATTAGAAGTACCTTTTCTTTTTTTGTTACAGTTCAGCTTTTATAGTTCTGAACTGAGATCAAAAGTACTGTTAAAGGAAGATCACAGAAAATATCATCTTATAAAAGACTACTATTTATGATTTATTAATTAAATATCACTTCTTATTCCTGTGTGAAACTTCATTATGAACAGAAGAATCTGGTAATTGTCTAGCAGCATTTTGTTACCACTGAACTTTGTTGTAATTTTTTTTTTTTTTTAATATTCTGGATGACTCAAATTAACCATGTAATTCAGACAGCTACTTGAGAATTTCCTGTTAGTAGTATTTCCACCATCACATGTTCACTCTGAAGTCCCCAACCAAAGAGCAATAACGCAAAGGTTTCCTTTTTTCCATAAAACCCTCCCTAATTTGATACTTTAAAATACATGACGTTATTGATGAGGGTCAGCTCATGCATTCATAGATGTTAAGCAAAGAGATGAAATATTATCCAGAGCTTTGTGTGTAAAGCCACAGATAGTCTTAGTTCTGGTTCTCACAGTAATGCCAGCATGAGGGAATCAGCAGGGGCCTTGAGTCATTCTACCGCTGAAGTAACCAGTTAGAGTACTATTTCTGTCTTTAATCCCACTGACCCAGAAGAAAAACCTGCACAAATTTTAGGTCAATGGTGAAACTCCTACTGACTTAAAAGAAGGTAAGGATTTTGCTGGAGTATTCATGTTCTTTCATGATGATACTATCTATGCATTTTTGGAAAAAGACGTAATTGGAAAAGAAGAAGAATCCTAAATTACTTCATCAGGAAAATTCCTACTTTTGCTTATGCTGTTGCAATGCCTATCCCAGTGTGTCAGTCTACAAAAGGAAAATGTACCCTGATTTGTAACAAAAGATTTTAAAAAGTAGATTTCAAAAGATGAGGTGCCTAACCCAGTAAAGAAAGTGTTCTAAACACAGCAAAGTCCTCATTAAGCGTACAATTCTGCAAGTGTCAGCATGAAACTTGAGTGATGTTATAGGGAGATGCTCAGTTACACTGCCTCCAGGCATCCTTGCCTCAAGCAACATAATATACAGTTCTGAGTGGTAGGATAGTGGCTGTTCTTTTCTTTCCACATGTTTCCTTCAACAGTAGATGAAACATGAAAAAAAAACCCAAAACCAAAAAACCCTCCAAACCAACACTGATTTCTAGTGTTTTGGGATTTTTTTCAGCAAAAACATATGAGAAAGTGAAGAAATAAATCAGATCCAAGCTCAGGAATCACGGTACCGAAGAACTGATTGTCACCTAAATCCTGTTTATCTACAGTTAATTTGTCCTTGAGCACAGAGTGATCTTTCCAGGTTGTTCCAATATCTACAAATAGGCTTTAAATCCAAAAAATTTTCAGTTTAAATACACTAAAAATAAATAAATCTGGATCCAAATTTTCACCAGACCTCTCTTCAGCTTCAAAGCTTTTTAATCTCACCTCTAAAACTATCACAGAAATGATGAAAAGCATCTGAGAAGTATCCTTTTGGAGGAAATGTGGATTAAGCCATTGCATAGACAATGAAAGCTAGACCTCATCTATGCCCCTGTGTGAAGCGAGGTGGAAGGTAACATTTTATCAGCTACTAAACATGAGTCTCTTTTCACTGCCTCCTTTGTATAAACATAAATATAAACATCTTTATCTTACATAAATATTAAGCTTAAAAACTATTCAACAAATAACTCTTTAATCAGAATGTCACATTCAAATGGGCAGTTGAAATCTCTCTGTTACTGAAGGATAAGTAATCTAATATTGGTGATACTTTGCCTTCCCAACAGTTGTAGACACACTGCAATGGTTCATTTTACACCTAGATTCTCAGTTTTCCTGATTCATCACTTGCTTTTTCCCATCAAACCCAGATCATTATTGAATTCTCTCAGGGCTTTTCAGGCTCCAGTCATCCCTGCCTATTGCTTACGAGTACTGACAGCAAAGCCCAAACCCATGGCAATGTTATTTGGGTGGATTGGAAATCAGGTAGGCAGCAACCAAGCACTGTCCTTGCTGTAATAATTCCATATAGCTCTGCAGCTCTCAAACTACTGACATGCGTAGCTTCCTCATTTCTGGGCCTCAGCACCTCTCTGCCCTAATCCCCATAAAAGCAGCTGTCCTTTTTCCCCCTTTTTTTTTTAAAAAAAGCAGTATTAGCTCCCCACTTCTGTCTTCCCTGTAGTCCATGTCCTCATTCATGCCAAAGTAACAGTCATTTTCTTTTCTCATATTTGCTGTCACTGCTTCCATTTCTTCATTTCATCCTACACTTCTTTATTGCTGTTATAGTTGTCCTTTTATCCTCTTTTCTAACTAAAAATTGTCTCAAGCCAAAACCACAGACACATATGTGAGCAACTTCAAACCAATTCTGGGGTCCCTGAAGTCTTAATCCAGATCCAATTTTTGCAGCTTGAGCCATCTCTAATCCCTAATTGCTCCTGTCATCTCATTCTCACAGCCCTGGCTGTAAGCCACAATGTTTTATGCTGCCGTCTGTGCTTGGAAATAGAGTTACAATGCCCTCCTGTCTCTTCAGTCTTAAAAACATATTTATTTTCTGAATGCTTCCTTCCACTGACTTTTTTGCCGAAAATTTTGTATATGAGCTGTTGTCAGCATTTTGGCTATAGAGCATACTAGCACTCATGACATGTAGCAAAAGCCGCAAGCAGCATGCTGCCTTGTGGTCACTCCCCGAAGAGAGGACACCTACGTTTTTGTATATGGTCCAAACACTTGGATTTGCAAAGCATTTTTTCTAATTAGTATTTCTTGTAAAATATATAAACAGTCTTCAGCATAGGAATTAAAAACCTGTGTAAGAATCCAAACCACAAAGCTATAAAGACATATAACTCATGATGTTCTCTTTTTAGTGTACTGAGATTGCACACAGCCACAGCTTCAGAACATGGAGCAGCCACTGAAACCCAGAAGAGCCTGGTGTTTTGGGCTCCCTGCTGGGAAGTGGGAAAACAGTTTTTCTATGTGCCTCAAGAAAGGCAGAAAACTGAAAACAGGGCTCTGACATACTGTGTCGATATTCTGGCCACCGAGCTGATGATATAACAGTAATATCAACAATAGATTCCCTCTCTGGGTTATAAAGTTGAATACATCTGCTGGATTAAGCCCTTTCAAGATCACTACTTTTGTATTCTTCCTCATACTTCAGTAATTTCCAAATATCTACTCTTTTCTGCAGTGGAAATAGAGTTTTCCATGTGAAATTTCCACTGATCTTAATATACTTTCTAACTGAAGATAAAAGAAATAATTTCTAGTTAGTTTGGTCACCTTTTGCCTGCAAATGTGACCAAAGGTTTTCATTACAACATTAAAATCATTACATTGTGGGGTCTTTTTTTAATTTCTTTTCGGTGATTACCTTTTCTTCAGGACTTTAATTGTGACTTGGGCAGACAGAAGTGACATTACAGTAGTTTGCAGCAGATCTCCCATCCAGCTATTTTACAAAGCTTAGACCAGACTGTAGATACCGAAAGCTGCATGGACTGTAAGCTTACGTGACCAGCAAAGCCAGATGCGAATCCTCAGAACACTGACACATCAGCTCAGGAAATGCCAAAGGATAAAGGTTTATAAAAGTTGCGTTTGTGAAACAGTCAGCTGTAACTTAGGAATATTTTTATTTTTCATAGTAAAAACACTACTACCAGGGGAAAAGAATAGAACTAGTATGCTACATATGATTCATATATTATCTAATAATTAGCGAAATGTAGGAAGCACAGTTTAGTTAAAAAAAAAAAAAACACCAAAAACCCCCGAAAACACAAACCAAAAATCCAAAACAACAACCACCCCCGACTAAATGAATCAGCTAAAAAGATGGAAAGAAGATTCAGTTATAGAGCTAAGCAAGGCTGTGTTCCCAATGGGGAAAGACTGAACTTTCCCCACTATCAAAGATCATCAAAAACTGTAGATACAATCATACGATTTAGTACTGTAGTTCACAGGCAAGACTTTCAACGTGGGTGTGACTTAATGGGCTCCTGGCACAAACCAAGCAGTAGTCCTGTTAAGTTTCTTCTATTTCTGGAGAACCTGATTACAGGCATTGCGTGAAGTGACAAATTAACCTCACTTTTTTACAGTGGAATAATTTTGCTGATTCTGACTACCTTACAATGATATATGATAGTGTAGAATAAGTTCAATTAGTCCACATCAGGAAGTACATTAAGAGTACTCCTACTCAACCTTTTTACTTCAAACAATTGACTAATTGATAAGAAGTGAATTACACTCCAAGACATTACACTGGCTTAAGACAGGAATAAGCAAGGAGAGAAAATTCTGAACTGTTGGTGCTGGAAGCAGAAAACACAGCATAATTTGGTTTGGTATGAATCCCAAGTGAAAATGAGGAATAGCATGTTTCACCCTTTAGGTAACAACTGCTCACATATAAAGGCTCACACCAGAGCCATCCCCTCTTCTCTCCCCCTCTCAGTATTTATATATACAGCAACTTTATAGGAAAAATACAGGATTACATTATGGAAACAGACTTCTTGTAAGATCTGCTACTGTCTCTATTTTATGTAGATTTGAGGTACCCCAATAACGGTTTACCTTGGTTTATATAACAACAACAAACCCTAAAAATTAAACAGTTATTAAAAATCATTCCTTTTATGCTTATTATTATTATTTTTCTTGTTTTCTCCCCTTTTTTGAATTCTCACGTAAATCCAGTTCCAGGTGAGCTTTACTGGTCTTTTTAATACAGTCTATTTTCTTCTTCTATCCTCCTCCCAAGAGAGCCAAATGAATTTTACAATGACATAAGCCTACTAAAGTGACACTCAGAGCTAGATGAAAAGCAGAGTGTCTGGTTTCGAGGATTTTTATTTTTTTTAACACTCAATTTTGGTCAAAAATCTAGCAGGACATCAAAGGAAATTGTAGTTTACAAAACTGCAGAACTAAGAGAAACTGACTTTCTCATGAGCTAACATGACACCGAGTTTCACTGAACAGCTTTAGAACCTTCTCTTTGCCTCTGCTTCATGGAAAATCAAAAAATACTGTTTTCCCTTTTCTGCCTGTATTCCTGGGGGCTCTGCCACAAGCTTGGGGCACATGAAGCTGACAGGCTTATACAACATGGATTCAGTCAAAGTCATGCTGTGTTTTCAGAAATTGCCTTTATTCCTAAGATGTTATAAACAAAGTATTTTGAGAGAAGAGAATAAAAAAACCCCTGCCTAGATATTACAAGACTGCTTTTAATATCATGCTTGTACATTGATATTTTACAGGGTGTCAGTTCACTAAAGGCAAAAAATTGGACCCCAAAACTGGCAATGAGAAATATGGGAGATAAGAGAGGAGACTATCACCGGTAGATCCACAAGCTGTGAATGAGTCAGGGAATTTCAAGGATGCAAGTCTTGGTTTCCTGATTAAAACTTGTCCCAACAAAACTTATTTCTACCGTCTGCTTCAGCACCAGAATTACCGTGAAAGTCTGGAAAAATTACTTTACCCAAGTTTTCAAGGGAGGTCCATTAGTTGTACCTTCCTTTTTATCCCTGTACTGCTCATTTAAGACATCGAATTATCACAAGCACAGAGCTGTCAGAGCCACAACCAAAGTCAGGAGGATCTGGGCCTTGAAGATAGAATATGCCACAGAATGCTCTAAAAATTCTGAACTAAAGCATCTCAAAGTGGGCATCTAATATTTGTATAGCTTAATGTTACTTTGATTCTATTCCCTGTCTGTAAAACGAGAATAATAAAAGTCACCATCTTGTAGTTGACATATGAAAAGAAATGAATTGCCTGTGGAGTGCTTTGATACTGGAGTGCTGAACATCACAGAGAAACCCATGAGGAAATTAATAATTCTGTCTTCAGCACAAGGCTGAACAGTGTGCAGGAACCGAGACCTAGAACCGTGAGAGGAAAACAAAGCAATGAGCAGTTGTTGACAGAAAGAGCACTGAGGAGGGAAGGTGTGCATGCATCTACTCACAAATTGTAATGCAGGTGCCCAGCATGGCCAAACTAATACTGTACATGAGATCTTCATGATGATGTTGCCTCGCTTTTTTAGTTCTTGATTTTCCTACATTGTAACGCAATTTCCTGTACGTGAGATATACACATATTCCAGTGCTAAGTAGCACACAACTCTCTTATTTCCTGTCCAGATTAAATATAATGTCCTTATAGGAGATCCTCTTTGAAAGCCGTATTTTAAAAGCCAGTGAAGTGCAATGAATAAACTTGCTGTGGTCCTATATTGCTTGAACTATCTGTGTCCAGATTTTGGAAAGGAAAAGGAAGTAATAAATTTTGCTTGAACTCACCACACGTTTTAATTGCACAGAACTCCCAGGGGGTGTTAGGGTCAAGAGTGTAGCACCATGGTCTCAGCTTGCCATCAGGATTGCGGCAGTAATTATCATCAAAGCCCTTGTCAGGATATCTGCAAACCACAATGAGAAACGTGTCAGGGAAGTCTTCCTGGCAACACTGCACAGGCTCGTACAAGACAGTCTTCAGCAGAGGCAAACAAGAACCAGTTCCTATTAACCTTGGGTCTGATCCTGTGAGATGGATGCAAATACTCTTTTAACACTATTAAAAAGTTAATAACATAAAATCTCTTTCCAAATATGCAGCAGAATCAGACCTCCACTGAGGGGATTCCCTGCTGTGCTAATGCACAGGATACCGGATGGGGTAACTCTGCTAATTGCTAAACCCTTGCTCTTGTGTCTGTCAACTGATGACCAGAGTCTAAAGCCACTAGCTTTTTTGAAACAGCCCAATTAAGTGTGGATTATATAAACACTGCCTGGCATGCCGGACTCATTAAGAAAACAGGTTCTTCAGTGCAACAGCCCTGGGTTCAAACTGGAAGCTATTTTGAATAGCTACGTTACTAATGATAGGTCCATTTTTGTAATAGAGCTAGTTCTAGGTCATGCCCTCATTTCAAGCACTGGGGGGAAAAAAGGAGAAAATAAGGAATTAACTTCCGTCTCGCTTTATCTCATTAAGATTTGAAACTATTGTGCCATTTAATTATTTCCACGTTCCTACTGCCATCACTGAACAGTCAGGCAGATATTCAAGATAAGGAGGTTCTTTCTGTATAAATATGCCATATGAACATCTATAAACTTAAAGAGAAGGAGATAAATGCATACTTTTTTTTTTTCTCCAGTGAATACAAATTGTCTTGGTTTCCCAGTTTTATTGAAACATGTTTGTAAAAGAAACACAAAGTAGATTTTCCCCTGAGGGAAACATGAAAAGTATGTCAGAGAACAATAAAGTTAACTACCTGGGAACCTGAACCCATTTACAACTGCAAGCAGATGTGTTTCGCACAAGCAGAGGAAAATATGATTTACAAGCGTGTGTTTTTGCTAGGATGATTTTTTTGTCAGTCATCCTAATTTTGACTCAAGCGTTTGCAACTTGATCTCCCAAATCTCCCAAATCAGGTTCCTTAATCTATACAAGGGACAGGGACAGGACTGAAGTAGAATTTAAAAAACAACCAATGAAAAACAAAACAAAAAAAAACCCCAAACCAAACAAAAAATTACCCACCCCAAAAAAACCCCGAACCACCAAATACACCAACAAGGAGAGACCTCACAAAACTGAGAATTCAAGGGCAGTCAAGAATGTGGTGGTTTCAGATCTAGCAGTAGTACTTTGTTTTCTGCTAGGTAGAAGACAAACTGTAAAGGAACAAATTGTGTCCAAGGATTTCACAAGAAAACAGTTAATGGGCTAGTAATATAGCAGCAAATTAGATGGTTTTGGCCACCCAGTAGGCGTGGTGATGAGCTTTGATGTTGGCATCACATGTTCCATGTCATGAAGCAATGGAGAGCCCATGGCACCAAGAAGAATCTAGGTACCTGCAGTCATAGCTCCCAAAAGCCTTTCAAAACATCTGGGAACGTAAAGAATCCACTTTCTAGAAGGCAAGTGTTTTTCGTAGCACTGAATGCTCTGTCCTTCCTGATATGATATGATACCACAGTATGTCAAAAATACTAAGTAAAGGGTAGCAGTTTTTCCAGGATCAAGCTTTGAATGTCTTTGTGGGATGGAGTAGTGCCTGTGAACTGTATCTTTCTGCCTACTGTATCTATGTGTCCTTTCCTAGAGTGGCAACAGCCTTCCCAGTCACTGGTTCTTCCCACAATATTCAGGCATGCTTCTGCCTTCCTTCATATCCAGCAAGTAACAGTTCCTCAGTTCCTATAGAAAAGCTTAACTAATGCCTTTAAGATACAAATAATAGGGATAAGATAAACAATAGGGCTTCAAACTGTTACACAATTCAACAGTGAGACTGTGGAGGATTTCCTGAGAGCTCATCTGACCTGTTGGAGCAGGTCCAGAGGAGGGCCACAAAGATGATCAGAGGGCTGGAGCACCTCTCCTGTGAAGACAGGTTGAGATGGTTGGGCTTGTTCAGCCTGGAGAAGGCAAGGCTCCAGGGAGACCTTATTGTGGCCTACAGGAAAGCAGGAGAGGGACTTTATATGAGGGCATGTAGTGATAGGATGAGGGGGAATGGCTTTAAACTGGAAGAGGGTAGATTTAGATCAGATAGTAGGAAGAAATTTTTCACTGTGTGGGTGGTGAGGCACTGGCACAGGTTGCCCAGAGAAGTTGTGGCTGCCCCATCCCTGAAGGTGTTCAAAGCCAGGCTGGATGGGGCTTTGAGCAACCTGGTCTAGTGGGAGTTGTCCCTGCCTATGGCAGGGGGGTTGGAACTAGGTGATCTTCAAGGTCCCTTCCAACCTAAACCATTCTGTGATTCTATGATACCTTTGCTCTGCACACTTCTTCTTCACCCAGTATAATTGGGCACAGACTTCTTGCTTTGTCCCAACAGTGAGCCTGAGGTTTCCAAGATCTTTCAGAACCCTACATACTTGATTTCCCTCCCGCCTCCAGAAACTGCAGTAGCTATACTTCATTGCTAAAACTGAATTGAAGCATTAAGATACACGTCTGGTGTCAAAATCAAGACTTTTTATCAATTTCTGAGGGGGAGAAAGAGAGAGTTAGATGAAAAGATAACATTTATTCTCTTTAAAGAGGCAGATGTTGATCATAGAATCATTTAGGTTGGAAGAGACCTTTAAGATCATTGAGTCCAACCATCAACCTAACACTGCCAAAACCACCACTAAAACACATCCCTAAGCACCACGTCTACAGTCTTTTAAATACCTCCAGGGATGGCGACTCCACTGCTTCCCCGAGCAGCCTGTTCCAAAGTTTGACAACACTTTTGGTGAAGAATTTTTTTCCTAATATCCAATCTAAACATCCTTTGGTGTAACTTGAGGCCATTTCATCTCATTCTATGACTTGTTACTTGACCCCTGCCTTTCTACAACCTCTTTTCAGGTAGTTGTAGAGAGTGAAAAGGTCTCCCCTCAGCCTCCTTTTCTCCAGGCTAAATAACCTCAATTCCCTCAACTGCTCCTCATATGACTTATTCCCAAGACCCTTCACCAGCTTCGTTGCTCTTCTCTGGACTCGCTCCAGAATCTCAATGTCTTTCTTGTAGTGAGGGGCCCAACATTGAACACAGTACTTGAGGTGAAATCTTGAGGTATTTGAGGTGACCTCTACTTCTGCTGGAACTAAACTAAAACTTAGCGTCTAAAACTCTTCCCTAATATTTCTCTTCCACTTCTTTTTGTTTTAAAAGACATGCAGGACTTGAAACTTGATCTTGTATGAAGTAAATTTTCATACAAGAGATATAAACCAGAGTATTTTAATAAAAGGATACCTGCAGTTATTCAACTCATACTACACTACAGCACTACTTTCCTTCATGCAGTAAATATCTATTTTCTGAGCATATTTGATTTTGAGCAGGAAATATGAGCAGAATAGGAGAGAACTGTTGCATCTCTATGCCCCCTTATGCCTCTCTAAGTTATTATCCTCAATGGCCTTCCTTCCACACTAAGGTATAATCCTACCCAGGAAGAGTACACGAGAGAACCAGAGAGAGCTTCAGAATACAACTCTGCATCCATTAATAGCTAAAAATAGGTCATGCAGGAGTTGTTTGGGGGTATTCCTACCGCTAGCTTCAATCGCTTCCAGGTAACAAGGTATTATCAATTCTCTTCAGTAAGTGACCTCTGAAGGGAATAAACGTGGAACATGTCATTGAGGGGACAAAAAGGAAAAGTGACGTGTATTCACCCTGAGCTGAAAGCATTATCCAGCAGCAGGTAGACTGGAGCATTTGAAAAGATTACTAGTTTTATCTCTCTTCATCATTGCAACTGATGAAACCATAAACGAAAATAAGTTTAAATCTGTCCTTTCTGGTTTCCAGGTTATTACCCCTAGATGGTATAGTATAAGCCTCTCTGGAGACTGATGTATTGTAATGGGTCATTAGCTCCAGACCTCCTCTCTTATTTTCAACTTAAATAACTATTAAAAAAACCCTGTAGAAATGAAAGCCCACAACAGTTTTAAAAGCTAGTCTAACTAAAGTGTAATTGTCACTACCTTTAGTGACCATTCCATGAAGTTAATTAACATCAGTGTATTAGAAATGTACTGGACCCCAGCTACTCTTCTGAAAGCACATACAGATCAGCGCAATCTGGATGGGTTGCCTTATAATAAAAAAACATTTTTATAACAGAAGACGTTTTCTGAAGGAAATGTTTCAAGGAGGAAGACGATCATTCTTGAGACTGCAGTTAGTCTCAAAAGTTATTTTGCAAACAATCCAAAATTAACTGAAAAAAGAAATTTCCTCCTGACAGTAAAATTATTATTGTTTTTACCCAGAAGTTCTATAAATGTTTCACTCCCAAGGAAAAAAAAAAATCTTTCTGTGACTTATTCTAGAATGCACAGCAAGTGCATGGCAAAACTCAGAAACAGATTATCTTCAGTCCCAGTTTGCTAATACAAAATATTTATTGTAGCAGAACTATGGGAGAGCCTGCTATTATTCATGAAGCAGATCATCTGAGCCAAGAGGAAAAAGAGGTTATATCACATAAGCTCCAAACCAGCAGATCCTTAACATTTTGCTGAATAATCAGGCTTTCTAAAATCTACCAGTACCTGTATTTCTGGGTATGAAAATGATGCTTCATTTAGTGGAACACTTCAACATATATAAAGATAATTTCAGTGGAAGGTCTCAGTCATTCTGAGGTTGTTGATTCTTGCAGTCTTCCTCTGGCAGTTTAAGTTTATTCAATCTACTATATAAATGGAATTAATCCAAAATCCAGAGTAAAACTAAAATGAAACTTTAGTCCAGTTTAAGAGAAACACAAAGGTCCTCCTGTGTGGCCTAAACCCCCACACAAAATCCTTCCAAAAGAGTGTATTATAGATGACCCTTTGCGGTCGGGTGAATTTTACCCTCTAGGACAAACCCTAATGGGGATGTAATTTGTCTTGCTATTTCTGACTCATCTTTTGGCATTATGTATCTATGCCTAAATTAAAAAAAAAAAAAAAAAAAGTTTAAAATATAAATCCATGTGCATAAAATGCTAAACACAATGCTGAACTCCTTTCCCAGGCTGAAAAATATCACGTATTGGGCAAACATTTTGGTCAAACAAACTGGATACTTAGACCTGATTACAACAGAAGACCATGTACAGCTTTAAAGCTGTTCAACACTTCAAAAGAGGAGCGTGCTCAGACTTGACAATCTTGCAAGTTTATACTCACTAATTCTGTTAAGAACTCTAACAAAAATTTATGACTTTTAATCATTATTTACTTTGTCATTACTTTAAGGTATTTCAAGCTGACTGAAGCTACATAACAACACATACAGAAACATCCAGAGGTTAATTTTTTAATGTCAATGAAGCTAGGGAGGAAATTTTCATCAATTACTGCACCACATGTACATCACTGCACTACACAGCCATGGATGTAGCCACAACTGCACAAAATAGCCTATAGTCCCCATCCTGCATCTCCATCATGACTGTAGCCAGCCTCCAGCACCATGGGCCAGAAGCCCAAGCAACTAAGACTGGTGAACTCTATAAAATTCAGTTCAGCTAATGCTGATTTTGCCCAATTGGTTCCAGAACATGTGATTCTAAATTATAACCACATGGATTTACTTGAGAGGGAGGAGGGATTACCTCTCTGGACGAAATTTGTGCTTGTGTGGTCTTTGAAGATCCCAGCGCTGACACTCCTTGCCTGACTCAGTGTGATCCATTGGCCCTCTGTAACTCTCTCCATTGCAGGTCATGCATTCAACTAGGAAAAACAGAAAAGATACTAGTCATTTATTATGCTGATAACTTGTAGCACAATTAAAAAAAAATAAAAATCATGTTGCTGTGATTACAAACTGAAACCAATGTAGGGAGGTATAAAAAGTGATACCTTTTGGTTAGGTTGGTAAGGGAAATGTCCTTTGGACTAGAATTGCATCTCTTTCTTAGATCTAATACAGATGCTTAGATTTGGTATCACTTTATAGGACACTTATGGTTTCGAGGCAGGTAGGTGTGAACTGCTAGAGGCATTCATGTTCCTAGCAGATTTTTAACCTTACCTGTGGTTAGTAACAGAGGGAGACACACATCTGAGGAAGGAACATTTTGAAAGTTGACACTTTCTAATTGAGTAACATTGATTATCCTAAATCATTCTAAGTCAGAGTATAATAACAGTACAAGTTTAAATCCATAATAATGGCTGAATCACAATTTCATGCAGTTCAGTCTGTCTCTTTAAATTCCCAGCACTTTCAGCCACATATGATACTGTTTCTTTTCGATACTAATTCTTTTTGGCAGCTTAAACTATGATACATTTTCAGCCCTGGTTTGAGAAAGTGGGGGGGTGGAGGGAGAGTGGGCAAAAGCTACCAAAGGGATTTGAAATCACTGTTGAGCAAAATATGCATCACAATTTAGAATGAGAAGTCTTAAAATGTAAAATAAATTCAGCATAATTAACTATAGACCCATTTCTCAAGTGCCTTCTAATTAGAACAACTGTAAGGAAGGATCACTTAGTAAATACTAATTTATGCAATTACAGATCTCACTCTTCAGTCAAAACATCCACTACTGAAGTCTTCATTCTGCAGCAAGCTCCAGGTCTTATCCCATTTGAAGCTCACTCTACATTGATCTTTAAATGTTAGCTTTTAATAGATTTTTAATCTCCTTGTAAATCATTCTCTTCCTCCCTCTCTTCCTCCCTCCCTCTGCCTTTTCTTGCCCCATCAATCCATAACTGTTGCATGTGACACATTAGAAGGAAAATTAAAGGCATCCTATCTTGAGAATTTAAATGGGTTGATTGGCTGGAACTGAATTGGCTGATTAGCGAGATGTAAGAGCTTAGTTTGCAGGTTAACATAACTTAAAAGTCAACAAATGCAATGGTGCACATGAAGTGTCTTCTGTGACTTGAAAGTCAAATAGGATTGGATTTATAAAATTTTTACTTATTTACAGTATTTATTTGAAAAACAAAATGCATGCTTAGATTGAGCTTTCATCCTGTAATTCAGTATCTATATTTTCATCAAAAAGAAGAAAAGTAATATCAGAAGATATTACCATGGAACAGCACTAGATGATTTTATCACACAGTAATAATGAAATTGTTAATGGATTCACTATGGACTAGACAAGTGAAAAAAGGGGCACATTTGTGCAATCTGCACAACTTCGTTGTTCCAGTTCCTCTGAAAAAAAAAAGGTGCTGAGCCTGAAAGTTTGTTTAAGTCTTCCTGAGTACTAGAACATAACAAAAACTCCCGTTTCTCTAATAACTGCTTTTCATGCTACATGAGTTACTTTTGCTAAGAAATCACCTATTCGTTCTCCGAAGTCCATGAGCAAGAGTCACTGAAACTCCTGTTTCATTGTACCTGCTCTGTGTACCCGCTGTCAGCAGAGAAAAGGCACCTTTCTGGGTGAGCCGTGCCGGGTTACCTTGTGAACAGAGGGGGATGTCGCAGACTTCGTGGCGCATCTCCGGACTGGTGGTGAAACACCACGGCCCTCCCTCTTCCCCTCGGGGGTTACGGCAGTAGTTTTCCCGCAGGTCTTTACCCCGATAGCTCGAAGGCAAAAAGCTAGTTTTAAAATGACAATCATTACAGTATAAGAGCATGCAAACTTTGGTATTAATCATACTATTTTTTACAAACAGTTAGAAACAATCACACTTCGGCTCCCTTCTCCCTCCACCCTGCCTACATGAATGCACACACCCAAATATCTGTCCATACACAAATACACATCTTCAGTCAGGATTACTCAATCAATGGCCTAAATCTGGGACAATTTGTCTAGCCCATAGCTTGCTCTAGCAAGTTTTACTCCCGTCCCCCGGGTGTCCGGAGCCAACTATCTGCTGCAGAGCCAGAGGCAGCAGCACACTCCCTGTCAGCCCTCGCGGCGTTCTGCTTCACGAGCTCGTATCTACTCACACAACGGTGGAAGGACTCTGGACAAGGGGGGAAAAGTGTACTGGATGCATAGGGGAAAAACCCTTTGGCTCCATTGCCATGCCAGACCTGCCATTCCCATGCACGTGCACATACAGCGGGCCCGGCTGGGCTTAGCGTGCACCTACTACATAAAGCCCACGAGCAGAGACATTTCTCGTCCCTGGTCAGGCAGCAGCTAGAACTGGGCATCAGGAGTGTGTGAGCGTGACTGAGCGGTGTGACACACCGCGCTGAGAGGCTTTCACTGCCCGAAACCACAGACTGCTTTGCATTTCAGCATGAGAAATTTCCCCAGATCCCGCTTTAGCTGTCTTGCTTCGTGTTCTGCCACAAGCCCCACTGTTGTCACCTTAGGGTCTGCTACTTATAGACCCACTCATCATCGCTATCGTACAAATTAGGACATTTAACAGTGACCTAGCTGACTTAAACTGTGCTCTCCCTTTCATTATATTTTCTGCTTTTGCTGTAAGGGGTTATTAAGTAACAAAATCCCTTAAGATTTTTCCCTTAGATTAGGGGTTCTCAGGCCAATGCTAAGGACTTTGTTTTCTTTAGTGATTTAATAGAAATGTGAGCGAATACTGTATTTCTTTGCCTAACGCAGATATTCAGTATGAGACCTTGCTGCTTATGCTCAGTCCATCAAATATAAACCTGCCAGGGTCAAGGTTTTATGTTCTTAGCTGTCTGTAAAATTATGTGCTTACGTCTAGAGAAACCCCATGTACACACTGACATATAGAGATATATGTAGGGTTGTGTGTGTATATATACATTTATACATAAAAGTAATACAAGTTATTTTTCCTCACAAACTAGGGCATCAGTAGCCCCATAATGAGGAGCCCAACCCCAGAGCTGGTTCTGTTCAAGGCCAATTCAAGAGCTCATGACCACACTCAGGCTGCATGTTGCAGAGGAACCCAGTGACTTCACTGCCAATTTCATTGCAGTGGTGCTTAAACAGCAACTAAATCTCTGTAGTTAAAAACCACATTAAATTCAGAGTTATGCTCAATTCTGTTAAGGTTTTATTGTTGTTGTTATTAATTGAAAAGTTGGGCAAAATACATAGGGGATCACAAAAAGCTTGCAATCCAACTTGATAAATTGATTTAATTTTTGAGCTTTCTAAGATTTGTTCCTTTTTTTTTTTTTTCTTAAATATATTTAAATTCTGATGGAAATATCACAAGTGCACCTTTTATTCTGAAAATACCCAATAGTTTATTTTGGATGACTGTTTAGGGTTTTTGATGCTGTTGTTTTTGTTTTTTTTTTTTTTTTTTTTTTTTTTTTTGTTTTGTTTTGTTTTGTTTTGATGTGGGTTTTTTTAATCACCAAGGGAATTCAAAAGTATCTATATTCTAGAGGGGAAAAAAAGGAATAAATTTAATGTAACTTCTTTTAGAAGACTGTAGACACTTGCAGCTTAGGAAACTAAACTAAGCACTTGGGACAGTCTATACACAGACACTGATTTAATTTATATACAAGAGCAAAAGATAAACGTATGTTTCCTTGGCAAATTCTATTTTACAAATGAATAAATTAACAATTTTTTTAAAAGAAAAGAGAAAGAGAGAGAGAAACAAAAAGAAAATTCTGACATGTGACATTTTAATCATGTTTTATTCCCACTAATGAAATCTTTGAACTAACTGAAGTGGAAAATACCTCTGTTAATTGCATTGTGGTTCTAGTCAAGGCAATGTGGAAGCATTATTTAAAAGTACTTTTCTTATTTTTAGTGCTTGAAGAGAATAATTTTTATGTCATTACTGCTGCCTATAAAATTGTTGTTTCTGGTTTTCCTCTGTAGTCTTGTAATATAAATATCTTAAATTTGTTTAGCTAAAGGGAGCCCTGGGCAAACTTTTCTAATGGGACATTGCAACCTGTGTATGTGTTAACATGGTATGTCAGTGCATATTAGAAAATTTTATTTAATTTTCCTGCTGGAAAATCTTTCTGCTCAGAAATTATGGGCGTTAGAAAATATAGGGAAAAGGCATTTCAAATTACATCAGGTATGCTGTCAGAACATTAAAAAAAATAAAATCTAAATGAATAGCATTAGAAACTCAAGAGGGGTCAGATATGCAAATGGCTTCAACAGGTACTGAGGCAACATTCTTGAGGGAGGAAAAGATGAGATGCATTAAAGACCCACCCAGAAATGGAAGACAGAACCACTCCTAAAACTGTGTACTGATTTAGTTCAGCTATATTAGGTAAGGAAAAAAAGAAGAAAGCCAAAAACTGAAGCCAGAAAGACTAATGGTAAAAACAGATTCAACCACAGCAAAAGTCATGGAAACTAACAAAGAGCCTGTGAAATACTGGTCTACTCTTTGATCATTTCTCTTTGAACACTTTTTGCATTGGCTTTATCTATTTAGATAAAAAAACCCCAAACTCTTCAGAGCAGAATGAAAGAGTCTTGTAATCTGTACTAGGATAGAGATGAAAATAATGGAACTCTGATTTCAGCTGGGAGTCTTCAGATTCTACTGGAATACAAATAAATAATAATATAATTTGTTAAATCCAAGTGCAATATTAAAATCTGAAAAATCAGTAAAGTACATTTCTCCCTTGAATATGAAAACGGGATTTATTTTCCAATGGCACTTGTGATAATCAGATGTTGAGAAAAACTGACCTAAAAATCTAAGCCTTTTGTACTAATAAGTTCCAAACACACCACTACTGTCTGCTTCTTCCCATCTCCCTCATGTCTCTGATGATGAAATCATATTTTCTGATGTTGAAAAACAAAATTAGCATGCAGCCACCTCATTTATCCAGTGACCTTTTAAAAATTAATCTTATTGCACAAAGCAGGAGAAAAGTCATTCTCATAAAATACATCATAGAATAGTGGCTGTCCAAACGTATTAGATAAAGATGTGTATGTTGTATATTAAAATGCAATTTAGTGATAATACATGCTATTCAGACTTTTTTTCTTTAATTATATGAAGTCATATATATTATATAGAATAAATATTCATTCTTGCTTAGGTTGCAATTATTGAGAATTCTTTCATTTCTAAGAGATGAAGATTGTATACTTTAAGGTGTTGAGTCTCAAGAGGTCATTGCTGTGGGAGCTGATGGGATTTAGCATGCATTCACAATTAAGAGAGGATCTGGTCCCACACTGAAAATCAGACACACTACCATCTATATTATAAGCAGCCGAGTCCAGTCAAGTCCAAGCCTGAGGCTCAGCTTTGTGACACATCATAATAAGAGAAAACCCAAGTATCCTTTGCCTTTTAATGTTGTTCCAAGATATCATCTTGCACACTGGATAGATTTGGTCAGGACAGGACTGAGCAGTGCACAGCCCAGTTCCTCACTAGCAATCTCCAGCTTGACTCCTCCTAAACAAAGTGCTGATGCTGGGAGTCCAGAGCAAAAGGCAGCAATGTGGACAGGAAGATTACAGGCGAGAGAACACTGGTTTGGGCTTTTAAGAGTTTATTATTTACACGGCTAAAGTCAATACAAAATGTTTTAAAGAGAAATGGTCAAAGGGTAGACCAGTACTTGCTAGTCCTTTTGCTAGTTTCCAGCAATGTTTGGTGTGGTTGAATCTGGTTTTACCTTTACTCTTACTGGCTGCAGTTTTTGCCTTTCTTCTCTTTTTCCTTGGCCAATCTAGTTGAACTAATTCTACTCTCAAGGTGTAGATATAGCCTCAGTTCCTCACTATATCAGGTCTTAAACTCAAAAGTTAAATCTCATTCCTGCTGCATCAGTCTTTACTTATTGCTCATGTGATCTGAAGGAATGGATTTCAATAATCTGTTCAGTCCTTTCCATGTATTTGTTGCCTGGTCTAAAAGCTTTATAGAGTTTAACATAATCTACAAATAATAGAGAATTAATAGTAACTATACAAAACATAGTAACAATGATCATACACTGATAAAATAGGTGGGCTAATATCCCTAATATCCCTCACTTCCTAATAATGTATTTTTTTAAAATTACCCATTTCCTAGAAATTGATTAGAAAACAGTGATAAACTTCCAGGCCCCAGTCTGAATTTATGTAGATGCTTTGTTTCTGTCAGTAGCTAAGAGATCAAAAAGATATAAACAGCAAAAAAAAAAACAAACAAAAAACAAAACAAACAAACCACCAAACAAAAACCTGACATAGGAAAGGAAGGGATCCAGACACACAGACTGGCATTAGGAAAGACTTCTTTGGAGAAAGCCCAAGAAGGTAAGGATTCTCTGGGATCTGGAGAATGGCATCTCTTAGGGAAAGGCGAGAATACACCAAAGAGATTTTGTTGACTAAGGTCAGTTTTCTAATATATTCTTTTTCTGCTAATAAGTCAAACCATGCTTTACAGAAACTGCCTGAGCACTATTCCCATTGTCTCCGCTCCTGAACTCTTACCTGTGCTCATGGGGGATCATTGAATTCCAGGCTTGACACTGGATACCACTTCTGGTTACAGATATGGTTCCTTTGTAGTCTGCTCCTTTTCCAATGATACAATTCCTGACATAGTCTATTCAAAGAAAAGAGAAGAAAATTAGGGGTTTGGTTAATGTATTTAAAATTAGAGCTCATCATCATTTTTCACACAAAAATAATGTATTTCTGATAGCCTTAAATACTTAATTACTCAAAATACTTTTTAATTGTCCACATACATTTTTGTACCTTTTTTTAAAAAAAATATTGACCACTAACTTCCCAAAGAAAGCTACTGAAAATGTTTCCAAAGTGTCCAATTGACCAAAAGTCTGTGTCTGAGGACTTAAGTCCCCCACTAATTAATGAGGTAAATAAAAGCAATATTAAGTCAATAACAGTAACTCATACAACTGAGCTTTTAAGTAGTAAACTGAAGTAGAGGTTCAGACTAGTACATATGATGGTAGGAAAATATGTAGGTTGGAAAACTGACCAAAAGCAAGTATGTAGATGAACTTGCATGACAGCAAACACAGGATATTTTTAAATAAAACTGTAGGATGCAACTTTCAAAATGCGTAAAACCATCCCATGCCCAGAATACTCTTACAGCCAAAAAGTCACTGACTGACCTCAGCTTTTTTTCCCCCTCCATAGCTGGAAAAACAAAATCAGTAAATAAATCAGTTACCCTTCTTTTCATACAGATCAAACGCATGGTCTTGCTTCTTTCTCACACCATTTGTCAAGCTGTTGAAGGATAACCAATGGCACCGTTTTGTAACTCTGTCATAAGCAAAGGCCCTGCAAAGAAAATCTGGATGAGAAAAAAATCTCTGTGTGGTTTATAATAATGAAACATGGCCTGCCAAGGAGCATGCAATGACATCAGATTTATTTTTACTGGGAAAGTCCAGAGAAACAGCCCAAATTACTATTTAAACCCACAACTGTGCTGACAAGAACAAAGAAACAAAGAAATTAAATTGATGTGGCCATTACATTAAATACCAGCTTGGTTGTTCACACTAATCTAAGAGTTCCCTTGTCATTAAAGATCTTTATTTCAAAAGTGAGATAAATGTGACTGAGACAGCATTTGTGTCCCCAGTTACGCTGTTTTCTGGGGAAAAAAAAGAAGACTCTAAAAAGTCTTCTTTGCTGTGCTTACAGTATACATCTGAAATAGTTAAGTATCCCACACTGATAGTTTGAGGAAAATTCAAGCAAAAAGAGTCTGTTTCTTGCCTAGAACAACAGAGCTGTTTAAAAACAAGATTATTTTTATTTTTATGAATAATCTAAACTGTGATAGTGTACCTACAGCTTGTCCTTGCTTTGCTTTTGTTTACTTTTTTTCCTCTTATTTTTAACTGCTTTCAAGGATAGAGTACAATGTGTGCTGAATTGAGTGGATTGGGGCAGGGTGGTGGTGAAAGATAGACAAACAGAAATCAGGAAAGTAAAAACACTTTCTTTCAATATTTCAAATGAAGTGTGCTGATTATTTTCTGCTAACATCATTTCGAAAGAAAACTCTTTAAGTGTAGGTAAAATATTTTAAAGGATTTTAAAAATACAGTTGACTGCCTGGATGGGGGCAACAGTTATTCCAAAAAAACAACCAACCAACCAAACAAACAAACAAAAACACTGAAAAAAATGTTTTTTTTTCCTTAATTTCTTATTAGAACCAAATAACAAATCACTGACATGATACTATTGTCCCTAGCCCACCACAAAGTCTACATTTCTCTCAGTCATCCCAAACCTTCTGAGATATTTTATTCTGACTTGAGAAGGCATTTTAACACTACTTTATAATGTCCAAAAGACACACAGGTTTCCTGTCCTTCATCCATAGTGTGGTTGTGCCGTATTCCTGAGTGCTACATCCCTCAACTCAAAGCTCTCTGATCTTCATTTAATTCCCCTCTCACCATACAAATTTTTCTGTGTGAAATCTTGCTGGCTTCAGTTAAAAATATTACAAGATCCTATCCAACCTCCCCACTCTTCTCTCTTTCAAACATCCTCTTCATTATAGTTTCCATCACCAAACAGATTTTTCATCCAACTGCTCTCTCTACTCTGTTGACTCCAAATGTTTCCAACCTGCTAACCTTCATCCTTCTGCCCTTGTTCAGCCTTCTGTTCTCTCCTGGCGAGTTCTCAAATATGAGTGTATCCAAGTGCCTCTAACTCTATCTTCACAAAAATATCCTTGACCTTTCCTGCCTTTCCAATTACATTCTCCTTTCCCCTCCTCCCTCCTAAAGTGGGAATGCAGAATGGACTGTTTACAAACACTTCTTTCAGTTTTTGCCTTTCAGTTGCCTTTTGGTTTCTTTCCAGTTTGTCTTCAGCCACTTTTGCGCATAAAAGTTTCTAACAATCTTTTCTTGGACCCAGATCTGGAGGGTTTTTACACTTCCAAAATCAACATATTTAAGCAAATTCTTGGACTTTCTTCTACTGATACTGCTGATTACAACGATTTTTGTTGTTGGTATTTGTACTGAGATAATCACTAGATTTTCTGATACTGGAATCCTGTGGTCTATACTGGAATCCCTTTCTGTGTAAATACAAAGACACTGCAGAAATTAAGCAGAAATTAAGGGTAAGACAGGCACAGCTTTGTAGGTAAGGAAGTAACGGGTCTGCAAAAGTCATCTGCATAGCCAATAAAATTGTAACTATATTTTCTTTTTTTTTCCATGAGAAATGTAGTGGGAAAGCTGCAAGTATGACAGAAGGAAAACAGTGGGAATAATGGACTGCAAATGGTGGTGAAACAAAGGAATAAGAACAGCTTAGCAGTGCGTTAATAAAGCTAATAAGGAAGGCAAAAAATGATGCACAGAGAGTTATGAAGTCAAAAAGACAAAGTAGGTGAATCTAAGGGCTACTTTGATGGGGGATTTTAGGAACAGCATTACGAAGAAGAAATAAATCTGGATAAGGATCTTAGCTGGAAATGGTCAAGATCTGCGAAAGTATGATAGCAAGGGAAAAGAGGAAAGGTCAGTTCTGAGATGTGATATATATTGTCTCCAACAAAAAGGTGTCAGAGTTAAAAAGAGCAAGGATCAATAATTATCAAATACTCACAATTTACTTGCAAGTAATCCAGAAACTTATCATAAATAAATCAAAATTTGTCTTCATTTTTTTTCCCCCCAGGAAATAAGGAGTGGCTGATCATTTATAGGTCTGTAGTGCCTGGAGTGTGATACTTTACCACCTTCTGGAAGAAAAGAAACCCATTCTTCTTCCTGCTTATGTACCTCACAGGGCACAGACCCAGGGGTTGCTGCTACCAGTGTTATTGTCACAATTATTTTACAAATTATTTCTATTTTATTTGATCTTAATACTTAAACAAACTGAGTTTGCATCCAGAAAATAAAACATCAGTACTGTGACTGAAGTGATGGAGAACTACTGCATGGATATGGAGCATCAGAATCAAGCCATGAAAATGTCAATAAACAAAGGAAAATCCAAGCCTTGCATTTCAAGCATTTAAAATGCCATTTTGTGCTAATTGTCTTCTTATTTTAGAATGCTCCCACAGCAACCAGTAAACTAATTGGTTTTAATTTAAGTTGGCAACAAATTTCACCTTGTAGTAACCATATGTTGGTATGAAGTTAAAGACTGGGGAACCTAGGAATAAGAGGGAAACATCAGTAATCACTGATTCCTTTAAAAGGGAACACATGTCAAATATGTGTTTACAGTAGCATCAAAGAACTATGCACACTACAACAGGACTCATCTGGGGCCAAATGGGAAACCACAAGAATGTTCCCAGATACAGAAAATCCCTCTTGCTCTGCTGCGGAGTGGTAGCACAGGCAAGAGCTAACCACCTACACCTCTGCTACCAGCCTTCCTCGCTAAAAAAGTGTAGGGGAAAATTGGAAATTCAGAGCATGAGTAGTCAGATTTGCAATTCTTTTACATCTTCGGTGCAAAATAGGTACATGACTGATTGCAATTGTGCTGTGAGTAGGATTCTTCCAAGCTGTGTTCTCAAATTCCCTCATGGCTCCTCTATGTTGCTTCATTGCCTGATTACAGCAGAGACAATTTGTCCCTGAATGAATCCATCAGACACTGTCTCAATAGAATTTTTTTTTTTTCACAAATGTGAAAGTTTTAAAAATTCAGAAAGATTTTAGATTATTATTCATGTAAAATATAATCTGTAAATATATTAATCTACGTTTTATTTTCAGAACACAAAACATATCAGCCAGAGCAGCTACAACTAACTTGAGACAATTTTCCTAAGCAGATATTGGAATACAGAATTGTTTGCTTGGCATCATTCAGAATTTTTTTATACTGTGAAACCTAGTTTTATAGTACTCCTCACTGCTGACCATCAGAACGCAAAGACCTCTTGAATACAACCTGATCTACTTGGCAATTATATCCTTGGAAGCTCTGCCAATAGGAAAAGGAGTGGCTTGTACCATGTGAAAAATATTAGTGCCTGGAAAATATTTTCTAACAGAAATAAGTAAGATCTGCTCATTGTTTACATATATAAATAGTCAGAGTACAAAACAATACAAACTGTGTCTTGCAACAGTGAAATTAAAGGCTTAAAGAAGGATTAAATTAAAGTTGAAGACCTTTTCTGCCAAGGAAGAACTTTTGTTATCACATTTGGTCTAGCTTTCATTTGTAGTGATTGTGAAAACTTTTATGTTTCAAGATCAGGCTCGCATTAGCTCAGTACTCACCAGTACAGAAGCCATCCATTCTCTCCAAGATTCTCCTGCATTCATGTCCTTTCATTTATTGCTAATGGTCTAGACTAAAAGAGGCCAGGGGGATAATTTAAGTCTAATACATGGGAAAAATAATAGTGATTTGTTCCAAAAACCAGTAGAGAATATGTAGAAGACAGACAAGCAATCAGCTGCATGATGTGTTTCTAAGAGACAGCAGATGCTGAAGAATAGCTATCCTATACTTATAATGATTGTGCAGCCCAGAAGGTTTGATTCCATTGTATCAGATTCGTAGCACTTGCCAGTGAACTTCAGCAGTGCGTGTATCTGTGCTCCATGTGTGAGGTTCCCATTGATTTCAGTGGGAGTAATGTGCAAAGAATGAAGTCAGAATATGGTCTGAAGTGGTGCTGAAATACTGCAGCTGTGATGTGTGACAATAACCATTTTATGAGACATAAAAATCTCAGAAATGTTCACCGAACACTACAGTGCAGCACAGTCATCCATATCTTAACAGGAGTACATTTTTTTTCAGCTATGTTATGGAAAAGATTACAGGTTGGACAAGCTAAAAGGACAGAACAGCTCAGACAAAGCTTCACAAAAGACTGACACCCTCTGGACAGGTAGAGCAAGGTCATGGAAATCAAAAAGCACAATCTTTACGTTGTCCTCAGTACAAGCTACCACTGATGACAATTATAGACAGACCTTTGGTCAAAGGGTGTTATATAGGTTCCATTAAGAAAAAACTACAAAAATATTAGAGCTACATAACTTACTTGCAAGTGAATGAAAGGCCTTTGTTCCTGCTGCATCTCTTGGCACATTGCTCAGTGGTATTTAACAGCTTGGTTTTTACTTCCAGTGTTTTGTTTACTTTAATGAGCATCAACTCTCCTGTTTTTTTGAAGTCATGAAGAGGATTTCTCCTTTTTCCTTTACCCTCTAAGAAAAAGCAAAGAAGAAAAAAAAAAAAAAAACCACCAATGTAAAGAAGAGTGCTGAGATTAAAGATGGCATTAGATATGAATAACATTTATAAGGAATTATAGGAACACTGGTACCTAAAGCATAGAGAAATTCACAAAAATAAGGCACAAGCAGATACTTGAGAAGAATTGGTAATTTTAGATGGTGATCTCCATTCTTAAAAACAAGAATGATAGAAATTATGGCAAAACTGATTTAAAATAAAGACTTGCATAATGCTAGAAAAGGGTAACAGGAAAGTTTTCCACGCTTTGTAAAATTTTTTTCAGAACCCCCAAAATATGCCTGATAATAATAATCTGAGATCTTATAAATATTTCCATGAAAAACTCAAGTGAAAAAGATGAACAAAAGACGTCTTTGGATGGACAGAGTGTAGTTACAATCAGAAGAAAAAGGATATAAACATTATGGAGAAACACGATCTGAACGTGATAAACTGTTCTTAAACCAGCAAACTTTTCATCACAAGTTGTGAAAAGAAGTGGAGCCTGGAAGAGACACGAAGTAATCGTTTGTCCTCCCTTGGCTCCAGTGAAGACTCAGTGCGAGTGTTGTGTCCAGTTTAGGTGTGACTGAATTAGAGGTGTTTGTCCACAGAAAAGAAGACGAGGCCTGGCAGAGGCCAGAGCATGGGAACGGTCTGCATTTTTGCAGAGATTTATGCAAAAAAGAATGCACTGATCTGGTTTCCATGTCTCTGTTCAAAGGCCCAGCGGAAGGTCTATAAAATGGAGCGGGGAAGATTGGCTAGAGATGTTTGGCTGAAGCGCAAGAGGAAAAGTCTCTGTTTTTTGCAAGAAAAACCCACAATTTTCCCAATACATATTTTTTTTTTTTTTTTTTTTTTTCCATAGAAACCAATCTGCCAGACTAGGCTGCTCCATCATCAGTGAAGGCAGATGAGTACCTCTGGAGAGTGATTCTCGCTGTTCTGACAGATGAGTAACACAGGGAGGACAAACTGCCCTTTGGATCTATTTCTCCTATTTCACTCATTGATCCCAGATGATCTTTTTGGATTAGATGGCTAATCCAGGTAAGTTTAGGTGAATGAATACTTCCTTAATTTACAAAGTAGGTAATAGCATTTTTCATAACTTCTTTCCAGTTTTCACTGCTGTCCTTTCAGTTTTCTCTACAGAATCTGAAAGAATGATAGAACATGAATACTTAGCATCAATTTATTAAATTTTGCCAGAGTGTTCCAAACATAAGAAACGTCAGCCTAGTGCTTCAGCTTATTCTGAACAGATAATCGCTCATGCAAGTGCAGAGTGCACTTAAGCCAGTAAATTTTTGCTTGGTGCATTCTGTGCAGAAGCTCAGAATAACTCTGTAAACTGCAATAGCTGAGGCGCTGAAGGAGTTACTGCCAGCTCTGCATATTGTAAAGCCAAAGAGGGCTTAAGGGTGTTCCCTTTGCAGAACTTCCATCCTGATCATTAAGTGAGCTCACATTTTCACTGGATTTAGCTAAATCACACCTCTCAGTGGTGAGTTATCCCTAAGACACCTAAAAATACACCAAAGACATTTAAATTAGATTTCATCAAGCTTCAGCCTTTAAAAAAAAAAAAAAGAAAATCAAAGGAGTGGAATATCTTTGCTGCGCTGTCCCTATAAAATAATCTTCACCCCATCCTATCCTCTTTCTTTTTGAACTGCTGAAGGTGAACTCAGTTATTCCCCTGCACTTAATAGCTCACAATTTTAATTCCAACTACAAACATTTTCAGAAAAAAATAATTTATTTACCTTCAAATGCATGTTATTATTATTTGAAAAACCTTTTGGTGAAAAGATCAAATGTTAATTATTTTGGTGCTGTGTTAGGGAATCATAACAGCTCTTTTAAGCATTTTCAGCTTTTGTGCTAGTGCAGGGCAGATGCACCCAAAATGAACCATTATGTTTAGGGAAATGCTGTGAGGACACTCTTGCCTTAAGTATCAGCACCCGGTTACTGGAAGCCGTTGTGTCTACACTGGAGCTGCTTTATTTTTTGCTGTACCTGTGATAGAGCTGAAGTGCTGCAAAAAGGATTGCATCTGCTCTTTAAGACAACCCCAGAAAAACAAAACTTCTATAAAGCTTTTGTGGTAAATTTCTCAATCTACTATCTTACAAGACATATTTGTTAGTTCTATGTTGTCTCAGCCAAGACTTTTATGTCAAATGGAGGTAAGAATCTGTACAGAAATATCAAAGTATTTTCTTTCAGTTCCTGATGCTAAAATTTCCCATCTACTGATAAGTGTCATTATCTTAATTCCCAATGATAACAGCTTCTTAAACTCACTAGCTAACACGCAAGAATATGATTAAAAAAAAGAAGAAATTCTGTTCTGCCTGAAAAACATGGTTCACAGTTCTGCTTTTTTTTTTTTTCTTCTGTTCCTAGCAGTTGTCCAAAGAGGATTATGGGTTTTATCTTGCATTTAGCAATTCATAACAGCCTGATTTACTTTAGCTTTCAAACAACAACATTCTATGACTTGCCTATAATCCAAAAGGCAAAGGGCCAAATGCGTCTGTGGTGTTGACTGTTAGAACCACCAGAATAACGCAAAGCATTACTTTTACAACTCTAACAACAAAATAGATGAAAATAATTGAGATTTTTTACTTCAAATTAGGTGTTTTTATTATTAAAATCTTAAATCAAATAGTGCCCTAGAAATGTTCTACATTAAAGGTTATCATGCAATATGCTGTAACTAACGTTCCTAATTTGTGATTGCCATTCATTTTAGTTTCCTAAACTTTGATTAATCTGGACTTTTGGTTATTTTGTGGACCATGACCTCTCATGTTTCTTGTAGTTGAATATCATATTACTAAGGAAGCCTGATATTCCACTTAAATTGAAAATAATAGCAGCTGATTCAAACACAAAAGAATCCAGTTAGATATGAATCAACACCTTTTTCTTCAACAGAAACAACCAGTAACTAAAATTATTTATTCGGTCAACTTTAAAAAAATTCCTCAAAAAAGGGAGAATATTGGCCCTTTCTATTTCTTAACACGATAGCAATCTGGGTTGAACAAAAAAAAATAAGAGCTCAGCCAGTGCCGAAGGAAATGGGAACTACCACATTTGCTTTATGGACAAGTACTCCATAATATCATTTGGGATTTGCAGTCTACTTACTGGACCTGTTCCATTTTCATGAAATGCTTTAAATATTTACTGAAGAAAAATCTTCCTCACAGTGAAAGACATTTACCAGGGAGCTACAAGAACCCAACTTTGGGTTCCCTTATGACCTTTTTCATATGAGATTTCTGTGTAATCTTCTTAGACATGAAGCATTAATGGAGACTGCTCAAACTATAGAGCATCTGGGGGAAAAAATTTCCAGCAACACCTTGTCTTCGAGTAGTTCCAGTCCATGCCAAATCAATAATCAGAGATAAGGAAAATTATTATTCCACAGCATTTTGGTGAGAAAGCTTACTAGGAGGTTGCAGTACCTTTATTCTAGAACCTACTTAACTTCAGTTTTAATTATATTTGTACAAAATAAAACCAGTAAAACAGCAAGTACTGAGAGTAATGGACACTATAACATTCAATATCATAGAAATTAAGACAATTTCTTGATTAAGAAGAGAAATAGGTTTGAATGAGCAAAGGTGTTTGTGTTTTAATCTTTCCCACTGTCCAGATATTTTCTAACCACTGGGCTAACAGGAAAATGGCAGCAAAGTAACTTCCTTTTTCTCTTCTGGCCCTGTGTCTCTCACCAAAAAGGACTTTGGGCTCCCATAGCACCACACCACTCAGTCCTGAAACTGAGTCCTAATTATGTTCTATGTCTCAGTTAAAAATTCACACCTTGCAGAACAATAGGTCTGATGCTGAGCTATATGGGAGTCAAGAAATTCAGTATAAATCCAGTTTAGGGCCATTTAGAGTTCAAATGCCTAAGCAAGTCAAGTTTCAGACTCTCAGGTCTTAGTCTGACCACAAAAAGGATTTTGTTTTGCATTTGCTGTTTAGTAGTAAATCACTAATATAGCCAATATGATACCATTGTTGTGGTAACCAAAATAGCATACAGGACATCAACAGGCCTAAAGATCACCTTTGCCCATTATTGAGATTAAAAAAACTACTTGTATTGTCTACAGCAAAATTTTGCAATGAATTCATCTGGCTTTATTTACCTCACTGGTAATCCCTTTCTCCTTCCTCTGCCAGCCCAGCTTTTTCTAACACAGATGTACATCCAGGCTTACGAGTTACAGCCTTACAGAGTACAACTGGACCATACTGGCTCTCTCCCTGAGAAAAATCTCTGCTTTTATGGACTTGTCATAGACTCTACAAAGCTTTTATTAAACAGGACTTATGATGCATTCGGCATGTCAGCTTCCAGGGTTTCCAAGTTTCACTCTAGTCTATGCAACAGTTAGTGCTTTCTTAAAGAAACACTTTGTGAAGTCTTGTGATAATGTGAGCAGCCTCATTGCGTTCATTTCTTTCTCATTTTGCATCCCACTTTATTATACAAAACAAACACATCAAAACTCAACACCAAGTTTCCCAAATGAGAAGAGAAATATGTTTAAATTAACAGTTTACCTTTAAATCAAGATTCTTAATGAAATCTTGATGGATTGGTATGGAGTTTTATTTCCTTGTTCTCTTTGTTTATACTTGCAGAACTTCAGCATTTTATGAAGTAGTTATTTGTTTTATTGTGCTAAACTTTCAACTGTCTGGAGTAATGAACTGTTTTTTTTTTCTATTAGCATAGTTACTGATGTATGTAAGTTGGATACAGGTCTTCATATCATGGATGAAAAAAAGACTTTCTATAATTTTCAGTGTCAAAAAAAAATATGGACAGTCACATAACAGCTGTTTGTTAGATGTTAGGGATAAACTACATCTTTGGTGGAAAAAAAAACATCAAGAAAATAAAAATATCTAAATTCCTTAGGGTGGAAAATACTGTCAGAGAACTGCAGGAATCAACTGCAGTCCTTCCAAATGGTGCAATGAAATGCAAAATAAAATGACACTGAGGACAAAACCTGAAAGAAGGAAATTGTCCACACACTGTGTAGGAAGCTCAGAGAAAGTGAAGATTCAAAATATATTCCAGTAAAGAAAAATGATCATCTAAAGTGACACAATTATGTCAGAAATATAGAAGAGATGTAGCCCCTTTAATATCAAATGGTATTTTAAATCTGTGTTTAATGTTTTTCATCATGTTTATTAAGAAATGAAGTCACTTGACCTTGAGCGCTTAACAGATGGACTAATTAGAGATTGCATTATTTGTGTTCTAAGTGATAACCAGGTCAGAATGTCAAAATGAGATTAGCCATTAACTTAATTTTGCAAACAATCATCACTGCAAACCAAAGTAAACTGGATTTCCCCAATGGACTAGAAAAAATTAATATGAGAGCTGAATTTCATGTGACTTGAAACTTAGGGGAAAAAAAATAATCAGAAATCTACCATCATATAAAAGACCAAAAAAAAAAGAAGAAAAAATCCCAACCCTAAACACATCTGAACTAAATACAGGAAAGCACAGTTCAACACACCAAATGTAGAAACATTTTATCAAGGAGCACCAAACATTTTATCAAGGAGCACCATACTCAACAAAAATTGCACGGTAACACCCAAGCAAAGATATTCATAAGTATGTATCTGAATGGAAAAAAAAAAGAAGTAAGCAAATGTTAGATCTTAATAAAATGTACAAAGCAAAAATCTGCAAAACCATGGGTTATCATAGTATCAGAAAACATTTTTCATACTAGGTATCAAAGCTGAATGCTTATCTCAGTATAGATAGTGACAATTTAATACAAAAATAAAAAATAAAGTATGCTTAATTGTATGCATAAAACTGCATTTGGTAAAGCTTGTCTAAGAAGAAAAATCAATGAGTAAGGTTTGAAATAAAGCAACAGTTCTCAGCATACTGTGGTTGAAGAGCAGAAAGTAAGTGCAGTGAGGTGTTCAATTAGTCTATAAAACATGGTTCAAGGGATACTTTTAATTAAATTCGATGACGTATTTCCAATACAATGCTTTTCAAAGGACATGAAACATCAAGGGTAAATCGCACATTAGTGCAAGCCCCAGTATGACAGCGTAAATATACTGGCTTCATTAAGAACGAAAAAAACAAAACTTGACCAGATGGTGAAAGTAGATGTTACTAAATGGTTTCAGACACCACATGCTTAAGTTAACGGTATGGTCACAGTAATAAAAGAAAATATGTTAAAGGTGAATGTTGATACTAAAATCATTAATAGAGTCATCAAAGTCTTCTTATCTATGAGAATAGTTAGGAAGCACTTTTTAAACAAATACATTCAAAGCAGTTTTCTCTCTTAAAGCAAGTCCTAACAGAGTCACTTTGATAAAAAGAATTAATGCTCAGCGCTTTTAACTTACTTTCAACTTACTTTCATTTACTTTGACTTCTCCTTATGCCTGTTTCTGTATCAGAAATGTCCAGATTCCTGGCTAGAATGCAAAAAAGTGAACACCTTTTCCAAATGACTTCTCATTTGGAAAAAAAAAGACAAAAAAAGAAAAAAAAGAAAGTAAGAAAGAAAGAAAGACCAACATAATGAGAAACTGAAACAATTCTGAAATGTGCCCAGGAAAAGAACTTTGTAGATTGAACAGACTTAGATGCCAGATTAAGTTTAATGCAGTTATTTATGTAAGTCAATAATTTGGATTGAATGAAGTTTACCAACCATACCCATAAAAACTGCAGTCAGCTGTAGAGATGGAAAGTCACCAAAATAAAACCAGCTGTCCAAGGAGGCATCTCTACCTTGTCACAATCAAACAGTTTCTCAGAAAGCTATGTGGAGGATGATGTGATTATGTTAACTTCTGAAATTTATTTTCTTGACAAAAGAGCCACTATGGAAAAAAAAAATCTACAATTTTTAGAAAGCAGTTTGAAATATAGATATATAACATAGAGATAATTTTTTCCTTATTTTTACATTGGCTTTCAGTCTCATTGTTGAGCAGATCCAGGAAATACAAAAATATATATCTTTTTTGGCTTTACATTGCATATTACCACTCACACACACCCCCCCATGTACACGTACCCCTTATTAGCAGCTGCAAAGATTGCCATGTTACTTGGAACCCATCTTCGTGTTTATGCTAAGTCCTGCCTCTGTAACCTTCTCCTACAGTCAGCGAGAAAGCTCAAGAAGCTAAAGATAATGCTAACAACTGATAGTATATTCTAAAATTGGATGGTAGAAGCAAAAGGACAGCTCTTTTTCTTCCAAGAAGAGGTTATCTGCTCAGCAGGATGCTGGGACCCATAGGCAGAAACTAATGTTCTGCAGTTTATACTCTGACTTGCTGTATCTAACCGCTGGCTAAATTACTGAGAGGATTTTCCCTTGTATGATTTGTCGTCTTACGCATTTGGCACACGAATTAAATCCCCACTGTTTCACGTTGCATTCCACAATCTTTACAAGTGTTTGGTGTCTCCTCCAAAGCACCCAGCACGTTGAACGCTTCTTTTGCAATGAGGTCTCAGCTGCCGATGAGGACATTGGGACATGGAGTGGGGGCTAAAGAGAAAAGCACAGGCAGGCAGGCCAGGGATTTGGGAAAAACAAAGAGTGACGGACTCCTGAGGGCAGCAAAACAGCCTCTGTGAGGAGTGATGAGATCCTTGCTGCATGTTGTATACATAAAAACAGTGCTGCCAGCCACAGCCAGGACTTGTAGGAAGAGCTGGAGCTGAGAAGAGATGGAGGGAGCAGCCAGTCCCCAGCTGGGCCAGCAGCACCGAGGACTGCCAGGCATGGCTGGGCTCATCAGACAGCACATGGGTGGAGGCCCACAAGCCATTGAAAACTCCTGCAGTTAGGTTTTGCCAACACATCTGACTAATCTGGAGCGTGTTCCCAGCTCTGCTTTGCCTCAGTGCTGCTTTACATGTGGGTACTAACCACATCTGGGAACAGGTCTGCTGTCCTCTACAGGTGCTGCCAAAAAAAACAACAGAAAAAAAAGATGGGGTAACAGTGAGGATGTCCTCACCCCTTCCTAGATCTTTGTAGTTGCCATACTTCCCCACTGCAAGGTACAAACATTGCTCACATCATGCCAATTCTCCTACTAGTCATGCTGCCCAACCAAACATGGAGAGATATCCCTTCTCACCTCCGTGATCAATCCTTTCTCCCCTCCCTGCTGCCTTGTGGCCTCTGCCCTTCAACCCCCCCACCACCTCAGTGCAGATGGGGAGAAAGTGACATTCCAACAGCCATCCAGTACAAGTAACTGCACGACGTTCAGGGCAACTCTGTCCTCTCCACATAAAGCTTTTACCCATCAAGAGGCCCAGTTATCCCGCTTTCAAATCTCCTTGGAAAAGTTTGAAATGCTTAAGTGGCAAACTAATGTTCAGCGTAAAGATCCAAAGGGGAGATATTACGCTCTCCAAGGGAGACTGCACGTTTCCCTTCCAACCCTGGCCTCAGTTGAAGTATTACAATAATGACAGATGAGCTCCTCCAATAAGAGGCTTTCCTTTTCTTGACTTCAGTGCACAATTTTCCAGACTTTTATGCAACATTTTAATCTCATGTCTTTCAACTCTATATTCTCCTGCTATGTTGCTTATGAAAATGGCATTAATAGAAACAGAAAATCTGTTAAGCAGGGTAAGTGCTGTATTACATGTGAGAGCAAAACAAGCAGCCTTTGGCACTGAGCACCAAAAGGATTCCATTAAACAGAAGGAACAGAGTCTTCCAACTGGCAGAGTATCATTTCGCTTTGTTGACAGTATATAGTATAATGATTATCTACAGCTGGGATGGGGAAATATAAATCACGTTAAATTTTTAAAATATACTTAGCTATGCAGACCACAGGAATACACAACATTCATAAATCGATTATGGCTATGGGATTTTATTATTTTTTTTTTTTACGTAATAGTTATTTATAGGAACTAAGTGCAACTCCCACATCTTCATCAGCAACTGCTTCAGATCATCCAAACTACAGAAAGTGCTGAGAAATTTGAATAAACACACTTGACTAACAGTCTTTTCATAGAAAAAAAAATCTTTAATTTAAATAAATGTTTAGCATTCACTCTTTTGCAATATACTGGTCTACTTTTTGCTTTGACCAAAAAATATTTTTTAGTTTCACTAGATTAACATTATTAAGGAGATACTAAGAATACTGAATAATAAGAATATCTGAATAAGAAAGAACATTCCCTGATAATATTATTAGCTACAGATTAATTTATTTGCACAAGCGACAGAGACTTACAGAATACTGATAATGACTAGGTAAGTAGTCTATAGGAACCTTGCACATCTATCTTTCACCAGTCACAGTCTTATCTTTTATATATTAAAAAGAAACTCAGAAACTGATCGTGCAGACAGCTTGCTGACATGAAAATTTCTCCGTGTTTTCTTCACCCTCCATTTTCTTTCCCCATTAATATAACCCAACTTGTATTAGTCAGCAAACTTGGCAACGCAGGACTTTGTCTCCGCACAGAACTTAGGACATGGGATTCCAAACCTAAAAGATCCGTTCACAGAAGAAATAACAGTCATCATTAGGTACATTTAAAATCACCTTTGACAGAACTGTAATCAAAAAAATATGGACATGCTTTATCAAAAGACTTCTTTTTTTTCCTATTTTTAAATTCTGTTTTCATCATTTAGCTTATTTTTCATATATATAAGAATAATAAATATGTAGGCAAATATTAATCTTTCTTAAAAACATCCCCGTAAAGAGAGTTCAACATCCTGTACAAAGATACCATGTATGCTTAGAAAGCAATCAATATATTTTCAGAAAAGTATGGCACAACTTCCCCTTGCCTACATTGTAAAAATCCAGACACTATTGCTGAAGATCATACATTTTTAAAAAGCAAGGTAGGCACAATGGCTGTGTGTGGTAAGAGTCCTCTTGCTTGCCCATAAGGCAAACAATAGGTTTGATTAATATTAAGGCGGGTGGGGGAGGAAAGTTAAGAAAGGAAGGGTTGCCAAGAAACCGTCACTATGAAAGTTGGCCAGAAAACAAGTTCTACTCTGTGAAAAATTCTGAAGTTTTGAAAATCTAATTTTCCTCCACATCAAGATGAACCATCCACTCCTAAACTGGAGACCCCATTGGTTAGAGCACAACCCTCATCGTCAGTCTACTGACAGGACAGTACGGAGGCTGTCTCTCAATCTCTTCTGTTGGAATATTAGATAGATTAAATATTCATTGAGCTTGGTAAACTACAGACCGGTGCTAAAAGCCTACAGCCAGGCAGAACACGGACTTGCTCTCATTCAAGAAAAGCATCCCAACTGTCAAGAGAATAAGCATGACCTAACTTCTTATGAACTGGGCTATAGACCAGTTTCTGCGTCTTTGGCCCACAGAATGAAGTTGGGAGGGTTTTATTCAGCTTTTTTTTTTTTTTCAAACTAGCCCATCAGTTGATGGGTTTCTGTCACAGGTGAGGGTTTCTCAGTAGCAGGTTGTTCACAGCTATTGTGAAGGTCTCCTGCTGCAAATTTCTCTTTCATTTGATTTGGGGGAACAAAGCCAAAGAAAGTTTCTGTTTAAAAGGAATTATTTTTATGAAAAGTTTTGATGGGTCAGCATTTTCCAGTAAAAAAAAAAAGACATTTCCTCAGAAAATTCCTAACCAGCTCTAGTCATCACTTTTCAGAGAGGTCATGTGTCTGTAAAATAGAAATTGCAATGTACATGGAAAAGGAGTTCAGAAAAGTGTAGAAGCATAGTACTTGTATCGCTGTGTCACCTGCTAAGAATGCCCACGAAAACAAAATCATCACTGAGCAGACTGAGCACAGAAGCTCTGGTGAGATGTTCAGCATCCTACAGAACCACACTCTTACTGTAAGGGGAAAAATGACAGGTTTCACTGCACGTGATGCTGCCAGTCTTGTTTGACTTGCCATCTCAGATAACAAAATATTCCACTTTTATATTCTATTTCAAAATTTTTTTTTTTTTTTTTTTGTAACTAGTAAATGTAGTTGTGTTTTGGAAGCCATCACCACCACTTGCCATACGCGTCGCCTGATGCCCCCGGCTCTTGCTCCAGGACGCAGCCACTGCCTGTGCCTGCCCTCGCTCTGCCCACTCCTGGCGGATCCTTTCCCTGAATTGTGCCTGTCTTTTGTTTCTGTCTGTCCAAAGGTCTGACCCTAACAATGTTGGCGGAAGGAAGGAAGGAAAGGTTNTTTCATCAGGAACGTCTAATGAAATTACAAGTATTTCAGTCTGGAAATAGCACACTCATGCCACTGAACTTCAGCAACGATATTCCCTTTCAGCAACGTGCTATCCCGTGGTTTGGGTGTTCCTCGTCAACTTCTGTTACTTAACATTCATTCTACCGCTGGGAAATTCAGGACACATGTGTCCTCATGTCCTGATAACGGCCGGGAGGCACCTATGGGCAACGCTGAGATTTCCTTCTCCCGCTGCCCGCGCCGCCAGCGCCGCCCGTCCCGAGCGAGCCGCGAGCGCCCCTTCGCCGGGGGAGGAGGTGGCGGGAAGCCGCGAAACGCCAAAACCTGCCGCGTCCCTCCCCACACCGCTGGCCGCCAACACCAACGCCAAGCCGGCAGAGCCCGCCTTGTCCCGCTCCGCTCCGCACCGCTCCGCTCCGCTCCGCAGCCCTCCCCGGGCGCGGCTGGCGCTGGGCGGGCACCGGCGCACCTGAACCCCCGCCCGGGCACCGGCTGCGGGGCGCGGTGCCCGCCCCGCCGAGCGGGTAGGGGCTGTCGGGGCGCTGGAGGTGGCGGAGGTCTCCCCCACCTGCGGGGGATGGGGTGAGCCCGGTGCACCGCCCCGAGCACCCGCCCTGGCCGCGGCGGAGAGAGGGAGAGGGAAAATAATGGAGCTGTGAGGTGGAAGGGGGGTCACCGGCGTAAGGGATAGAAAAACTAACCTGCCGCAGGGATGGTGATGGGAAGCAGCAGCAGCTGATGGAGCAGCAAGGCTGGCAGGAGTTGGGTGGCCCACATGGTGCTTGGCGGCCCCCCCGGCGGCCTGGCGGGG
>VZSZ01000867.1:5434-36214 GCA_013398815.1 Ibidorhyncha struthersii | reverse complement strand
CAGGAGGAGCAGCCGGGCCGGGACCCCCAGCCCTTGCCCTGGGGCCGGTGTCTGCCGCTGCGCAGCCCCCCTGGAGCCTCCCCCACAGCCCCTCCTGGCCCCACAGCCCTCTTTGCCCTCCCACCTGCAGCCACAACAAACCTCTCCCTCCCTGCAGACATTTTCCTTCACAACCTCCCCATTTCTCCACCTGCCCCTTGGCCCCATCCCCGGGGCAGCACCCTCATCCTTAGCCCCCACCCCATGGCCAGGGACAAAGCAAGACCAATTTCCCAGTAGGAAACATCTTTGCTCCGACCTGCCCGCGGCTGCCCCTGGCCACCAGCCTGGCCTTTCCATCACCTTCTTTGGCCAGCTGACAAATGCCACTTCCCCAAAATTGTGGCAACTCTGGGGAATCTAAAGGTCGAGTATCAGCTGGCTGGCGTCGCTCCATGGAGACAAGCCTCAGACCGAAGCGAGGCCGGACCTTCCTTCTGTCGCAGGCAAAGTGCTTGTGATTCTTCTGTTGCACTTCGTTTTAACCTCATGGAAGCAATGGCACTGGGTTTTGTTTAAAGTCATGAGACCGGCCTTCGTGACACGCAAGTGTTCAAAAATAAACACTTCAGGAAAAGTTCTCCCTTAACTTAAACTGTTCCTTTCTCCCATGCACCCACCTCCTGTCTATAGCACCAGTATGTGACAACACAGGAAACCGTTTCCCTCCATTTTCCACAAATAAACGGGAGAGCTGCATGTGGCCCCATGCCACGCACGTCAGAAAACAGGTCTCCCGCTCCAGCCCAGACTCCTTTGCCCGGACTTACTGTCCATGCTGCTGATAAAAACACCTCTCAGGGAAACAGCTTTTCTTAAAAACAGGTTGTTTTCCAAGCCGTAAACGTTCGTTGTTAAGTTTTATTCAGTTTTTCCTAAATTCCCAAACCACCTTTTTTTGGTGTTTTTTTTTCTTTTCACCCAACTTATGCCCAGTGGTAAACCAAAAAATTTCCCCTTGGGAATTACTGCCTCGGTAAGTGAAAGAAAGGGAACAGAAAGGAGTCGAGAGCGAGTCTGTGAAGAAAATATTTTGAACATTTGGCGTTACAGGAAAAACACATTTATGTGAGAAAAAAAATACTTTCTGAAATCTGCAGAATGAAAATTATTTCTAGGATTTTTTTTTTTTTCCGTCCTTGTTTTTCTCCCAAGAATAAAAGTTAATTTACAGGAGTACCTTAAAGATGCACAATCTGAGAATGGAGAAAATGTATCCCACTGGCCAATGACCTTGTGCAAAATCCTTGTCCATTGCAACCGATAGAACATGGATATCCCACTCAGTTTGTTTTCTGTTTTTCTCCCTGTGCTTAAAGATAGATATAAATACAAACAATAAGCAACAAAAATAATCATAGCACCATGCTGAGCCCAAAATAGCCACATTCCGTTAACCAGATGTATTTGACTTGTTGTCCATGCATGTGATGAGTGACCTTTTTTTGTATAAAGCACAAAATCATGTGCCATTGAAGTCAAGCAGATTTTTTTGCCACTGACTTCCCTGAGGGGAGCGTTAGGCCTGTAGTCAGATTTCTTCCGAGTTTTAGGCAGATTTCTGCTGCATCTCTTGAGGACTAGGGTGCTCCGTAACGGAGAAAATATTTTGCTGTATGGATTCCCATTATTAATACATAGTCCTGTGTATTATTGATGATGTATCTGCAGTTCTTGCTTGAGAGCTCAAGTCATGGGCATAAACTTCTTTGGCTGCATACATTATGCTGGGCAGGTGCAACGCCACAGTCCTGGTTCTCCATTCGTCCGGTTTTGGGAACTTGCTGGAGAACACCTCTGCCTTTTACACAAGTTTTATATATTTCCCCTCAGTGGAAACTGGGGCACACGGAGTGGAAGGCCAGGGGCAGAAGGGAGGTTAGGAAGGGAAAGATCCTATAGATGTTATATTGAGATGCTCTATTTATTTTGTCAAGACAAAGGTTTGCATCTGGATCTGGGAAATGAAAATGCTCTTTGGTCCCGCATCATATACTGCGAAATGTAGTATGATCCTTTTTCTGTGTCTTCTTGCCCCATGTATTTTACAACTGAAGCATAATATTTTAGTTCAGTTCGATCAAAATTTACCTTGAAATGAAATTCCATATGAAGGAAGGCTGCAAAAATTGCATTTCATGCTTAAGTTTTCAAAAAGAATTCCATATTAAGTTTCAGTCTGTGCATAGAGAAACTGAAGATCTAAATATGATAATCAGAAATTGTAGGTTTTATGCAATAATAGTCTGTTATGTTTTCTGACCTTTTGAGGGCGTGTTTTCTGACCTATAAATATCTCTCTCTGTGTTTTGGGGGCTTAGCTGAGAGTGGGGATTTTTGGCTTTCTTTTTTGTTAGTCTTCTATTTTTTTTGGCAACTTTGCAAACTTGCCCTGATAACCTGACTTTCAAATCTGTGTAGCTCTTTATTAGGAAAGTAGCATAACATTTCCGTACAAGATATCTAAAAGAAAAAAAAAAATACTGCACACTTTACCAGAGAAGTATTGGCTCTGGACTGCCTACATGAGTAAAAAAGTTTGAAAATCTTTATTTTGGTTGGAAAAGTAAGCAGACATGACCAAATACATAGAAACTGCTATTTTTATATTCCCTTTTCTGACCATAACCACAGTTGGATCTGTTTTTCAGATGTAACTTGCTATTCAGAAATGCTAGATATTCACATTTTTGGCTGGAATCTTCACACACATACAGAATAATACCAAGTCACAATTCGTTTTAGAAGAAAGCTTTTCTAAATGAACCAGCATTTCTCATACGAATCACCTCTTGTGTTCAAAATAAACCTTTTTACTTCTTGATTTATCTGGTATAAGTATCACTCTGTTAAAGTCCTACTGCATAATAAACCCAATAAAATAAGCAAGTGCATGTAGTAATTATTTTTCAACACTGAGTTGATTGATAAAAAAGTCTCAGGCTGCCTGAGTAGTTTAAATCAAGCAATTGTGCTTCACATTTCAAGCAAGATAAATGATTATTGTCTTCTTTTATAAACTGAGCATGAGACTAGGAAGGGAAAAGACTGAGGTATGGGCTGCGAGATCCGACGCTGCCTGGAAAGGCAGGGTAGAAGCAGAGCTACCGCCTCTGCCAGGTGTCAATACTTGCTGAGGCACCTCAGCTAGAACCCCAGCTGGACACACGGCACCTTCCAGCCCCATCCCCCAGCCTTCTTCCTCCAGAAAAATTAAGAAGGCGAATGGGGCAGAAAGGCTGGAAGAAAGAGGGGGAAGAAGGGGATAACAAGATCCGAGCACAGGGATTAATGTCTAGTTGAAAGCAGAAGCTCAGAAACTCCCTTGAGTCCACCATTTTAGATTCAGCCAGAAGGATTTTGCATGTCATCATACTAAGTGCTGCAGATCCGAATTGCTAGTCCCAGAGGGAAAATTCACCACACCAGTCAAGTGTTCAGAGCCCCATGCAGTGAAGCGGGAGAGTGTGGCACCTCAGATGAGGTTTCTTGTTGATTAGGCACCGGGGAAACCCAAGGATGAAGAGCCACACCACCCTCTGCAATGTAGGCACGAACCTACAGTCCTGAGGCAGTCACCTCTGTAAACACAGCATTCACAGGTCAAATTCCACCTGTATTTAATAACCTGAACTGTCTAGCTTTAAAATGCTTCTTATTCTTTCAGCCCATGTCAGAGCTTACAAATAAAAATTAGTCAGGGGCTATTACCTGGCTTTGTAGGCACAAGGTATGGCATGATTTGGCTTCAAACTGTACAGTTGCACTTTCCTCTACCCCAAAATAGACTTGTGCAAACAGCTTCACACCTTCACTGAGCACTTTCATGGCACAAACATGCAAAATAATGCAGGGCATGTGCAAAACACCAAATGGTCTACATCATCATTTTATGCACAGATGCGTGCTCCTGGGGAATGAAAAGCACGGTTTTGAAGTTGCTGAGGTTAAAAAGGAACGTGAGCTCCAAAGTGACTTGGTTGTGCTTGGTTCCACCCATTATAATTCACGTATATTCATAACATTCAAACGTATATAATTCACAACTGTTCCCAAACCAAGACTCCCAGGTGCTCAGGTCTGGATCCTAAACCCTACTCAGGTAATCCAACGTTCATCCCTGCAGTCAGTTATTAACATAAATCCTTTCTGGTTTTCCTGTGTAAGACATGCTGTAACTGATTTTTACAAATACGTTGTATGCGAACTGAGAATAGTTATGACAAATAACAAAACAAATTTTAAGTTCTAGTATGAAAGAGATTTAACCCATTTACACTATGGTGTCCAATGGCAGCTGATGAGAATACAGCCCTTCAAGATTAGTTCGGAAATTAGAATTTCCAATATTTTGCGGAAAAAAAAAAAAAAGAAAAATGCAAGAATCTATATGCAGCACATTGTTATTTGTAGGAAATATCTGATCAAATTTTATCGGATCAGAATTTAGGTATTTCTACACCTAAATACTTGATTTACAGGGACAGAAATTTTGCAAACAAATGTGCATGAAAAAATTGTTATTTTCATAAAAATTCCCAGTAATAGCTATTTGAAGTTTTTGGGAATGTGCTGCATTGTGGATATACGCTTTTTAGGAATGCAAAAAATCCCTCGCTCAAAATTGTTCCTTGTACATACTCAAAGTTTAGGTATATTGCCTGAGGACGTTAACCTTTTTGTTTAAATTCAACTGTTTCCTCTTCTATTAGTCTCTGAAGCACCAAGAAAGTCTAGAAGGGATAAAAGCCACTGGCAGTACTGTTAAATAAACTCTAATGTACTTTGCCTGTTTTAGTCAGGGCCTAATTCGATCTGCAAAATCTTTACAATAGATTTTTTTGTGTGTGTGCAAGAATGTAAGAAAAACCCGAACCTCTCTGACCTTAGTCTACTAAAATCAAGTTGTGGTAATGGCCGTTGGAAAAATAAACAGAAGCTGAATACACTGGATATGAAGCAACATCTCCAAAAGCCCTTAATTTACATGCCATAGTTACTGAGTTACTTCACTGAGGGTAATTACTCTCTATACTATTTAATCATTCAAATTTGTATGCACTTGTGCTTCTCCATAAGTGTTTCATTTTTAGCAAATAAAAAAGTGTTTTTCATGCTTAGTAGAACATACATTCTCTAGGACAATGTAGCCAAGTCAAAGGTTTGGCCAAACTCATCTGTGGATACTGCCCGGTCTTCAGATCGCCCTTTTTCCAGTTGTTGTTCTTTTTTCATTCAGAAAGCCTGAATTCCATTGTATATTTATGTAAATTACAAAGCTAAATCATGATCAAGGAAGTCTACTTTTGTTTAAGCACATTTCTAGTCTTTCTTATTGTTGAAAATCTTGAAAATATCAGCCCAAAATCTTCAACCACTAAGGAAATCTCCATATCACATTAATTTTAAAATCACCTGCTTTTTAAAGCAGTTTAATGACTTTAGTGCCTGAGCTTAGGTGTGTACATATATGATTTTGACAATACGGTAATGCTTACTCTGAAACTTTTATATATTTAGATAATTCACTCCTTCCTCTGCATTTTTCAAGTCAGTGAAAACCAAGAGTGTACTTAAGTAAAACCACAGAATGTACCTGCCAGAATGTTTTTTTCATTTAACTGGCTAAACCATCAAACTGAGGGTAGCTTTTCTAAGATCTTTTTATGTGTTAAATCCCAAACAGGAGAAGAATTTTTGGATTTTCTAGAGCATTTTTTATTTTCAGTAGTTGCTTTTATTTTAAAAATAAAATAAACTTTTGAAGGATTTGAAATAAGGACATATTTTTTACTTATAAATTATAAAAGAATTATTGTACAGAAAAAAAAATAATAAAACACCCAAATAAACAAATAAAAAGGATTTCCAGTAAAATTTTGACGAAAACAATGCAGAGATGTTAATGCAAGCCCGTGTATTGTTTTGTTCAACTTAAACACATGCTTTTAAGTTGGGAAAAGTTCAAAACAGGTTCTCTGCAGTATACATTTTACCTCTAACAGAGGTAAAATGGTTGGCAGACAGCAAAGAGTCCTTATCTTCCCATATGATACTTCCGCAAAAGAAACATCACTGAGAGAGATGCTGGGAAGATCCTACCAAAACCGGTGCTGAAAGATCAGCTACAAGAAATTAACGTGCAGCGGTTTAAAACAGGTATTGCTATAAAATACTATTAATATCTCTCAGACTGGTAGGCATTTTAAAATGTATTTTCAATATGTTTAGAGTAACAAAGAATAAGATTAGACTGGACTTTGACTGTGAATCATACATTATAGAATAACTTCAGCAGTTTGAAAATCCAGAGACAAAAGCGTCAGCCCTTTGAATTCCAGAGGATGAAGACTTCCAGAACTTGCTTGTCAGGAGTAAATTCTCTAGGATTTCATATCAAAGAGGAGAATTTCTACCTAGGGTGCTGTTAAAGATTTTAGAAAGAAACCTGAACGTGGATTCATCAGTTTCCTAGCAATCTCTCAGACATGAGGACATATTAATAGCAGCTCAGAGAAAACACAAACAAAAAAGAACTCACAGCTGATGGCCATAAAGCACTGATCTTTCCCTGTTTAAGGTTTGTAACCCTGGAGAGAGAAAGCTTGCCAAGACGTCAGAAAAGATGTTATCAGAGGAGGAATCTCAGCTTGAATTCTTTTCAAGAAGCAGCTTCGGGTACTTTATTTGAATCAAAGTCTCCTTGTTTGGGATATGAGCTTTGTAATGCAGCTACTGGAAAATAGTCAAGTAGGGAAAAGACGCATGTGGCTGCAGAATCAGGACAGGAACTCTCAAAGGAAGACTAGGGCAAACTGTTAAATTTCTTTGCTGTTTCTCTTTCTTTATGTACGAAAGAGAAACATTTTTCAGTACAGTTTTCTCCCTTGAAGATCTTATCACAGGTATTGCGATGCTGGTACTGAAATGACACTGATAATAGTGTGACTGCCCTACATTTGCTATGTCAATAAAGCACATACACTTTTTCTCTATGCTATTTTAGTATTCTGTACCTCAACACTATGGTGTCTATTTTTACAAAGTACCCAGTCCCCACTTTTCATAGAGATTAATTGTTGCCAAGCTTTTTTCTTATAGGTGAAATCTGAGCATGGATGATTAGGCTTCACTGCACATTGACAGAGTGACACAGTGACAGAGTGACAACTTGCCTTAGCATATTCTTTTGCTGAGGAATTTGCTACCAACTTCTGTAGCAAAAATATTGAAGCACAGTTTAGATGTCTATGGTCTGAAGTTACAATTCTAAAGCTGTCTGCTTGTTCACTTGCATCAGCTTTGTTCAGCTTTCCCAAGGTTTTGAGCACGTTCTTCATGTCTAAAATGAAACTTATCAATTAAAGACTAAGTTTTTGAACTTGGAATACTACTGATAAACAAGCTGGTATGATGGCCTATTTCAATATTTTTAACCAGGTTATTGAATAAAATTATCTTCTCAATAAATTCAGATTGATATGAATAGACATAAAGCAATGAATGCATTTACAATACTGGCACAGAAAAAACTTTATGGAAAAGCTGGGGTTTTTTTTCAGCTGAATAGTAATTGTGGTCTATCCTAAACTGAAACACATTATTTCTGGCTTTGTATTATTACTGCAAGTTTATTTTAAGTCTTTCTTAAAATATCTAACTCCCCAGGTTAGTAACACTGGTATTTAATTTAAGAACCTACAGATTGGGTTGAAGGAGAAGTCCACATAGACTAGAAATTTTATCTGACAGTAATCAATGAAGGTTGTCTAGGGAAAAGTATAAAAACAGAACAAGTTTGCAGTGATAATTCCTTAAAATGTTTTCCAACCTGCCAACATTGGATGGTCATCCAATTTTTAGTGCTATGAAATGTATTATCTTCATGGTGATTTATGACTTTTTTCTCTCTTTATGCAGCCTACCAAGGTTCCAATGTAAACAACCAAACAAAAATATGGGATAAATCAGCTGGACAAGGAACTTTCAAATATACAGTTTTGTGAGTTGCTGTTTACTTGTGGTACAAAATGTTTCTCATATAAAAATCTGAAAAATATTACCTTTTTCATATACTATGAAACAACAACTATTTAGGGTTACAATTTTATTTCTTTTCCTTAAGAAAAAAAAAACAACAACAAAACAAAACCCAAGAATCTCTCTGTCCTTTACTTGATTTTCATATAAACACTTGAATAAACAATTTTTAATATAAAAATAAAACCATCAGTTCTGAAAATATATAGATTTATATGACACATATCTGAATAGCTATTTTTTACCATTCCACTCTACTTCTTCATTTATTCCCAGCAGATAAAACAATGTGGTTTCAATTCACATATTAAAGAGCAATGGCAACAAACTGTCTGTATTTTTGCCTGATGTTATTTTATGCACATGTCCTTTAGTTATGGAAGCACTTCAAATAAACCACTGAGAATGCGCATTGAGCACCCACAGGAAATCGAGGGTTATGTCACTCAGCTTGAGATGAACAACATTTAAACTACTTTTCTTATAGTTTCTTCAGGAAAAAAAAAAACACCATAATATGGTATTTCTTTCCTAAGATTAAAATAGCAAGCACACTATCTACGATTAATCTGTATTTTATGACAAGGATGTCTGATATGGTCCCATTGAAAGGACTGGCTTAGAAAGCTGACTCTATCTGGAAATAAGCTTCCAATTTTTAACAGGAGGCATAATTAACCAAAATTTTTAATGCTGCATATACCATATTGAAAAAAAAAAACCCAACTTTGAACACTAATTACTCTGGTAAACCACTTACATGCCTCATTGCCAGTAGCTGGCAGTGTGTATGGAATTTAATATTTTCTTTCCTTTTTTTCTTTCTCTTGCTCTCTTTCTTCCTCTTTCTTTCACTTTCTTTCGCTTTCTTTCTCTTTTTCTCATTGTTGATCTCTTTCTCTTTTTCTCTCTTCCTTTTTTTATTTTTCTCTCTATTTCTATTTATTTCTCTCTTTTTCTTCTTTTCTCTCCTCCTCTATCAGCCTCTCCCTTTAACTTTCTCTCTGCCTGCCTCCTTTTCTTTTCTGCCTTCTTTTTCTCTTTCCCTGTCTCTTTCTCTCTTCTAAAATCTTTATTAAAACCCTACACAATTACTGAAATCAACCTATCTGTTGTCAATTTAAAAATACCATTACATGGGATAAGATTTATGAATTAAGTTTTGGCCTATGAAACAAATGCTAGAAGAAAAATATCATAAATTTACAGGCAAAATTTAGCAACTACAACTCCTGCTAGCAGGCATTTTAGGTGGCATACTGAGATATACCAACTACCATCCTGTTAGCTGTCTTCTTTCCTGATTTTGCAAACACCAGAGTGACTGCTGAAACATGAAATTACCATAGAACCAGAGACAATACTTCTTCAACGTGCAATAGATTTTCAAAGAAATTTTTTAAGGAAGTAAAGGAATAATAACAACTTGAAATGTTTTATCCTTGTAGCACAGATAAAGCACTGGCACAATAAACAGCAGCATATTAAGTCATCCCGAGTGTCATTACATGGCATGTGCAGGACAACCAGGTGATCAGGCCCAGTCAGCATGGGTTCATGAAAAGCAGGTCCTGCTTGACAAACCTGATCTCCTTCCATGACAAGGTGACCCGCTTAGTGGATGAGGGAAAAGCTGTGGATGTTATCTACCTGGACTGCAATAAAGTCTTTGACAGTTTCCCACAGCATTTTTCTGGAGAAACTGTCTGTTCATGGCCTCATGGGTGTACTCTTCGCTGGGTAAAACACTGGCTGGTTGGCCGTGCCCAGAGAGTGGTGGTGAATGGAGCTAAATCCAGTTGACGTCCGGTCACAAGTGGTGTTCCCCAGGGCTCAGTGCTGGGGCCAGTTCTCTTTAATAACTTTATAAATGACCTGGACGAGGGGATCAAGTGCACTCTCAGTAAGTTTGCAGACGACACCAAGCGGGGCAGGAGTATTGATCTGCTTGAGGGTAGGATGTCTCTACAGAGGGATCTGGGCACGCTGGATCAATGGTCCGAGGCCAATGGTAGGAAATTCAACGAGGTCAAATGCCAGGTCCTGCACTTATGTCATAACTACCCCATGCAGCACTACAGGCTTGGGGAAGAGTGGCTGGAAAGCTGCCTGGAGGAGAAGGGCTTAGGGTGTTGGCTGAATATGAGCCAGCAGTGTGCCCAGGTGGCCAAGAAGGCCAACAACATTCTGGCTTGTATCAGAAATAATGTGGTGAGCAGGACTGGGGAAGTGATTGTCCCCCTGTACTCAGCACTGGTGCAGCCCCATCTTGAATAGTGTTCAGTGTTGGGCCCCTCACTACAAGAAAGACATTGAGGTGCTGGAGCGTGTCCAGAGAAGGGCAACGAAGCTGGTGAGGGGTCTGGAGAACAAGTCTTATGAGGACCGGCTGAGGGAACTGGGGTTGTTTAGTTTGGAGTAAAGGAGGCTGAGGGAAGACCTTATCGTTCTCTACAACTACCTGAAAGGAGGTTGTAGCGAGGTGGGGGTCGATCTCTTCTCCCAAGTAACAGGCGATAGGACAAGAGGAAACAGCCTCAAGTTGCACCAGGGGAGATTTATATGGGATATTAGGAAAAATTTCTTCACCGAAAGGGCCGTCAAACATTGGAACAGACTTCCCAGGGAAGTGGTGCAGTGGTCATCCCTGGAGGTATTTAAAAGACAGGTAGATGTCGTGCTCAGGGACATGGTTTAGTGGTGGTTTTGGCAGTGTTAGGTTAATGGTTGGACTTGATGATCTTAAAGGTTCCTTCCAACCTACACAATTCTATGATCCTATGAAATCTTTATTTCCAAGGGTCTCCTGTTAAAGGGAGGTTAAAAGATAGAGGTTAACATCTTTTATACTGATCAATAAGATCACATCTGAAGGTGTTAGAGTTGGGAGCAGGCATTACAGAGGGACACATTAGGAATATACCCCCCCAGTCTGTGATATTGTATAAACTTTGTAGCATTCTGTGGGCCAAAAAGCAGAAATAGTTTTAACAATTGTTGGAATTCCAAAGTTTTATAAATTTTTCTTGTAGCAATTCTTTCTTTTACATAGAAGTTTATCTTCAGGAAAGCATGCAAAAGTGTGCTTGACATCCTAATTCTCACAAATGGTCATTCCACTATGTTTACAAGAGCAATGAGACAAGTGATGTTTAGGTTTGCCCTAAACGTCATTCTTCATTGTCAGTAATATAAACTAGTTGTTGTTCTGTGTGACACCTTTAAAGAGGTAACAAAACATGCTCACAAATTTAAATCCTTGGTTATCTCCCATTTATATCTATGGGACTATTCATGTTTTCAGACATGTATTCAGAAGAACGTTCTCAGGTCTAGGCATATGGGACTATTTTTATGAAAATGGAGAAGGTACTTCAAAGGACTTCATAATAACTTACAAACTATTGATGAAAAACTCAGTTTTCAGAGTGAAGTGGAAAACCCATTTAATTTTATCCTGAGCCAAAACACAACACAATTGATTAAATACAAACCTCAGCCTTGTAAAATCAAGTCTGAATGAACAGCTAGCTTCTGTGATGTAATTCAAAGAAGAGAATGTCTGATCAGAAAAAATACACATTCAAACTGAGAAGCGTAGGTCATCTGGTCAGCAAAAATTCCAATGAAGTAGCAACTATGGCGAAATGAGTATTCCATCAAAGTGCTATAACAGCAACAGGAAGGAAGAGCATTTTTCAGTAGTGCATCACACTGTTTAGGCCAAGACTGATCACTTACTTGATAAACAACAAAGCAATGACACAGCCTTCTTTGTAGGTAAAATCTCTGCAGACAAGAAAGTTGTGGAACATTAACTACAGTGAAGGGATAAAGCAGTTTGTTTATTCATCTTTTTAACTAGGTAACAGAGCACAAATGTTCTATTTTAAATAAAAGAGTCACTGTATCATATCCAAATTTAATAAGTCAGAGAGAACAAAGTATAGTTAAAATAGGTTTTTAAAAAATGTTCCACTTAGCATGTCTAAATAATAAATGCAGATGTACCATTTAGAATGGAAGGTTGTCTACCCACAAATCCATTTAAAAAGGCATTTTTTATGTACACACCAGGGAACCAAAAGTGAAAATAAGGAACATAAAAAAAACTTTCAGATATATTCTAGAGACCAGGAAGTCTGTAAAAATATTACAAGGAGGAAGTGTTATGCTTTGAGAGACCCATAACAATTTATTGTCATTTAGACAATCATTCTATCACCCGATGGCCCCTCCCAACCTGGGAAAGGGAATTGGGAAAAACAAGAAAACCTGGGAGCTGAAGTATAAACAGATTTAATAGAGTAAGATTAGATAATTAACATTAACAGCACTAAAGAACCGATATTGATCCCGATACCAATACAGAATACGCAAAGATTATACTCAGCCAATTCTATCAGTAGGAAGCCATGCACCCCCAGCAGTCGACAGCAAATGTTGGACACTGCAAGTGCTATGGCTTCAGGAGGCAGGGAAGGCCTCAGGAGTCCCTCATCGGGGCACGAAGTTCTCAGGATGGCAGCCATCAAGGGAGGGAGCAAACTTTGCAGCAAACTTTCTAATATATAGTGAATGTGACATTGATGGTATGAAATAATCCTGTTGGCCAGCTTGGGTCAAGTGCCCAGGTCTCCCTCCTCCTCACCCTTGCACCTGGCTAGCTCGAAAACACCGAGACCTTGAAACCCACACACCATAGCTGGCTAGAAAGTAAATATTTTCACAAATTCAGACACTGGAGTCTTCTAAAAGTGCAATCTTCCCAAGTATTAGAAGACAAATTAGTCCTGTGTCGCTCAAACCAGGACAGGAAGGCAAATCATTGTCGCCTATGATCCTGTCATAAATAAATGAAAAAACGTATATTTCTGCTTGAGTCACACTGTATTTCTGCCACGTTATATAACTTGTATTTCCTAGATATTTCTGTCTTGTAGTCCTCCAGCTTTACCAAAGGAAACCCAGCTTTCTGGGTGCTCATGCCTCCTCCTGAGAATACATCTGTTTGTCCCTGTGCTGCCTTCCGCCTCCTGCCACATCCCGCAGCAACCTGCAGAGGCAGTGGGTTCAGTGGTGAACTCTGAAAAGCACACATGTCATTTTGCCATGTAACATGGTATATGCATATTGACATCACAAACAAACTTAATAAAACTTATAACTCCTCCACACTAAAGGCTCTTTTCCCAATGGGAATGTTTACAAGGGGTTCTCAGTTCTACCTAGCTATGAGTTTGGGTGGTATTCATTCCATCTAATGCTAGATATCTATGTGATTTGCAGTTATGTCTGAGGCAATCACTTAGCTTTCACTGTTAGAAATAAATAGGCATTTTGGGGCACAATTAATCTGACTGGATAGAATAAACTTTCACGGCAACTTTCAGGTTGCCCTCAAAGTATCCTGGAAGTATTTGCTTCCCCTCAGTCAGATGTCTACCTTTCTGACTGTCTCCAACATAACTCCTGTTAGCTGAAATTTGCTCATTGCAAAAAGATAATGAAAATAACAGATGAGCACAACAGGAAAAAAAATGCTAAGAATTAAGGAAATACATCCAATGAGGCAAAGGTAGGTAAAGTGCAGAACTTAACGTTGTTCTAGTGCACCAAAAGTGTTCTAATCAATTACAAAACCACCCTGAAACCAGTGCACTCACATGAAACTGCCATGTTCATATGTTTATGATGTAAGACAAAATCCTCAGGAATTTGCAGAAAATTTACTGTCGACGTGAGATTTTGGTTTGAAAGACAGATAACACAATGGTTCAGTAGAGCACGCAGGCAAGATGAAATAAAGATTTCTTGAGTCTTAAATTGTCAATAACAATTTTGGGGGACGATGAACTCTTAACTTACATTTCCTGAGTGCTCTTCTATGCACACCACAACAAAAGAAAATGCAAACCCTAGCTGCAGTATTTCAACACTATCTTTAAATGTCTGTTGTTTCACCTAAGGGTTCTAATTCCCTGACACTCAAAAGAAACCATGAATCAAGTATTTAACTCTGGAAAAAACATGGATTAATCCTCATACTTAAGCTATTCCAGTTTGCTTCTTGGTTTAACCTTCAGGTTCAATATACCTTTACTGACATATGCAAAGATATCTCCAAGATTGCACCTGTCTCTTTCTACAACTAGAAATGAGAGGCATAGCATTGGTGGGTTGGATTTGAGCTAATTGCAATTTCTGAGACAAAATTAAGGCTGTTAGGCAGAGTACCATGGTAGCACGAATTTACTTCTTCAGGAGCAAAGGCCGTATTTCTGAACTGCCCTACTCTGTTATGTGAATGCAACAACTTGATCAAAGGATCTAAGTGAATATTTGCAATTTGGAATACGAGTCAATGTTTTAGATTTGTCTAAGTGGCTCAGGCATCCAACTCTGGGTTATAGATTCCTTTTAGGGGACTAGTTTCCTAGTTTTAAAAAAACTTACAGTCCTTCCTTTTACATACTTTGTTGAATTTTTCACAACTGAGGACCACAGAGGTGAATGGAGCTCCAAAAAGAGAACGATAAAATCTGTTAGGAGATTTGAAACATTTATACGATTAATTGAGAATGATATTTTTGATGCATTAAACTTCTGGAACATGATCAATAAAGAAATTATCTCTGTTGCTAATATACATAATGTGTATAGAAGTTACATCAAATTACTTACAGAATCCTGAACATAAATTAAAACTGACTAGGAATTTGCTGGTCAGATACTTTAAAATCAGAATGAAATCAAAACCAAAACTGAAGAAAGGGTGCATTCTACAAGTTTCATTATTTGATTAATAAGGAGCTCTGAAATTACAGAACAATCTGAACTTTTTGACAGATATCAGACGTTAAAATGACATTCTTTAGTATGAAGAGGTTTCTAGATATTTTAGGTTAAGATCAGAAAAAATGTGTAACAGAAATAATTATAAAATAAAAAGGAATTAAAATATAATGAACTATTTTAATTGCCATAATTCAGTACATTTTTAATATTAATTCCTCATAATACCAAATTTTGACATTTCATCGAATACAGGAAGAATGTAGAAAAATAAAAAAAAATTCTTATGATAATAAAAAGTAATTTCCTATGTAGTTATGGTTCTGATTAAATAAATCATGAGTCAACAGCTCAAGAGGTCAATGAAACCAGTGTTCTGGTCATGAGGACAGCACACCAAAGTTATAAATGAATCCACAATTATACATTGCCTAATTTTTATGTATTTATTATCTCTCTGATGCTCTTTGATTTGTGTTGTTAGTGTAGAAATCCATATGGGAACATGTGAACATAATATGTAAATCTGGATATGCATTATGTTCATGAATAAATTTCTTAATCTCACTTTAGTTACTGGTTGAAACAATTCTTACCCATAATATCCAGAAGGTGTTGTGAGGTTCTGTTCATTCATTAAAAGTATGAAATCTGCTGTGATAGTTTTGCATGAGCAGTGCTAGAAGTCTATAACTAAAAAAAATTATGTGCCCATAGAGCTATAACCCATACAGGGAAAGGGTAGTTCTTCTTTATATTTGCATAATCCTGTTTAATAAACTTCAACCATAACTAGGTAAATTGGGAACTTCCTTGTCAACATTTTTAAGTATTACTACTATTAATGTTTTCTGCACTAATATTATAACTGACAGTCATCATAATCATTTATTCTTTAATGAAATTATTGATTTTATTGACAATAATCAAATATTTTAAAAATAAAAGAAATACGGTGATTTATAATTCTTTGGTGCCAGAATTTCATCCAGAATATTTCATTTGGCTTATTTTGTTAAGATTAAAAAATATTTCTCCCTCACTTTTCCATTGCTTTACATTTTCCTTATTAAGTTTGAGGTTTAGGGCTTTTTGTTTTGTTTTGTTTTGTTTTAAGTTTTCTGCAGGAGAAGAACCTTCTGGGAAAAAAGAAAAAAAAAAGGCAAAAGAAAACTGGGACTGAAAATAAACACTTCTCAGTTGAACCACCCTCAGTAGACCAGCAAACTCCTCCCTTAACATTCAGATATATGACTGTACATGAAAATCAGATGGGCATGAGGAAATGATTCCATTTGCCAAATGCAGTTTTGATCCATATGGCAAACAGCTGCTGTTCAGACGAGCAAATTTCTGAGAAGCTAATTTGTTAAATCCAAACATAGGATCTTGCAGTCAGAGGTAAATACATCATAGCACGTTGCAGTTTTTATTTGCTGTTGTCACCACTGATAATGCATAGTCTCTTATTATATGCTGTTTCTTTCTTTGAGAGTAACCTACAAGGCAGGAGCTAACAAATACATAAGATACAGGGTCTGAGTGGTTGCCGTTGCTGAAACATGCAGTAAATGGGAACACGATTCCTCGTAGTCATAGCAAATTACCACAGACATTTTCAGGAATGTGTGGTAATCCAGGGCTTGTAGAGAGGGACATTCCAGAAAGATTTCTTTTTGGTTTATGGTGTTATCACTGCCACTCAGCACTAACCTGTTTCTGCCTCATTGTATCTAGGGTAAAACCTGCCAGTTGAGTTTATTATGAACAGTTGCAAGGGCTGTTAAAAATCTCACCTAAAGGTGAGTAAACCTAGAGTATGTATGTGAGGGTGAGGTCTGTCTTATTTCACTGCAGCTTTTTCTTTCATATGAAACACTAAATTCCTTTCTGAGTCTATACTGATGTTTGCATCTTTCTTACAGAGCGCTTCCTTTCCATGGGAAAGGCATGTCATCTTTCTTAACCATCCACAAAGATGTCTCATGGAGAGCCTGTCTGGACGTGTCCAGTAGCATATTAATTTGTCGGGTTTCCTGAGGCAGAAAACTTTGAGTTCTACACTGAGACACCTTGCAGCCACATCTGAAAGTGTGACTTCAAACCAATGGGCTGCATGTCTTGTCTCAGGACTCTGCTCTTCAGTGGCCTCAACAACACAGATTTATGCTATGACTTACTTACGTAACTTATATAAACATATATAGAGAGATATCCTTAGCAGAGATTGGATTCACATAGAAACAGTTTCTTAGTTAACTTTTGGTCAACCCTGACGAGGTCAGACAGTTGGACTAGGTGATCATTGTAGATCCCTTCCAAACGAAATATTCTATTCTGTTCTGTTCTGCTGTGCTCTGCTCTGCTGTGCTCTGTTCTGTTCTGTTCTGTTCTATTCTATTCTATTCTATTCTATTCTATTCTATTCTATTCTATTCTATTCTATTCTATTCTATTCAGGACTGTATAAACCTGGTCACTTCACTGCAACATATGAAGCAACATCATTTGAAAACAGCAACCGGTCTGATTTTTATGTCTTTCTCATATTTTGTCTTGTGATAATATTAGTTGATGTGCAATTTTTCTCACCAATTTAAGATCACTTACAGGGTTCAGCTCTTTCAGTATCAAATTCAATAATGGCACATTCTTTTATTTTCACAGGTGTCCTGAGATTATCTGAAGTGGGTAAGTCACGAACTGGGTGAAAAAGAAATAAGATATTTACTGCCAAATTGTCTCTGGAATAAGACTATAAAAACTAAAGGAGAGAAAAAAAAATGAAAAAGAATAAGGCCAGATGGTCCATTGGAAGGCAGTGAAAAGAAGGTTTAATAGTTCTAGTATGGGCAAGACAAAGTCTGAAAAAAATGGCTGCTATGTGGATCCCTACATTGTTAAGTCAGTAATCATTTCAGTTCATTTTATTTCTGGTAATTTTTATCATAAAGATAAGGTAAGAGGAAAAAACTAATTCTATTTAACTTTAATGTACGTATTTGCCAATAATATTTAAAAGTTAGAATCTTATTTAGTTTTGCTTACAGGCCTAACTTAATGAATTAAGTGCTCGAATATATTCCTTTACCTTTCACTCTTGAACTAGATTTAAAGCTGAAGTCTAATTTTTAACCTTACATACCATAACATTTTATGGAGGCTTAAATTTAAAAGTAAATCTGACACTCTGTAAGTGCTTTTATTTTTTGTCTGTTGTGAGAGGATATTGTTCCATGTCTTTTCCTATTACTACTTTCCTAATTACTTTTTTTTTTTTCTCTCAGCCTTTTCTTCTTTATTGGAACCACTCACTAATGATTAAGGGATTATTTTATATATGTGTTCCTTATGGTTACTTGATTTGTGGCACTACATCATTTATCTCCTCCATCAAAGTCCCTAAATCTGGCTACTCAAGGTGGAATTGTAGCTCTTGAAGAAATCTAGAAAGCCTAACTTTGAACTTCAGGACTCATCTTGTTTTCAGGAAAGTAATTCCTGTCGTCTTATACCCTGCCTCAGAGATTTCCCTGACAATTGTTTTCTTCAGAAAGGAAATACTTCTGCTAAAATTGTGAAATATTTATTATTTAAATAGTACTTGAATGTGAATGGAAGTCATGTGTCTTGAAAATGTTTAAGGTGGGGTTTGTTCTTTTTTTTGGGGGGGGTTAATTGGCTTACTTATACTCATTTATTGTAAATTCTAGTATTTATTTATTGCAAATTCTGTATTTATTTTTAAAAGTCTCAATTAGGGCTCTTAAATAAGAAGATTAGTCATCTGCATTAAGCAGTGCTGAAACCTATATTCTCAAGAATATTGAAATAAACCCCAAATCATTAATAATGTCCAGAAGGTTTTTGAATATCTCCAAGGATGGAGATTCCCCAAACTCTCTAAGCAACCTGTGTCAGTGCTTAGTGACCCTGACAGTAAAAAAGCATTTCCTTAAGTTCAGACAGAACCTCCTGTGCTTCAGTTTGTGCCTATTGTCTCTTTGCCTGTCACTGGGCAGCACTGAAAAGAGCCTGACTCTGCCATCTTCTTCCTCATATTTATATAGATTGATAAGATCTCCTCTGAGCCTTCCCTTCTCCAGGCTAAACCGTCCCAACTCTCTCAGTCTTTCCTCATATGAGAGATGCTCCAGTCCCTTAATCATCTTTGTGGCCCTTTGTTGGACTCTCTCCAATATGTCCATGTCTCTCTTATACTGAGGAGCCCAGAACTGGACACAGGACTCCAGGTGTGGATTCACCACTGCCGAGTAGGAAGAAAGGGTCTCCTCCCTTAATCTGCTGGCAACACTCTTCCTAATGCAGTCCGGGATACCATTTGCGTTTTTTTGCTGCAAGGGTCCATTGCTGGATTATGCTTATCTAGGTGTCTAGCAGGACCTCTAGGTCTCTTTTCGCAAAGCTGCTTTCTAGCCGGGCAGTCCCCAGACTATACTGGTGCCTGGGGTTGTTCCTCCCCAGGTGCAGGACTTTGCACTTCCCCTGTTCCTGTCAGGCCATTTTTCCAGCCTGTTAAGGTCTCTCCGTGTGGCAGCACTACCCTCAGATGTATCCACCACTGCTCCCAGTTTTATCAGCAAACTTGCTGAGAGTATGCTCTGCCCTGTCATCCAGATCATTAATGAAGATGTTAAACACGATTGGACCTTGTACTGATCCTTGGGTTGCACCACCAGCTACTGGTCTCCAACTAGACTCCATGCCACTGACCAGCACCTCTAGGCCTGGCCATTCAGCCAGTTTTGAATCCACCTCACTGTTTGCTCATCCAACTCACACTTCATCAGCTTCTCCACGAGGAACTAATGAGAAGCAGTGTAGAAAGTCTTACTGACGTCTGGGTAGACAATATCCACTGTTCTCCTCTCATCTACCAACCCAGTCATTTCTTCATAGAGGATTATCACGTTGGTCAAGCATGACTTTCCCTTGAGGAATCTGTGCTTACAACTCCTGATCACCTTGTTCTTCCTGTGCCTGGAAAAGGATTCCAGGATTAGTTGCTCCACCACCTTCCCAAGGATCAAGGTGAGCCTGAGTGGCCTGTAGTTCCCTGGGTCCTTCTTCTTGCCCTTCTTGAAGATAGGAGGGATGTTAATTTTCCTCCATTCCCCAGGCATCTCTCCCAATTATCATGACTTTTCATAGAATCATAGAATCATAGATTTGTCTAGGTTGGAAGAGACCCTTGGGATCATCGAGTCCAACCATCTACCCTACTCTACAAAGTTCTCACCTACACCATATCCCCCAACACCACATCTAAACGTCTCTTAAACACATCCAGGGATGGTGACTCAACCACCTCCCTGGGCAGTCTATTCCAATGCCCAACCACCCTTTCTGTGAAAAATTCTTTCCTAATGTTCAGTCTAAACCTACCCTGTTGGAGCTTGAAGCCATTCCCTCTTTTTCTGTCATTAATTACCTGTGAGAAGAGACCAGCACCAACCTCTCTACAGTGTCCTTTCAAATAGTTGTAGAGAGTGATGAGGTCTCCCCTCAGCCTTCTCTTCCTCAAACTAAACAATCCCAGCTCCTTCAACCGCTCTTCATATGATTTGTCTGCTAGGCCCTTCACCAGTTTCGTTGCCCTCCTCTGCACTCGCTCCAGCACCTCGATATCTCTCTTGTATTGCGGTGCCCAAAACTGGACACAATACTCGAGGTGTGGCCTCACCAGTGCTGAGTACAGGGGCACAATCACCTCCCTACTTCTGCTGGCCACGCTATTTCTAATACAAGCCAGGATGCCGTTGGCTTTCTTGGCCACCTGGGCACGCTGCCAGCTCATATTCAGCCGCTTGTCAATTAGAGCCCCCAGGTCTCTTTCTGCCAGGCAGCTTTCCAGCCACACCTCCCCAAGCCTGTAGCGCTGCATGGGGTTATAGTGGCCCAAGTGCAGAACCTGGCACTTGCCCTTGTTGAAACTCATACCATTGATGTTGGCCCAGTGATCCAACCTATCTAAGTCTCTCTGTAGATCTTCCCTGTCCTCCCGGGAATCAACACTCCTGCTTAACTTGGTGTCATCTGCAAACTTGCTGATGATACACCCTATGTCCTTATCAAGATCATCAATGATAATTGAGGATGGCTTTGCAATGATATCAACCAGTTTCCTCAGTGCTCATGGGTGCATCCTATCAGGGCCCATGGACTTTTGTATATGTCCAGTTTGCTTAAGTATTCTTTGACCTGGTCCTCTTCCAGAAAGGGCAAATATTCCTGTTCTCCAGACTTTTCCCAGTCTCTGGGATCTGGAATTCCTGAAGGCCAGTCTTGCTAGTAAAGACTGAGGTGTAGAAGGCATTCAGTACCTCAGCTTTTTCTGTGTCCTGTGTCATGAGGTGCCCTATTTCATTCACTAGTGGGCTCACATTTTCCCTAGTCTTCCTTTTGTCACCTATGTACCTTGAGAAGCCATTCTTATTGCCTTTGACACTCCTTGCCAGATTCAATTCCAGGTGGGCTTTGGCTTTCCTAGCTGCAACTCTGCATGCTTAGACCATGCCTCTGTATTCCTTCCAGGTTACCTGTCTCTGCTTCTACCTTCTCTATAACTTTTTTGTGTGTTTGAATTTTGCCAGAAGCTCCTTGTTCACCCATGCAGGCCTCCTGGCATTTCTGCCTGACTTCCTGCTTGTTGGAATGGACCAACCATCTGTGCTTGAAGAAGGTGATCCTTGAATAACAACCAGCTTTCTTGGGCCCCTCTTCCCTCCAAGGCCTTATCCCATGGGACTCGACCAAGCAGATCCTTGAAGAGGTCAAAGTCTTTCCAATTTACCTCCCTGACTTCAGGAGGAAAATCCATGATTCATACTTTCAGACCTGTAATTTATCAAGATGTGTGGGATTCCAATCCAGACTTAGACACATGAATATTTGTGTCTACTTTAAGTACATACATGCAACTAAACTCATTATAATCTCTGCAAATGTAGGGGACAGATTACATAATATTTCTAAATACAGGTAGATATCAACATTAGTTGAGGTTCCCCAAGGTGACATACCTGACCTCCCACTTGCTGATACCTTAGAGTATGGCTCTCCCATAAATCTTTTGTGATATCTTCTAAACCTATGCAATGGTTTCAGACATTCCACAACATCTTAGATTGTACTAGCAACCTACGTATAGGCAATTGGGTCAAGTCTTGTTGCAGTATAGTCAATAGAGTCAAAAAACCTTAGTCAGCTAACCGGATTTAGTGTCTTCATTTGAGTCATGTGAACGCAGACGTCCAGTGATGGTAATGGGATCTTACACATATAGCTCATACACAGACACCTATATCATAGACAACTAAATTTAGGTATCTGAATTTAAGTTGAGTTTCTATGTAAATACCAAATTTTCACTGTAAAGAATGCCAGCAAAAGTTCGGTTCATTGCATGTTACATAATAAACACATTACAGAATTTTTTAAAGACATTAAAAATTACTCTTTAAAAGTTTTCTTACTTTTCAAATACATACTATATAAAGATTTTAGAAATCAGAAACAAACACAATATTCTTCATGCATTTTTGAATGAAATGGAAGGGAAAACTCACAGGGAAAATATGACTCTCATACAATTCATAAAACTAGATGCCGCCCAAATAATGAAACACTTGCTTCTTTCCTTTAATTAGCATTCATTCCATGACAGGTACAAATCATATTCCCTTTTTCCCTCAGCTTCAGGTTTGCAGACAATAACACTCAGGAAATTGGATCAGATCAGAGCAACTGTCCAACCTTGCTCCCTAATCTGAATTACCAGGAGTCAAGATTTTGACTCACGTTGCATTCATGCCCACAGATTAGTTTAGACACAACCTGTGAGACCGATATAACCATTCACTGTAACCTACTAATACTGTAAAGGGAAGGGGGAGGGAAAAAGAGAAGAAATGAGATGTAAATGCCGCTCATCAACACATGGCACAGAAAAGCTGTGCTAGTTCATGATAGGACAGTACACCCACTATGGGTAAGTTTAATATATCTTTCTCAGAAGAATAAGAAACAGAAAGTGGAACCAAAATGCAGAATGTGGATCTTGAATTTACATTATCAGTATTAGGGCTAATCAGATGTCGAATTACTCAGCTACACATTGCCTCACAGTTGGGTTGGTAATAAAATCAGGTTTTAGTTTTGAATGACAGGACTTCTTATTGTAAAGCCTTTGCATTTTTCTAAATTATTCTCCCTCATAAAATTTGCAACCTGGGGTCAAGGACTCCAAATCACTTTTTATTTTGCCAGCTTGCACATTTTTAGTTCTTGTTCTCTTCTTTAATAATTTAATCTTTTTAGGCATTTTGTGTTTGAATTCTCTCACCCTGTTATCATTTTACTGCTGCCAAAGACAGCAGACTGAATGCATGATTATTTTAATTGCCATTAAAACCACCTAATACTGTACCCAGATTAAAAGAATTACAAGTTTCACCAAGATTTATCATGCATAAATACTAAACAATCTACCTACTTATATCTGCTATGGGTTTCTTCTTTTTTCAAAAGAGTTAAACAATCCAGTTTTCATCTTCAGATAATCTACCTTTACCTGTTTTTTTCATATAAAAAGCACAGTAAGGACTGCAATGCAAAAGACATCATTCTCTTCAGAGAAGTGACCTGCACAATGGAGAAATAAGAATGTTCCTTTTGCACGTTCAGGGGGCACCCCTTTCAATGTAGAGAAAAAAGTGATTGAAGAAAGGGCATCACTCTATGAACTTCATCATTTTAGGAACTTACAGAAAGTCTGTGTTCTTAAAGGTCTTAGGAAGTCACTTTTGAATATATTTCAATATAAGAATGATGAAAAAATGAAAATATTGAAGATCTATAAAGAAATATATTGATAAATACATCTTCACTGTATGATTGTCTCATTGTAAATACTTTCCAGAATTTTATTGCTCTGGTGCTTAGAAATCCTTACATTGTTAGTGTTTTGTTTTCAAGCTAAGGGTGCTCATGGCCAATTTTTTTGTGCTTGAAATGCAGCTTACCTTAAAATACTTTTCTGCCTTCCTGTTATTAACAGAGATGTATTACCAGAGAACAGTAATATCTCTGTCTTTTCTCAGGACAAATGGACTGAGTTCTTTCAAGCAGTGTTCGCAGAGCCTAAATTTAGGTACCTGATCTTTCTCTGCTTCTGCATTTCTGACTGATGAACTATAGGATAATTCTCTGTTAGGTGATCCACATGTAAGCGTGGGCAAGTTGTACTGTTGGATTTCATTTTACTCCTAGCACATCAGTCCTCTAACTCATCATTCGTACAATGACAATGTTTATATTTAATCTGCTTGATGTTAAAATTTCTCCTAACTCTACCTCAGGGTGAGATATCTGGACCAGAAGGAAACTGTGATATGTTCCAGGTAGGTCATCAATGAAAACAATTCAAGAACTGGGATTTTGGTAGCTATGTAGTATAACATGACACCCAGTCTAAATACACCCAACATCTCCTAACATGCTACTATTAACAAGCTCTACAGAAACATGCCTACTGTTTATTCTGTAGCCACTAATTAGAAATACTAAACAACATCAGCTTCAAAGAACTGTGCTGTCTCTACCCTGATAGTTACCTTCATCACAATCTATTGTTATCTTGCCTTCACAAATTCATAATTTATTTTATTGTAGTAAATTTAATAGTTTCCTATATGGCATAATATCAAATGCTCTTTGGATATATGCACTGTCTAGAAAACAGTGATATCAAAAGGTTCCTGTTGGCATGAGATAATTAACTTTGATAAACTCATTGTGTTATCTGATTTTCTGTTTATTGTGAAATCTTCAATTACTCTTTCCTCCAGGTGTTCCATATTACAAAGGTTAAACAATAGTTCCTCAGCCAGCCAAGATCTCATTATTCTTCTTTTAAACACAAATTCTGCATTGTATAGCTTCTAGCTATAAAAGACAGTCTTCAACTTGACAAATGTTTTATTATTTCTTGCTACATTTCATGAGTCAGTATTCTTAAAGGTTTGAAATGATGCTTACCAGCCCTCTCAAATTCAGCATATAACTCCACAACATGCAAACACAGGCACCGCCCGAAGACCTCCTACTCATCAATGGAGAGACAGGGATTTTCAGAGACCAATTTATATGACAGGGAGTTTGAATTGCTGTTTATAGAGGCTTTTTTCCATTGATTTTAAAGGAGCGTGGGAAAACCAGGCTTCTGTTTGCTTTGCTTAAGTGCTTAACACTGAGGAAACTCTGCCAGGGCCCTGAGTGCGCTCAGGGGCCCTAATGTCCCTGCCTGCCCTGGGGGTCCCCCTGCCCTGCCCCGGATGCCATTCCAGCTCCTGGGGCCACCAGTGCCGGCCCCAGAGGGGCTGTAGGACACCGTCTCCAGCCCTGCCATAGCCCTGTCCTGCCTGTCTATGGATCCTGCTGAGCTGGGCCCAGCCCACTGGCTGATGTCCCAGCCTGGGCTCGACCCATCCGTGTCCCCACGACCCTGCCCAGTCATCCCAGACTGGGTTCCAACCCTGGGGAGCCCCTGACACCTCCAGCCCAGTCCCAGGGAACCACCGGCCCTGGACCACGCAATGCCCTGATTGATTTTGGGTCTGGGCTTTACTTCCATTGTTGATGTGGCAGGTTTTCTTTCTATCTCCTCATTCCAACAGTTACTCTGTTGAATGTCAGGGTTTCGTGCCACATTAGATTGTATTTTATCTCTACTTTTCACTGAACAGGAGTCAGACTTCCAAGTTTTAGACATTATTAGAAAACCTTTTTGCTCACTTGTTTTATTTTCCTTTGTAAAGTCAAGCCCAGCTTGATTTTTCAAAATTGTCACTTTGTGCATGCATTTTTTGAACTTTAAAGTAGAGCTTCCTTTAATGATCAGTCCTTTTCCCATTCCAGATAGGCTCCCTGTTTACTTCTAGTATCCTTTTTATGAGATGGTTGTTTATCCAGTTAGGCCTTTAAAAAGCTCCTTAAAAGTTTTTTTCTCTCTGGATGCGGTGCGAGTCCCAGATAATTTTTGTACATTCGACTTCCAGTCTCGTTCTCCATTGAAGTTTTCGTGCTATTTAGTCCAGTAACTTCATTAATTAATTTTCTTAATTGTCAAAGTCTTTACTTTGGAAACAAAAAACAAAACAAATCCTTAGCTCCTGACCCATCCTGCTGAAGTCATTTAGAGAGGAATGAGCCCAGGATGGTAATACTTCCCCCCCCTGTTTGCACAATGTATTTGCAAAGTGATTTATACTAGTCCAGTCAAAATGCAAGCACTTCTGTTGATATTGAGTTTAATTGGGCACAGTAATGACTAAAGGCTTTTAAAGGTCACTGCATCCAGATGTTCAGCTATTAGTCACCATCACCCAACAAACTTTCTACAGTAAATAAAGATAAAATAAAGAAACACTGCAACCTTCAACAAAATTAGTGTGTGGGACTGGTAGGATTATACACTTCTGCTTTTTGGTCAGCTATGTTCAATTCCCCCAGAACACAAAATCTCACTGAAAATAGATTTTACCCTATAAGGAAGAACGATCTTTTGCTTTATTCGGGCAAGTAGGCTTTACTTTCATGAGCAGCACAATTACAGTTTGAAACTTACAGTCTTTATAACAGTTCTGGTATTATACATATTGAATAATCAGGGTCTTTCTTCATGAACACTACAATGTGTGTAACCTCTTGCCTCTGAAAGTTTAAGCAACTCACAACAGCTTCCTTAGTACAGTTTAGGAACTAACACTGAAAATGTTCTTTTTTTTAGGTTTCAGGCATTCATCCTATTTGAATCAAGGTTTGTGTTCATTACTCTTGGCTTATTAATAACTAATTTCTTGAACTTTTAAAATAGATTTTTACAGAAATTAAATAATTAATTTCCAGAAAGCAGTTTTTATAAACTACCTCTGATAATATTTCATACAGTTACATAGTATTTTCATATGTTAATCTAAAATAATTTTTCAAACTTTTTTCTACTGTCTTCCTAGAGATGCACATAGGCCCTTTAGATTTTTGTAAGAGCTCTATGTTTCAGCTTCTGATATTACTCAGAGCTTGAATAGATACAAAGACATTTTCACTGCTTAGAAACTAGTGCAGGATTTAGTTTTAGTACCTGAGAAATCCAAAATTTTCCTTGAAGTTGTTTTAATTTTAGGAGATTTTAAAATAAAATAAAATTATTTAAAATGTCAGTGTTCGACCTTTTCTTGTAGACATAAACTGGCAAAATTTATTCATTCTGAGTGAATGGAAACAGAACTAGGAATTGAAGCCTACTACTGAACAATGATTTTCATATGTGATTAAAATCCACATAATCAAATGTTATGAGGAGGCAACATTTCTTAAATACTTTTGTTTATCATGTTAGAACTTACAGAAGTTCTATAAGAAATCTCTAATTTTAATCAGGTATATGTCATGGAGCAGTCCTACACAGAAGAAGGAAAGCAATGCTATTGAATCTTCTTTCCAATCCATCTTTACCATGTTCCATCCAAAAGGCTGTGCTCCTTATTTATCAGCACTCTGCTTCCCCAGTGAGATAAACAGCATTCTTTAAAAGATATATTGCCAGACTTTACAGTAGAATTCATTTGCTGGAGTGATAAATCTAGAGCTAAGCCAGAATACAGTCTCATTTAATCTGAGAACATTGTCACAATTTATGTAATGGGCTGCTCTAAAGGTTAACAAGAAAACATCCTATCTCTTTTTTCAAATGTCAGCCAAATATTTTATAGATTTCTTTCCACCCCCTCTTGTAGCCCCCTTAGTTAAATTAGCGCAGCTGTCTGAGAGATCAGATTTAAAGCCTTTCAATGTTCCCTTGATCTGAGAACAGATGCCTCAGGAGTATTGCCAGGCAAAAGGTAAAGTGGACTAGTGCAGCATGTTTTCTAAGCACATTACATACGCAGAATTGATAGGTGGGTAGGTAAGGATGCACTTTATAAAGAGACTTTTAAAATCCTGGAAACAAGTTTACAGTGTCCAAAAGCAGATCCAGCTAAAATACACTAGGCCAGGGCTGTCCTATATTTATAGAAGCATCTGGTAGAATTTTGGTTGGTTAAAAATACAGTAAAAAATTAGTTTAACAAGATGACTCAAATTTAGCATTAATGTTGAATGGCAATAAGTGTACTTTACAAAAGAACAATTTGAGACTCTGGAGACCTCAGATGAAAACATGACCTCTAGGCACACAGCAAGAAAAAAGTCTTTTCTATAGTCTTGAAATTTTACCTTTGCTAGCTGTAGAAGACATGTAGCATAATTTTCAAGGAAAAGACCGATCCTTATCCTACTTTGCCAAGGAACAGCTGTTGAACGATAATTTTTCTCAAGGCCTTCTTCCATACAAGAACTGACCCTCCATATATGGACCAACTATGTTCTTGGTTCTGCTGTAGTCCCTAAAGGGACTGGCTGGGGAGTCATCAGATAAATCCTTTCTAAATCTAATCTTATTATGGAAAATAAGTCAACATAGATGGGACATGTACATATGCAAAATAAAGAGACATACTTTGTATGTTAATAAACCCTGTCACATGGCCAATTCTTGTTTTGCAAATACCTGAAGAAGTGGGCTAGTGGAAAGACTGGAATAGCTAAACCATACATTCAGTCTTTGAATTGACAGAACCATAATTTCTTTGAATATGTCATAGCTGTAGAACAGAATAATATTTAAATCTTACTGGGCATTTCATAGGATCTAAGGTTTATTTAGCACATTTTCACTTGACCATAATGACTCAAGGACCAGCAGACTGTCTATGAATTAAAAAAATTATACAGTGTTTGTGTTTCAGTTTTTATATTGCAATACTTTCCATGTCTGAATCATCAGTAAGGTTGTCATCTTTAAGGATGACAACCAGTAAAAGTATTTTATAAATTATTGTCATAGTGTGGTCAATTATAAGCACAGAAATGTGTTTTATACAAACATAAGATGTTTATGAACATGAGATGATTGTACCTAAGTGATTGTGAAAAGATCAATACCATACAGTTGGAGCAGAGACACAGTGTATCTTACACGCATACACTGAAGCACCTACAAAGTGCTACAGATAAAACAGTTAAAAGCATTATCCTATAGTGCTGCTGTTGGCATCTGCCAAAATAAATGGAACCTACTTTACTAGAAATTGTCATCAGTTTCTCATTTGTGCTGTAAAATTAGCAACTCCAGCATTGTTGGGAACAGGGAGGAGAAAACACACTACAGTTTGAAGTTTTCTGAGCTTTAAAAATGTTTTTTCAAACACTTGGTGTTTTACTACATTAGCTTAAGCATTGTGAAACATCCCATCCACCCTTGTAATTAAGCTACTGTTTATTTGTTTTTATGGAGTTTAAATTAAAACCATGATTTTTCCTACCTAAAGGGAAGCCAGAATTGAGCAAACATCAAGAAAATCATAAAAGAGAAACTTCTGTATGATGTTGCTTGTTTTTTCCTATAAAATATAAAGGGTGAAATACTAGCCTATTGAAGTCATTGGGAGATGTGTAATTGACTTTGAAGGGCCGAGATTTCACCCTTAAGAAACAAGCCTAAATTTTCCAAGAGCAGGCTCTGATTTGGAGTTTCTTGTATGTGTCTGCTTGATCCCTTGACTGTGCTGAGCTTTAAAGCTCTAGAACTCAGAGTTGCTGATGCTCAGCACCTCTAAAATAGGCTCTCGCTTGTCTTAATTTGGATGCTTAAATCATCACTGCACCAGGAATTAAAAGCTGCCTTTGGAAATTTTTTGACTACTTCTTTAAAAAGGGTTTGAAAAAAACATACTGTGCATATCAAAACCTTTGTTATTGTTATTAAAATAAGCTGTGCGGAATAAATTAAGAGCAGAAGTGAAAATTGGCAAGAGATACAATCATGAAAATAGCAGTTTTTCAGTGTTGCCCTGGTTTTTGTAACCTTACTTCATTGGACATGTTGAAAAAGGGGAAAAGAGCTAGTGGAATACTTTCATCAGACTCTATTAAGAGATAAGAAAAGTCTGAAACTGCAGAAAACAGAAGTAGCACATTTACAGCACTTGCAAGGGAAAGGTAGAGAGAATGGATTTGTTTAAAGGGCACATTTAAATTTAGATTAGCAGTTCCATACTGTTTAAACAATTTCCTCATCACAAACTGTAGTTTTTTCTTCCTGAACTCATGTGCTTACCCTGTTGTTATCAATCACTAGCAATAGGAACCTATAAGAAGAATTATATGCAATTGGAAATAAAAAATCCTCAGACGTATGGGTTGAATTCTTGAAGGTGTTACATGAAAGGTACCAAATTATCTCTGCGTTGCTGTCTCCAGCAGGTGTTATGACTTTTTTCTCATGCTTCCTCCTTTGTTGCAACCACAGGGCATGGCAGAGGAGAAAAGGGGAGAAAGGACTCAGTGTTGGGACCATTTCTGTTCAACGTCTTTATTGATGATCTTGATAAGGACATAGGGTGTATCATCAGCAAGTTTGCAGATGACACCAAGTTAAGCAGGAGTGTTGATTCCCGGGAGGACAGGGAAGATCTACAGAGAGACTTAGATAGGTTGGATCACTGGGCCAACATCAATGGTATGAGTTTCAACAAGGGCAAGTGCCAGGTTCTGCACTTGGGCCACAATAACCCCATGCAGCGCTACAGGCTTGGGGAGGTGTGGCTGGAAAGCTGCCTGGCAGAAAGAGACCTGGGGGCTCTAATTGACAAGTGGCTGAATATGAGCCGGCAGTGTGCCCAGGTGGCCAAGAAAGCCAACGGCATCCTGGCTTGTATTAGAAATAGCGTGGCCAGCAGAAGTAGGGAGGTGATTGTGCCCCTGTACTCAGCACTGGTGAGG
>VZSZ01000849.1:1029-16994 GCA_013398815.1 Ibidorhyncha struthersii | reverse complement strand
AAAAAAAAAAAAAACAACTTCTCATTCACCTGATATCTTTTAAAAAAGTAGTAACATGAAACAATCCTAAAGAAAAGTTTATATAAACTACCTAGCATACACCACTACAAATGATTGTTATATAAATACATAATAATTACACCTTAATCCCCCGCTTTAAGAGACAAACCTTGTTAATCTGAAGAAGTATGCAAACTCTTTTTGTCATGCTGTAAGACCTCTCCAGGTTATTACATCAGTCAGATCGGGTACTGTATGACCTAGCTTGAACACACAGACGCCGGCTACACGACAGGGCGCCTCACCTGCCAGTAACCGCAGGAAGAGTCACTAAGCACAGGGCGACCGAATCCGACTGCACCCTGGTGATTGCGTGGACTTGGCAACCTCACCACATTTTAGCATACTTGCCAACTGCAACATCCCAACCCAATCCCTCCCCTCCTCACCCCTGCAGAAGTTGCGTAGGACATCTGGCATGTTAAAGATGCCTCTCAGCAGACCTGGTCTTCACAGGTATCAGTGTCACAACCACAAAAGAAGCAACGCACATGAATTAGAAAACAAAACAAAAACAAAAACCACACCTCTCTTAATATCAACTTGGCGATTTCATAGCAATCCTTTCCTGAAAGAAGGGGTGCAGCAGGCTGAGGAACCGACCTGGCCCAGAACCTCTGTTAAGGACCAACAGTCCACCAACCTCCACCAACAGTCACAGGGAAGTGCCGTCTCCGTGCCCAAGCGCATATATCATCTTGCTTAGAAAAACAACAAAAAAAACCCACCCCACACCTCTGCTTTTGGCTGGACAAGGAGGTGTATTTTTTGCTCTCTGAAGATGACCTTGGAGTTTGAACTTCGCTCTCAAAGCCTGAAATTTCTTCTCCTTTCACACAATGGGGAAGATTCCATGTCCGTACGTGTCTCCAGATACTGACAACAGGATCTAATGAATACATCGGTCTTGCTTATGAGCTTAGTATTTACACATTCCTACTGAGACCACACAACTAAGTGAAACCGCTTGTCTATGAAAAAGTGGCGAGCTTGGGGTAAAATGGGTGTACCTCACACTGCAGTGACCACTTTCTTGAAAATGTTAAAACACCATTAAACTTGCTAATAGGATTTCCTTCACCTGGAACTTTCTAAAACAAACATGCCATATTAAAATAAATCGCCTCTTCCCAGATAAACCTGATGTTGATATATCATTTCCTAACATTTATGCTGTTTTCAGGAGGACGAGTTAGTTGCTTTTTGAAGAAGAACAAGTAATTCACACTGATTTCTTTGCCTCGGAGTCTTCCAACCGCACACCCGAGAGGAGTCTTCTCTGCAGTGACACCTGCAGTGACTCCCTCTAAGCACATATGCAAGCAGGCAGTGTCAAAACATGCTTCTTAAAGTGATGCCTGAGAGAAGTTTTTGGCCAAAAGACATCCGTATAGAGGTTGCAGCACAAAAACTCAGGGAGGGGAACAGCAACGCGCTTCCCTGCTCAGCCGCTCCTGCTGTCATGAAGGGGCACGTGGAGCAATGGGGCACGAAGATCTCACCTATGCTACATCAGCACTGCATTTATGAAATTGTTTCATTTACCCAAGTCAGCATCTTAGCTTTCCTAAACCTTCTCTCACCTTCTCCTTACTGCTTTTAGAAAAATCCACAGCGACAAACACTCCCGCCTGCTCCTTCGGCTCCTGACCCTGCACCTCCAGCAGATGCACTCTGCCGTCCCACAGGTATCCAGATGAAAGTGTTGGCCAGGACCTGAGCCCCAAACCTGCAGCAGCACAAGGGCTGTCCTGCACACCAATACTGCATTAGATACCTAACTACGCCCTTAAGTCATCTTGAAGAGGACAGTGTCCCTTAGGACAACTGCAATCATAGAATGGTTTAGGTTGGAAGGGACCTTGAAGATCACCTAGGTCCAACCCCCCTGCCATGGGCAGGGACACCTCCCACTAGACCAGGCTGCTCAAAGCCCCATCCAGCCTGGCCTTGGACACCTCCAGCGACGGGGCATCCACAACTTCTCTGGGCAACCTGGGCTATGGTTTGGGCTGCCTGGGAGCCCTCTGACTGAGCGTAAGTTACAGCTGACTTGGGAAGGGTACTGAGTGCCTGAACGTCTTGAAAAACACAGCCAGTGGGGAGCTGTAAGGATCCAGACACTTTATAGATCTGAAAACTACATCCCAGCATCAAGTGCTAAATCCAGCACTCGGGGGCACTGCAGATTTGTGACACTTCCAGGAGGACTGTGAATCCATAAACTAACGGATGGATTACGCTGACACATAAATAAATATAAGGGTTTCATGCAGTAGAAAAAACGTTTCTCCCGCCTCCTGAATTACCTGGGTTTACACCCTATTTCAGAACGTTTCAGAGAGAAGTACTGTTTCTTCTCTCGAATAAGCACAGCAATTATTTGAGCTCTAAAATTAGGCAATAGTGAATCGTTAATTGCCTCTGAAAACTAAACCCCTGGTTGTACAGACTGACCCACATGAGCAAATCTTTGCAGTCAGTTCAACAGGTTTCCAAGTGGCCACTAGCATCTGCCTACATGGATCAGCTTGTCAGACCAAGGACGAGTGTTAAATTACAAGCTTTGTACTCACGGCAAGTATGTTGATTGAATAAATAAATAAATAAAAATCCATTTTATTACTGGCAGCAGGGCAACCCTATGCAAAAACTTCAAAACCTATTTAATTTTGAGCTCACTCTAATATTAGTTTAAAAATATCAAATCAATAACATCCTTTAATGTTTAACCAAACGGCTACATTTGTCCGTGGTTAAACTCTGCCAACGCTGGAAATGAACCAGAGATTAATTTGGTTCAATGAATTTGGCTTTTAACCCAGACAATAAAACTTACTTGTATAAAAGCTCAAATCCCAAGTGGCAATGTAGGATGCCTTAGGGTACATTCTGGTTCTTGCCAACACCACATATCCACCTTTATAGCTTGAAAATAAATCTGTGACTTTTCTTTCCACATGTATAGGCATATACTATGTTTACATTACAAAAAAAAAAAAAAATAATCAACACAGACTCACAAGGGTTAATAATATGATGCTTGCTAATGGATAACCTCAAAACTATAGAGGACTAGAAACAACCCACTTCTGCAAAACTGGAAGTAGGGGAAGGGGGAAAAAAAAAAGAAAGAAAAAGGAAATCTTTTGTTCTTTACCAAGATAAAAGAAGCAGAAATACTGAACAACTACAGGATTCTGAAGTTACTATATTAAATTGCTTTCTTACCTTTGGCATTAACACTATCATACGCTTACTGCTATTCTAGAGAACAGGAACAGTTTTTAACAATACTTAGCTAGGCATCTTCTGTCATATTTGAGGAGCTACAGAAAACAATCTCTGTTTCTAAGGTTGTCATCACGACAATATTGCCTTTATTTCCCATTACCTAACAAGTCATGGACCATTTTCTCTTAACAACTGACTGTACCCTAAACAAAAGTGTTCACAGAGTGTGCAGGTATACATCCTGTATACACGGAGGACTGACTTGGCCTGACCTGCACCCCTGAAATCTCCACATCAGGCAGTACTGACGGCAAAGAGTCACGGAGAATCCAGCACACGATGCCAAGGAGAAGGCAAGCGGACAGAAGCACATCACAGCGTGCTGCCATGAACACAGAGCGTTCTACGTCATCACGCGCGGCCGCGGAGGCACTTGTACCTACAAGGCTGCAGGTATTCTGTTTGCCTGGTTTTAAACAGATGGCCAGCATCAACAACTGAAGTGAAACCAAGAATTTCACATTTTTCAAGTCCTGGCTTGGTGATAACAACACTTTTTTTGGTGCGTGTGTCTGCCCAGGCAACGTGAAGCTTCGGATGACTGAGTCATAACACCACCCTGTGGGGCCAGGCTGGGAAACCATTGCTAACACAGGCAAACTCTTACTCACGAGAAAGCCTCTGAAGTCAGCAAGACTCCTCAGATGAGCAAGAAGTGCTCACTGATGTCAGTAAAGATTACTCAGGGAGGGCTCTGAAGGTTTTATTTTGTAGTAGTGCATGCGCGTGTACGTGTGTGTGCGTGCACACGCACGGGAGCAGACACGGCTACCTAAAAGCCGTGAATTCATCATCAACCTACAAGGATGGCAGTAGGGGTTACACAGGAAAGCAGTCAGAAAGCGAGATAAATGACCCTATGCCATGACCTCGAGGTAGGAATAACCTCGGTGTAGGCTGTGCCTACCCATACCAGGACTACACACGACTCGGGGAGCACAGGGTTGAAGTACACTACCCAGAGGCACAAGATATATGCCATTAGCATCACCCCTTCTGCTGGCTCGGGCCCCTGCCACCCTGCTACGCTTTCTACGCCACAGTGCGTATTTAGCACATATAATGCTAACCTCTAGTCTCACGTATGCTGATGTAAATTTAAATTAACATGACTGAAGTCAGTCGAGAAACGTCAGTGAAGTGCAGGCTAACTAAGCGAGGCTTAGTCGCTGGGGTCCAGCTGATACAAGATCCTAAAGTGATAGAATCTGTATAATTTTCTGACCAGTGCCTAGAAGAAATTGCAAAGCTATTTAAATGTCCATGGGATACAGCACCACTTCACTCCCAGTTGCACTGCTCAGAAATACATAAAAGAGAGCTTTGTATCTGTCCGTATTTACTATGCCACATACCTCTTATGAATGAGCTGAATTACCGAAACCAAATAGTTGCTACTGCTGTTTGCAAAAGGAGAGTATCTTTGCAATGAGGGAAAATTGCATAAACAGTACTTCATGCCATGGGCGAGCGCTGTACCCATATGAATACACCCATGCTACATGGCATGCCAAACTTTTTCCTCCTTGGCTGCTCTCATCTCTCGTGTGACTTTTCCCTGTCATCTTCTCCCCACTACCCTTCTGTAAAAGATACAAAGAGGGCTAATATACAGATGAACCACCCTCATTTTTCCAGGCAGCTGGCAGGTTAATCTCTGGGATGAGCCAGGTACGGTGGCATTGACCACATTTCTAGGCACCCACAGAGCCCCACAGGGCTGTTTTCCTGCAAGTCTGGGGCAGGACTGGTCCCCACACAGAAACCACCCCAGTTTAGAGGGCAGCAGAAAGCGCTTCCACAGCACCAACGCACAGGCAGCCTTCAGTACGAGGAAGACCATGGCCAAATTTTTGCCTCGTATTCTGGATACACATTCAAATGCCAGCAGAGGATCAAACGCCAAAGTTGGCTTCCCCCAACTCTAGTAAGACACACAGTAAATTCAATACTAATAACTTACCATTGTGAAGAGGGCTGTGATAATTAACAGACATTTATTAGCATTTAATTTGACAGCAAATACGGGTCATTAAGGTTCTTCAAAGAGTTAATGTGTCCATACAACCACATGTACACAGAGAAGATACAGTCAAATCCTGGGACTGATTCTTACTATGTGTTTGTACACATCCCGGAACAACAGCAACGGATCATCATTGCTACTGGGTGTCACCGTACGACAACAGCTATAATTATACTGTCCTGATAAATCATAATCTTCTGTAAGCCTAAACCGCTGACTTTGTATCAGATAAAAACAGATGCCTGCCGTATTGCCACACACCTTTACCCGATCATCATGTTGTGGTTTGATTTAGAGGATCACTGTTAGCAAAAGGAACTGATCAAAACTACAGAAGCTTGGAAAAAGGAACTGCTGCATGTCCTCACTTTATCTCCTTTATAATGCTTAAAACATTAAGTTGTGGGGTTTTTTAAGAGATCAGAAGCATTATACCCAGCACATTCTTTGTAAAAGTAATCAGAGTTAAGGTCGTAGCAGTAAAAGTCATGTCTAGAAAATGTGCTTTCAGGACAGACTCATGAGTATTCACAGAGAAGATGGGGGATGAACGACAGACTTCCCAAGTGCTTTTTTTTAATGGCTGGTTTTGCTGACATGCATCTTTCACAAACCTCGCTAGTCCTAACAAATTCTATTCATTCACAGCAATTTCTTTGTTTCCTTTTTTAAGGAAGTTTCCTGCCAGTGGTAAAAATTAATCAGCCTGAGGTGGCTGTCAGCACCCTGCCTGCCATCCTCCCAGCCCTCCTGTGCCACCAGCCCGGTTTCTCGGCACAGCCCCGTCCTTCTCACGGGCCCCTTGCAACACTCAGATCGCTCCCGATTTTGTCTTGAACGCAAACCTGCTCCGCGTCATATTCCTCCTCCAAAAACTCTCATGCTCAACATGCCACATCCACCCACTCATCCCAAGTCTTCCACAACCTTCAGGTTTTGAATTTTGACACCAGCTCAAGTTCAGAAGTGCGCAGCAGACAGGGAAGGGGTATTGCAGAGCAAAAGAGATCTGGGAGACAAGAGGCTGGAAAAGGGTCTACGATAAACAGAGATTTGTGCAGTGTGAACCACGTCTTAAGTCCCTGAAAGTAACTACACAAAAGAAAAATTGAGTTACGTCACATGCACGCAAACACACATGCTTGGCCAACCTCCTCCTTCTGCTTAACATCTCCTCTCTGTACCCCCCCCCCCCCCCCCGCCATTATTTGCACTGTAATTTTTCCCAGCACCCCTGGTGATGGAGCAGGACAGCACCACACACGCTAGGCACCAGACAAACACCAGGTATCTCCATACCCTGCTTCTACACAGCTCTGCACGCTCCCTGTCTCCTTCTAGTGCTGCCGCAGGATGGCAGAGACCACCCAGCAGGCCAGTGCCATGGGCAATAAAACAAGTAAGATCTCAGTTGGACCATGTTAACCCATCCCAGACAGCAACATCCAGCAACTCCACGCAGGGACACGATGACTGGGGGAGCTCTAGCTGTCACCTCAGCCTCACCGCTCATGAAGAAATGCATGACCAAGGGGCAATGTTCCTTTCACTACCTTAACACAGATAATCCCAGATTCCTGCCATGGCGATTTCCAATGAAACAAAGAACAAAGACACCCACCTACAGAAACCCAGTGTCCCTAGGTACAGGAGAAACGGGTTCTCTGCCTTCAACACTCTTCCTGGACACCCACGGCTCCTCCAAACACTCATTCTCTCCCCCATTATGGTCTTGTTACATCCTCCTTTCCCTCAAAGCTGTGTTCAGCTCCTCACGCCCTGTGTTTTCCTCTCCTCCAGCCTTTGCCACGGCTGCTGCTCGCACCAGCTCTTCACCGCCCCTGTGGAGATCGGCACCGCTGCCGGTCGTGAAACAGCGAAGAGATCTTTACAGGTCAACCAGTTCATCTTGGCACAGCTCCACTATCCCAAACGTAAGGTGTAACCTTGGGGGTGGAATTACACACAGAGTAATTCTGTGTGTCTGATCTTCAATAAACTTTGCAGATCTGCTGTAAGACTCCACCAGAAAACTCAGAGTTACACTACTCAAAATCCACTCGAACCTAACGGCGTGGAAGTAAAGCAGGGATGACTGTGTGAAGAGCATTTTTATTGCTCCTCCACAAAATTATTGTTCATATATTTTTTCCATGTTCACATACCCCTATACGTACATAAATATTTTCTTTTTAAAAGATTAATTCAGAAACAGTAACAGAAATTCAGAAACGGTAACAGAAAATTCAAACTGAAAACTTCATTTTACGTATTAGAATGGGAAACTCGGATTTCAGCCCTCCAAATACTGTTCTCTTCTCCGAAGTCTATAATACACTAAACAAAGCGGAAGAAACTGGGTTTGTAAGAACAACAAAAAAATCTGTTTCATGTCTAGCATCTTCTTAGCTGTCAGACTCGCACTTCTGATCATCTTGTCCCTTTTCTTAAATGTTGAAGAGCGTTTAGTTTAACAGAGAGAGCGTGTCCTCTTCCATGGGGACAACAAAGGACGGAGAATCTCCTGACTGATGGGTTTCTTTTCCCCCTGTGCAGGGGAAGCACCACCTCGGAGGGCAGCGTTCCCGACCCTACTGAACCGGCAGGACGGTGGAAGGGTCCGTGCATGCTGCAGAGGAACCTGCGCTGCTCTGCACAACGACCTGGAAGACGGAGGACTCGACCCAAACTTCAGGCAAACTTCTTCACCCTGCCATTACCCTGAGCTGCTCACCCTTCACCACGTCCATTACGAGGTCTCTCCAACATCCCATCCTCTGGGAGCACAAAACTCAGGCACAGAAGCGCCACGTTAAGAGGACAACCATCTGTCCTCCTCCCCAGTGTGGTGAGGCAAGCCTCGACCCCCGGACACCAGTCCTAGAGCTTGCAAGAAGCTCAGACAAGCTTTTTGCAAGGGGAGAAGAGGACCTAGGCTTTAGAAGGTAAGAAATTAGCCTGATTTCTTATATCTCAAGGACCCCATTTCCTTCCCTTTCCTCATCCTGCCAAACCAGCCAGTCCGCAGCAGATTCCTCTTTAGCTGGTATCTTCCACTCCTCTTTCAATCCAGGTCAGCATGTCTCTTCTTAAACTTCTTCTTTTCCCCCTTATTCTCTGTCAGAGCCAAAGAAGCGAAAACAGTTATGAGTCTCTCGACCAACCTTCTCTAGTGCTCCAAATCTAGCTAAAAAGTTGCAGAAATCTTCTTCGCCTGCCATTTCATTCCATTTCACTTGGCAAGTACTGAAAAGCCAATAAATGTCACTAGTTTATCTCAAGCTGCACACCAGGACAAGGTAGCAAAGGGTGTGAAAGCCACAGCGTCTCCTGAGCTAGATAGCAGAAGATAAGAGCAGTATCTAAGGGACTCCATCGTGCCTCTCATCTTTTCACGAAGACTCCGAGGCGATGCCCTGGTTTGCAGTTCTGTGGCTAGCTCAAGAGATGAAAATATACGGCTGGGAGTTAAGAGACTTCAGTACGCAGGGGTAGACCCAAAAAGACCATTTGTTTGCAGGTTAGAACAGGACACAGAGAAGTCACCAGTCCATTGCATAGACTGCACACCATATACATTATTGCGACTAAAAAAAGCCCCAGGTTCTGCATTGAAACAGTAGGAGATGCAACGGCAGACCATTCAGCAACAGGCGTTTAAAATTTCGTGCTTAGTGGCCTGCGTGAATGTCACAGATTACTTTACTGCTTTCGCCCTGGTTTTCAGACTTTTAACAAGAGCCAAGCCACCCCTTCACAATACCCAGGCTCCTCAGACACCAACTTGAGAGCCCCAAAATCTGGGCGAAAAGGCTGTCCACAGTCTAGAAGACACTTCTGAGCTCCAGACACCCTCCTTTTAAGCGCGTGAAACTTCAAAGTGAAATATCAGCAACCCTGCACTGCTTACTTTTGTGATACAAATACATGGCAACCTATAATCCCTAATCAACCTAGAAAAATAAATGACTGATAAACCAATCTGCTTGTAACCCCATTAACAGATTCTAGCTTTGGTATCAACAGGGTAATTTGCTGAGACTATTTTTAATCCCGACTGCTAAACCATTAAGCCTACAATTTCCACACAGTATTCCCACCGCCCCACCCCCTTTAAATTTACCCAAGGTTACCAACAATTTTGCAACTCATTAAGGAGAAGATAAATAAGTAACATTTGCAAATATACACCTCCTGGCACTGGAGAACTGAGAGACTCCGATTACTCGGTTGATCCCGTTAAAGTCATTACTTTCTAATTGGAAAGAGTCATTCAGAAGCAAAGCTGTGTGTCTGGCATGTCACTTGACACCTGGCATGTACCGGTTCACGATAAGATGAACTCTCCAATATGCTTGCCACAATGAGAAGAAGTGGGTTATTTCCTCATACCCCCAGCAGTCACGGCTCCCTCTACTAAACTCCATTCAAATTTAATGGGACCAGGGTTATAAACATAAATTGTCATGTTTTCTCAAGCTGGCATTAAAACATTCTCCAAGTATCATTATTAATGTCAATATAAATTATGCATTGAAGATCACAGCATTCATTACAGAGGTAAAATTTATCTGGGGGGCAAGGAAAAAAAAAGAGACAAACAGAGCAAATCCAATTAAAGTAAGTATTTATAGATTTCGTACGGCTTTTCTCAGTGGTGATGAAAACGCTTCTCTAAAATGGTCTTAAAATAAGCATTCACAGAGCCATTAAAAACAGTACCGAGGAAGTCTTGCGTTAATCGGCTAACGGTACAGTTATACACAGGGTATTGCAAAGGGGCTGACGTGATAATACAGGAGACCGGTTATCCAAGGAGGTATCAACATGCTGGAACAACAATCTGGAAGGCAGACCCTTGGTTTCACGTAAGCAGCTACACAGAGAAGGAAAAGATGTATTTAGGGTTGGAAGGGTGGTGTTTAATGCTCCTTTCAACTTCTATAAATTACAAACGTCAGCCATTCCTAATTGGTATACATTAGTATTCAAACACCACGTTGAAATTAGAAGCTTAGCAGTTTTTCGCTATGCTTGTAGACAACTTCACAGAAACACATGAATAACCTTGTTGAAATATTCTCCTATTCCAAGGTTAAAAGAAACAACTTTTAAGAGACAGAGAGTAAGCAACTGGCACCTCACCGAGGAGCGTCACTGACTTTTGGAAGTTCTGAGGCGACGCACCGTATGGGGCTAACTCCTATATACTGCGCGCCTCGGCACTCCCGAACAGAGCCCCCTCTTCTGAAACCCTACATCCATAGCTAGGTTGGCACAGGGGAAAGCAAGCCTAGAAGCCAGGGGCTCCGAATCCAAAGGGAAAATAAAGAGACCTTATTTCCCTAATTGCATAGTTTAAGTCAATCCTTAAGCTGCCTGATTCATGGTTTTATCATACTCGGTGAGCTGGTACCAGTACTGGCAGCCACAATACAGGTGCCTCGCAGTCTACCGCAAGGGAAGCCAGAACGCATCCATTAAAATACACAACTAAGCAACCTCTGCGCAAAGACGGGAGGGGGAAAGGCAGTGGCGCGGGGGGGGGAGAAAGTCTTTCCAAGCACATCCTCAACCATCAAAGGAGCAGCTCTAGTTTCAGCCAGCAGAGACCAAAACACCTCACCACGCGATCCTTTTACAACACACTGTGTCACTGGCTATTGTTCATAACTCTTCCCGCAAATCATTTCAACATTCGGAGCCCGACTTTTTCTTAAGGAAATTATTTCAGAAGGGGTAGGAAAAAAAAAAATAAAATTGCTTACTCATGAACCTGGTATCATTATAACAATGAGGCAAAACAGCTGAAGACACAGTTACATTGCACAATCCTAAATGCATCATTTTTTGTACTAGATTTCAGAAAAAGAACATTCTGAAACAGTAAAATAAATCAGAGCATAAATGTGACTTGTTGTCAGCTCATACAATATGGGTTAAATGCTACCATATGGTGAATGCACATACATTACCCTTTTGAAAACAAAGAACATGGCTAATTTCTTTCCCAAATCTATTTTTAAATAAACAAACGTGGTTATTTTAAAACAAGGCTACAATTGTGACTAAAACACCTCAATTTCCACCAGTCTCTCTCTCCCCCTCTTCACTGAGAACTAATGCCACTTCACTGCTCACCATTTAAAAAAAAAAAAAAAAAAAGACAAGGAAAAATTACTATTAAGTCAGCTTTATCCCTGCAGTGAGCCAACATGAGCATTTCCATGCAGTGTAAAAATAGTGACGAGCCAACTCACCGTTCTTCCTTTATTCTACCTGCCGGAAAAGCAAAGCATGTGTGTGCGCACGTGTGTGTGTGCGCTCTACATTAAAACTCACTGACATATGATCCGACTTTCAGCAAACACTCCCAACAGGATCTGCCCGACAGACAGAGCTCTCATTTTCACTGCACACCCCCAGCCCCAGTCATGTACTGAAACAGTTTCGGTACACTCCCAACCAAAAAGAAAAGAAAACAATAAAAAAAAAAAAAAAAAAGACCAAAGCAAACATGTATGAAATACACGCAGGGTAGCTGGAGCGGATGCTGCTGGTTTGAAAATTGTCCGTGTAGCCTCTGTGCCTAGTATTTGTTTTTATCATTATACTATAAATGAAACATGTCAGGAGTCTAAAAATAGCTACAAATTGTAATTACACGTGCTTTGTAGTTTCTGTTTTACTTTGAAAAGATTAAAAGCTAGATCGTTTTAGAAACTGGCCTTAAAGATTTGGGGAGCCGCAAAATTATTCTACTTTGCAATTTGGAGTGCGCTGCTGGAAAACATTTCCTTTGGGACGTAAATATGACGGCCCCAACACGGAGAAGCAAGCGCCCAACGCCACACAGCACGAAAGAAAAGGGAGAAGAGTAGACAAAGAAAAATGTAATTTCTTCAAGATTCTAAGGGTGCCCTGATTACGGATGTAATACTATAAGCTTCAATTAGGAGCTAAGTGCTGTGTGCTAAATTCATCCCCGCACACGGCCCTGTAAATTCAGAGTCACTCTACTAAAGTTACCGCGGGTTTACGATGACTGTCCAACAGCAACGCCCGCCCTTCGGCTCTTCCAACAGCCCGGAATGAAACACGAATTTCATTGAACAAGCGTTAAGCTACACAATATCCTGCCGGGAGAAACTAAATTCTTTTCCATAAGAAACCGCTGTAACAGAAGGTCAGCAAAAATGGATTTTAAGTAGCCATCAGAACATAAGTGGTTTTGAATCCAGGGAAAAAAAAAAACCTCTGTTCCTCCGTGACAGAAGACTTCCAACAGTTTAGACCAGTGTCTTCATTAACAGGTGACTTTGTCACCGTGTGAACAGCCACTGTCCCCGTGTCCCCGCAACAGCCGCTATTTGCGGTGTCAGCTCACAACTCGGGAGCGGTAAACAAACAAACTACTTTACAGCAGCCCAGTGCTGCTGCTATAAAATACCTGCTAGAACTTATTAGGCAATAAGTAGTTCGGCAGCAGCCGAAGAGATGCAGGTATGGTCCATCCGCACGCTAATTTAACCTCAGAACAGAGGCTTAATGCCCTGAGTCCGTTTGCATAAGGGCTGCTGCCGTAACACAGTTTCAGGAACGCAAGGACAAACGGCTAACATGAAGCATGTAACGACGCTGACAGGCCTCTACAGATAACCAAGATGTAAACAACATCAAAAAATGAATAACCCACGTTGATTAATCATCGCATCAAAAAAAAACCAAACCAAACCAAAACAAAAACCCAAGACACCAAAAGCAGAGCTCATTGGCTTCAAACAGCAAAGCAGGTTCAGCAGATCAAGAGATGGAACATTTGCTGACTAACAGTTAGGTAATGAAAGCAAACATTTGCAATGAAGTCATCGTCCTAATGAAAGCCATGGCAATGTTAACTACCTGCACCATAATCCACCAGCATGTTTGAAATGCGGGCTCACTCACACAATCCTTCGCTAGAGTCGCCCCTGCTGGAAAAGGAAAGGGAGCCTCATTTACTTTTAACATAGGAGCGACAACCAAGAAATACTGGTATTTATTAGGTCGCTCCAACTCCCGAGTACTGTTCCGATGCCGCCCAGAGAGTTGCTGTGCAGTTACAGTGGGGAACGGAAAAACAGAATTTTGCCTTCAGTGACTGAGTCAGAACAGCTTTACCCTAGCACTGTATAAACATTTGCAGCATGTAAGATGTCTGCTTTCAAAAAGCAATGTTGCTTCAAGGTTCAAATATTTATATTGCAGATATCTAATCAAATAAATGTGACTTTTCTTTCTGGGTTTTTTTTTTTTTTTTTGCCATGCAGTGATTAATTATCTGGATTAAGCTTATGGCTACAGAAAAAAAAGAAAGAAAGAGAAAAAACCAAAAACACTGAAGTAAGTTTTAGCTGATTAACCGCCAATATTGTTAAGGGTTGCAGAATCACATACAGAAACTGTAATTCCACCCAGAGACACCCTCATGCAGCTGCCAGGAGTCAATGGGAGTGGCAAGCGTGCTCATTAGGGGACAGCACTGGGCTCACAAGCAACAAGTCAATTTATAGGACGCTTGTACACGCTCTCACCCAATTGAGGAACATCACACAGCTATGAAAAACAGCAGTAGTCCATTTCCCATTTCTCCACAGAAATCTAATGCCCATTCAGGCTTAAAAGGCACATATTCACAAATTCATACTTGTGTCTCAAAAACTTGAACAGGCACATTTTACTTCTAAAATTTGCAAGCTCAGACAAGTTGCCCGCTGTAAAATGCAATCACTTTCTATTTCAGCTTTCTGTTTTGATGACTTGAAGGAACAATATAGTCAAACCCAGCTTTCCAGTTTGAGCATACGCAGACTTCCGTCACTGGTCTCACAAAAGCTTGTGCATAGGCTCATTTTGCACACTGGATGTAATCCCAAAGAAGTCCTGGAAGCACTTGGCATGAATTCCGAGTCTTCACAGAAGTGAGGTCTTTCAAAGCTGACAAGTTCTGGATCATATTAAATATAGATCATCCCATTAGGTGGGATCTCAGTGTAAAACTTGCCAGTTAAGATCACAGCTAACTAGAAATAACTGTTTAAGTCACCTGCATGTAAAAGACCTGAAAAAAAAAAAAAAAGAAAAAAAACCCACAGAAGAAATAGATGGCCCAAAGTTTGCAAGAGTTGGTGACTACATCCTTCATCGGATGACACTCTTGCAGGCTGTCCCCTCTGGTACCAGCCACACAAGCACCCACAGCAAGGTGCATTTTAAGGGGTACTCGTATTTCAGTAAATTGACACCAACATCCCTCCTTCCGAAGCAGATCTGTAAAGTGTTAAGACACAAACATCTTTATTTGCTAAAATGAGGGACGGCTGCACTTACAGACAGTTGAACAGGGAGAGATTCAGAACGATGGCACAATCGTTTTCACCCCTTCAATGAGAGCACTTCGTACCAATAATTGCCATTATTAAATCTTGGTGACAGCACGATACTATGACCAACTATAAAAACATACGATGAACCTCATTTTTAAAGCAAAGACATTAGTCACTGTCACAGGAAAACATGAATCTACCACAGCTGAATGTCACTGCTGCTGCTCCATGCCAGCCAGCTACAGGGTTACCGAGGTCACTTGCAAATAACAACAGGTAGCTTTCACCTCCGTGATATAAACTGTTTTCTCTTCTATGATGAACAGAGCAGCAGTCCTTCACATTCACAGAGGGAGAGTACACAGCTTTTGATGCGTATTTTGTGAGTCGGGTACAGCAATTTAGAAGGTCGTGCGGATCTTAGATAGGAGCCATGCTAAGAAACACCACTCCTCTCTCTAAGCGTGTTTTGGACGCCCTTCTGTCAGATCATTCCTTAAGACAACATTATTCTCACCCACAGTTTATTTTTTCTCTTTTTTTCTTTTGCAAGCACGATCTTTGCATATTAAACTAACAGTTTAGAGGGGAGTTACAATGCCCTATTCTTCACACAGACCACATAGTCCTTACCACTAACTAAATGCCACTTCAGCATCAGTCAGTTTTACGGGAACTAAGGGTTTGAAAACAAAGCCCAGGCAAGAATTATTAGAGATCCCTGAAAAATATTTTCCACCAGCAGCTAGCGAAGGTGCGCCCATGCCAGTAACACAAATCACTGTACTGTACAAAGCTCGCTCAAGACGGCTGCAGGAGCTACTCTTGTGAAACAGAAGATGTCTCCCGGAATAAGTGCATCATAACACTAATTAACACCACAGGCACACACATCTGGAGATGCAACACACCCCATCCCTGGCGCACACATACCCCCCTGTCCCACTTGCGACAACTCTCCTCGCCCCCACATGCACCTGCCCTACGTGCAGGAGCCTGTCCCCCAGCACGGACACACGGACGCACCCCTTAGCCCCATCCACCCCCCCCTGCAGGGTTGAGGGGGAGATAACGGGGCAACAGCTGCAGGTCCCTGTCATCCCTCGGGGTCAGCATCCTCCTTCCTGCCTGGTCCCCTCCAGGGCGGGGGGGGGCGCCTTCACGCACCGTGGGAAAGATGCAGTCAACAAAAAATATTAAAAAAATCAAGACGCGCACCC
>VZSZ01000848.1:0-26372 GCA_013398815.1 Ibidorhyncha struthersii | reverse complement strand
TCCAGATGCTATGATTTCAACCCGATGCAATACAAATAAAAAACCCAAACCCATCCCATATTGCTTAAAATATACGGCTTACCTAAACCTTACGTTTTAAGTCCATCTAATCTATATTCATTGGGGTGAGGTCAGTGTTACAAAGACAATTATTTTGTTTTCTTTTCTTCTCCTTTCCTTAATAAAAAGTTCTGAATTGTTCAGACCATCCAGATGTGTTAGTCACATCCTACTCACACTGGTTACAAGTAACCAATCAGCAGTTCTATAGTCTGTGCGCTTCTTTGTGGATCTCAAAGGCTTGGTAACAAATATCTACAGGTTACCTGAAGTGGACTCGTTAAGTACTATAACATGTGTCTGCGCCCTAAGTTGGAATAGAACCCACAGTTTCTGGTGCCCAGCCATATGCTATGTTGCTAAGGTACTTGGACAGAAACACTCAAGTAAAAACCAGACATTCCTTGCCCACGTTCCCTCCTTAATAAAACCGAACAGTATCACGACAACAAACAGTATTAATATCTCAAACCCTACATCAGCTGTATGTAAAGATACAAAGCATTTAGCTTACATCACTGAAGCATAACATTGAGCATGAGGTGATACTGAGTGTATAACGACTGCTTGACCCGTTGCTCAGCTGTTCCCAGTTCTGAAGTACAACAGTACCAGCTGTTCAGCAAGAAGTAAACAGCTTCTTGAACAATTCCTTGCGGATTTGAAAAGATAATAAAAGCTTACCTTGTTTATGCTTACAAATACATCTTTTGATTGTGGCCAAATACAAATCCTAAGCAAAAGTGCATGCACAGATATGCTTTTCTTGAACATCTTGATACTTAAACATTAGCGAAACTTAGAGACTATGAGAATAAATAAGTTTTAGGGTTCTTGTTGCTAACATACAGCCTAGTGGGAAAAAAAACCCAACCCCCTGCAGTCTTCTATTGATTACTTGATTGTATTTTTCTTCTTGAAGTGACAAGAACAGCAGGTGTAATGTTTTGGTTCTTATGCTCTGTTCTTTGTGGAAGAGAAAAACCTGTTTATGAACCTCTCCTGGAAGTCAGTCACAATAGGAACAGATTTTGACAGGTTTCAGAGTTTTCTATAGCAAAATAATTATTAGAAGCAAAGCTCAGAAATAAGAAGAAATACAATGGGACAGTATCTCTTACCAGTGTTGGTCTGTGTTAAGTTCCAAGGTGGAAGCATTGAGGAGAAGGATATGCCCCAATATGTCAAGCACCTAGGTTTTATGATTTTTTTTTCTTTTAATCTGAGGGAATAGGGAAAATGATGCAGCTGCCAAATACAAATACAAAGTGCTATGGAGAGCACTGAGGAATCCAGGTACTGAAAGAGTTGCATCAGGTCCACGGTCCTGGAGAAATGCAATCCTAAGCATTGCCTTGACTTCAAATACAGTTCTTCTCTTTAAAACAGTCTCCTGTGTAAGAAAAGTCACCGTACTTCTTGCACTTCTTGTTTTGTTTGAAGTGTACTACTGTTTAACTGGCTGCTAGTATGTTCTATAGAATGTGGAAGATACCAGATGTGGGGTAAACTTGGAAAATAAACCTCCCAACTCTGTAACTTAGTGTGATGAAGGTCCATTTCACAATGCAGTAGGACACCTAAGATATCAAAGTCCTCTTGAACATACTCTGGATCTGCAAAGCTGGCAAAAAAACGTTTGGGCAGACCAAAAATTGTTGAACTATATTACAGAGCAAAGCTTTTTTAATTTAGGCTACCTGTTCTCTGAGAGGTGCTGGCCTGAATAACTCTCACTGTGAAGAAAATGGCTAGTAGAGAAGTGATTTTCTTGGATTAAACACAGACTTCTTAAATGAATACACTAAAAGGACTTTTGCAAAGATTTGCTGCTCCATATCCGACCTTTCAATTCCTTCTTCAAATGGTGCAGGTAAACTTCAACAGGCACTGTAGTTGTGCTTTTAAGCAATGCTAGACAGGAGAAGTGTTATAGAAAGGAGAAAACCATTTCTTCAGAAGATAATAAACCACTTGGCAAAGGAAACAGAGCAACCTGGTAGATTAAGCTTGCTTGGTATTGAGTCACACAACATTTTGCACTTCCAAAACTGTTCTGGGTGGTAGGCATTTGTATCATTAAATATAAAATGAATTCCCCACCCCTCCTCCTTAGTTTGTATAGGAAAAGTGTGAAAAAAAAAACTTGTGAGAGAACAATGAGCCTCAACTATTCTGGCATTGAGAGTCAATAGGCATCTCATAATTCCTGCACACCTGAAAGTCCTCCAGCAAAAAGTTATTTTGGAACATTTGCATTCAGTGCCCAAAATACCAAATAGTTTTAGGTAAACTGAGCATTAATAGCATTTGTTTTCTGCTTTGTACTATTTGTTATGTGCAAAATGAGACTCTGAGGTTTTACCTTCTAAGGAGCCTGATGTGGATCTTTTGACAATTCCTAATACTCCATGGTCATGCTGAAGGCAGAGCAGAGGGGTTTCAGATAAAATTGACCACATGGCTGAAAGATGTAATACAAGCTGAGTAGTTGTGCTATATACCCTGGGGTATAGTGCATGCTCTTGGGATGCAGGAGATAGATAGGTTTGAATTCCTGCAGCTGAGAATGCTTGATGATGACTTGGGTGCGTTACAGAAAATGGGCACATCGTTTCCTTCAGGTGAGAAATAATCTAGTCATCTATCATACTTTAAGTAGCGGTTTAGACAGCAGCATATTTGAGTAGGTTTAGATTGTGAAACTAAGCATCACACCTGTTCTGTGGGTAGTCTAAGAGCGAGGCAAGGCTACCAAACACCTCTTGTAGACATTTTCTTTCAGCTGGCTTAAGTACCCCTCCCTGCCTTAGACATCCAGCACATTGAGAGGGTCAGTTTGGCCTGAGTTCCTTCTAAACTCATAAGTCTCTTTTTCCCTCCTCTGCCTCTCTCTTTGAAGAGGGGTAGAGGGGAGCATCCCTCAGTCCCATTGGAATCCCCCACATCCCCCCAGTAGCCGATTTGGCCTAAACCACAACATGTTGTAATGGGCATTTGAGCACCTGATTTGAAAAAATATTTCCTGTTCCTGGAGGGGGTCGTTCAGCTTCTCCAGGAGTTTGTCACTTCAGACAGGTTGCTGTACCTCTTCTGTGTCCTTGGGTTCCTAAATCAGGTAGTTGTACCAGGCTGGATCCTACAGCCTAGGCATTCCTGAAGAAGGACTAATGCAAGTGCATGTTTTCAGTAACTCAGTAATGTTCTGGGAAGTAGTCCTGAATTTTGTAAAGACACCTGAAAAGACAAAAGAAATTGTAAAGACACCTAAACCCTGTAGAAGTTAAAAGGAGTATTGTTTCTAGATCCTATTGATTTCAGAAATGCTGTGTACGCATGGGTAACGTTGTCAAATTAACGCAGCCAGAGCTGGGGACATTCATAAGCCTTAGTCCTATATGTAATAAAGAAGCAGAGTTGGGGGGTTTGTTTATTGTGGTGTTTTTTTTTTTTTAATTAAAATCTTAATAGTACTAGGCAGACATGCTCTTTGTGTGACTACTGTATTCTTATTTTGGATTATCTGTGTACTCCCTCAAAAGTGTTGTTGCTTGAAGATTCAAGTCCAAGTGAGTAAGATTTGGTGAAAGTGTAAGTAGTGGTGTGAAGGAGAACCAGAGATGGAAAAGAAACCATGCTATGGGTTAAATTTTCCTCTTGCACCACCTGCACTGCTGCCAGGTCTCAGGGTACTTTACTTTCCATGTAGATAATTTTCTGCCTTTATTTCCTGTCTGCCTGTTGGTCACTCCTCTTTCTGTTTTGAAAGATTCAAGTTTGTCTTAGTTACAGGGGTTTTCAGTGTAGCCCGAAGTGAAAGGTGCATGGTATATGTGAAATGTGTAGAATTATCTTTAATGTACATGTAACTTTTCTAAAATTGCCTTCAGTGACAGCTGTATGTACCTGTGTGTTTGCTAGGAAATAGCATGTAAGTGTTTTATGGTGTAGCAGAGTTTAAACTCTTTTGGGAGTGTTGTCATGGTAACCAACCCCAGTATTTTCTGAAATTCAAAATAAGTCAAGGGTAGCAGGATTATGGCTTCATAAAATCAACAGTCACCTTTACTGATGTAAAGATAAATGTATGGAGCATTGTGGAAAGCAGCATGTGTGTTTGAAGTGCATCACTTTGTGGTTGAGGGCATGACCTTATAGTAACAACTGCCACCTGATGATCTCTTGTGTAGTACTGTCTCCCACTGGCCCAGTTCAGTAGGTGCATTTCTAGCCCCAGTAAGTCACTGGTCTTGCAGGGCAGCAACAGCTGACTGTCCCCTTGCTTCTCTGGGGCATCTGCTTTGGGCCAATTCTCACAGGCCATAAAGTACAATGAGGTCATTCTACAGGAGCTCCCACGACTCCCCCAAAACACTGGTGCTTTTGGCTTGTGAAGCTTGAGTCACCTTTCCTTTTGTGTGAGGAGGAAGTGCTGCCTGGCGGTACATTATTAATTCTGAGTAAGTTGGCATGGTAAGAGGTAGTGTCTAGTGCAGGTAACTTTCTTCTCTTGAGAGGATCATTAGTCCATCTGCTCATGAGCTTTATTTTTCCCTTGCAGGTCAACCATTTGTGTCAACCACCGCCCCAGCCTTCGGCATCCGATTATTTATAAATGTCTTTCTCACCTGTATTGTCAGCTATAAAAGAACAAACTGTATTACAGACATTCTGTTCCTTTGGATTACCTCTGACTCTGTGAACAGAGAGTTATTCTAGAGAATTGTTACCAAAAAAAACCCTCTGTGTATCTCCACCCACTGATTTGGCCATCCAGTGTCAAATATTTCATATCTTGAAAATAGAAAGGGTAGAGCTTAGATTTATGCTAAGAAGACCCTCACCTAAGTGGGGCTACTTTAGAATTAGTCTCAATATTAAGCTCCTAATAGTGTGAATTACTTTGAAATTTCATAACTAATTTGGATGTAGATTTACAATTCATAGATCTCTTGCCCTGGGTTCATACTGCATCTGAAGAGGCAGCTTTCTTTCTATAAGGATGGCAAAACTGGACCAATGTCAGTTGGTTTCATAGCACGGGAGAGTGGAGCAGGAATTACAAAGATCTGGGCCACCTGGACTCCAGCACACAGAGTTCACAGAGCATGCAGCCAAGTGTGAGCATGTGTATAGATATTACGAAATTATGTTTCAATAAGAAATCCAAAGAAACAACAGTTAGCTGACAGACCCTGCATTAGCAGGGTCAGTAATGTCCACTGTGAGGTAAGGCAATGATCTGAAATGGGCAGAATGGAGTTTTGAAGCGATGTATCTATTGGAAAACAATCTATTCAACAGCTATTTATAAGCCTAGGACAAACTGTGCTCACAGCCAGTTTGCATGTAGAGCTGTAACCCATTAGATTTAATTACAATTGATTTGTTTATATTTGGAGGGGTGGGGTCCAATGCCTTTCTCCTTTTATGCATGTTTTAATCAAAACCGTGATATACTTACCAGTGGCGTTTTAGTGCTATAAAAAAAACAGCTTAATTGAATGTGGAATTGGGCACGAGGTCTCTGAATTTAGCTTTGGAGCTGTTTCCAGAACTCCATTTACACTTTGCTCTTAGGTCAACCATTTTGCACAGGGACAGCAAAAGAGGCTTTATTCTTCCCCCATCACCGATTTGGAAGGCTGTCTGAAAGCACTGTAAACTTGAATTTTTGTCATTGGTCATCGTTCTCCTGCAGTTATATTTAATAATCATTGTGTCCATTTATGAAATGCGACTTACCAAGCCATTGTGCTAGCCACAAACCCAAGAAATCTCTTTTAGGAAAGGAGGGTGAAAATGAGGCTTTAACTTTTGTGTGTGTTCATTTCCAAAGTGAATCAAGCTTCTTTTGAAACTCAGAGACCCCAGGGTAGGTGGTAACGTGGTGGCTAGGGTGTTTTCTGGAGATGAGACACCAAAGTTCAATTCTTTGTTTTGAAAGAGTCTGAAGAGACTCTCCCACGAGTCCCCTGCCTCCTGGACTGTTGGCTATTGTGGGTTTCTCTTCCTCTTGGCTCTGAGACCGCTTCCCTGAAATCCATTCATTCCAGAGTCCTGTCCTGATGAATCACTACTTCCTCCTGTCACAAAGCAAGCCAATTCCTAAACAGCTGTTTAATCATATTGGGAAATAGAATCATAGAATCATTTAGGCTGGAAAAGACCTTTAAGATTATGAAGTCCAACCATTAGCCTAGCACTGCCAAGTCCACCGCTGAACCATGTCCTTAAGCACCGTGTCTACACATCTTTTAAATGACTTCAGGGATGGTGAATCAACCACTTCCCTGGGCAGCCTGTTCCAATGCTTGACAACTCTTTTGGTGATGAAATTTTTCCTAATACCCAAACTAAACATCCCCTGGTGCAGCTTGTGGCCATTTCCTCTTGTCCTATTGCTTGTTACTTGTAACACAAGCTTTCAGGAAAAGGTGGTATGTTCCCTTTCAGAACAAAATCATTCATATGTGTTAAATGGTTAGGGCTGTGTTTATGTGCCAAGCAGTGCCGTGACTCATGGAAGAGGTGTGTAACTGCCATGTCGAACACCTTGCCGTGGCCTCTTTTCAGGATGCCTCTGACTGCAAAGTGAGGGAGGCCAGAATACCAAGGCATCTTAAAAGTTTTGATTTCTTACATTCTTGTGGACATGGTACGGTGGGCAGTGGATGTGGTGCAATGGACTGCAGCTGCTGAACATTGCTCCCATCCCCATGGAGCTCTGGATGGTGGCTACAGTCCACTGGTGGGAACCTGGGAAATCTTTGGCTGTCTTTGTTCTGGAGGTTTTTGCAGACATAAAAAAAGGTCAGCTAGAGTTCTATGAGGGTGCAGTGGATATTTAGAGAAGAGATGGAGGAAGCGAAGATCTGAGATCGGCTAAGCAGAGTGATACATTGTTCAAGTGTAAAGAAAGTAACCAATGTAGCCTAAGTTGGGGTGGTTGTGGTAGGAGCATCTGTTATGGGCTGGAGGAGAACAGGACAGAGACTTAAGCTGAAAGGAGTGGGGCTGAAGGGGTGTGTGGGTAGAGGGGTGTTTTTGAGGAAAAAATGATTTGTCTTGGTTGCACAGGATGCCGATGACACTTGGAAGTCTTGAGGAAATGGGATGCCTGAATCTAGTGATTTCTGTCCAGAATTTATAGCTACATAAGAAAAATGTAGCTTGCAACCCAGTGCTGAGAAATTTTGTGGATTGTAGGAATTGTGTTGAACATGCTATTTCTGGAGTTTATTTGGGGTAGTCTTAATGAGCTTCTAAAACAATTCAATCATACATGGGTTTCATTGCAACAGGAAGGGCATAGATGGTGTTCTGTGTTACAAAGTTGTAGTAATGCATCCGCTGCTGCCTAAAGTCACCTAGGTGTCTGTGCTTTTTTGTGGTTTTATTTCCCACCCCATCACAACAGCAGAGGACTCTTTCTAAATCTATGTAATTTAATATTTAAGAGCAAGAAAGAAGTATTTGATATTTGCCTAGGCAAAATGAAGACTACTAACTAGTCTGTTTGCCAGTACAAGCTCTGTACTCTTAAAAGGAAAAAAATTCTTAGCTTCACATATTTTTTTCTCCTTGTTTGGAGTACTGCTCCAGACAAACCATGCTGGTTTGTAGTGGTGTTATGATAGTTCGGGGAAGAATGTTGGTTGCTAAATCAGTGTTTTGCTATAAGACAGGAAAGGGAGCTTCCTGGGAGGGTCTTGTCCTGAAGAGAGATTTGACAAAAAGGGGTGAAAAGGAAACAAAACAAAACAAGGCACCAAAACAACAACAACAACAACAAAAAACAAATCCAAAACCAGCAAGCAGGGCATAACAATCAAAATTATTGTAACATGGAGATATTTCTGGTACCACTTTGTGAAATGACAGCATGCACTCCTATATTCCAGGCCCAGATAGGATATTGCAAGGAGAGGACTCACACAGTGTATTAGCTCGGTGGGTCTGGTGCGTGGGAATGAACTTAATCTTAATGGCAGATTTTTCATTCAAAAGTGACTTGTATAAATGTTGTAACTTTATTTGGTACAACAGTTTCCTCAGTGAATTCTGGCATTTTTGCTTACTTCAGTGTGACAGAGCTACCTTTTACTACACTGGTCCTTCAAGTGGGCTTGGAGTGAACAGCAGACCTTGTTTGTTTCTCACACCATTAGCAGATTGAAAACCATGTGTTTGATAGATACTACTAAAGAGTCAAGTTCAAGACAAGAGTTGTGTCAGTCTTAGAAATAGTATATTTAAAAGGTCATCATTTTAAGTTAGATTCCATGCATTCTGGTGTTAGAGATATCAGACTTTTTCTTTTAGGTGTGAAGTCATATGTTTAAGAAAGTGAAATATGATTATCAATAACATAAAAACTAGTGGGACTGATCAGTGCTACACTTGACCAGAAAGCATGAGGATATTGTATGGCCTCTGGTAAGATCCTGCAGTGAATTAGATCTGTACGCTGCTCTTGGGGGCCCTCGCGAATGTATGTGGAGCAAAGTCTTGTATCTCAGTGTGTTCCTGGGTTTTGTCCTAATACCTACCATTTTGTCCCAATATGTACTTACAGAGTTCAGGAAGAAAAACTAGCAGGTGGTGAGAAACTCTTTAAAAATAGTTCAAACCAACTGTTTTAGAATTTGGGCTTACATTTGTTTGCTCTTTCCTACCCTATCAGCTGGGAAGGTTCCTTTGTTGTCTCTTTGCAGATACACATTAACAAGAACAGCTGATGCACATACAGATCTTTTTGGCCCTCTGGTGTTTTAGTGGCTTAGGGACTATCCATACAGTTCAAAGAGTTCAGTAATGAATCACCTTCAAAGAAGGGAATTGTTTTCATGGGTTCCACCAGATTTATACAAGAAGCTATTTTTAGATCAGTGATTTTTTTTTTCCCCCTTAGAGCTACAAGGCATCTGTGGCCTTGCCTTAGATTTGAAAAATTTGCTCTGCTGAAAGTAACTCCTTTAAGGCCACCCTTTCATGTTCAATTTATTGTTATTTTTCATTTGATTGCAAATAGGCTGCAGGTAGCTTAAAATTGAAAAGGGCTCTCTACTCTCTCTATCTTACATGTAAAGTCTTATCAGAGAACACTGGTTTCCTGCATGGTTAATGCAGGTGGTTGCGTGTGGAAGAATGACCCTTAATTACCATGCTCACGCTTATTCTCTGGTGTCAATACATAATGCAGTTTACCTATCCAAGCCTGAAATATGTTTATGTTTACAAACAGATATTTTATGACACACATACGGTCTTTGGCATGTAGCCTGTTAAACAGCAATTGAGTAAAGAATTTCTTCAACATACCCTTGTTTTATTTGAGAACTCATGTAGTATAGCTGCACTGGATCCACTGGAACAAAATGAAGGAAAATGGAGAAAACTTGCTCATGGTTGCAAGGTGTTTCATTTTGTGTTGTAAAATGGATACTAGACGTATATGATCATCTCTGAGTTTGGGCTGGAGAACTACTCCTACAAGATACTGTTATAAGGCAGATTTAAGAATATCTGAGTGGTAAAGGGCAGCAATAAACTTCTGTACACTTCAGAAACTTTTAGGAGACAGATCAGGTTAACTGTGATAGTGGACACACATTGTAAGGACACTTAACAGAGCTAGCTTTCTAACTGAACACCAGAAGATAAATGTTTATGATTATTTTTAAGGTGCTTACCAAAAAATACTCTGGATTTTTTGTATATCACTTCTTATCATTGAAGAAAGAACAGCATTTTATTTCAAAATCTAATGAAAGAGCTTAAAATACAAAACAGTGTTCAATGGTACCGCTGTAAAAACTTTGTGCCTTTTTGCACTTCCAGCTCCAGTGCAGAAATGTGCAATTCATACATGTAGTCTGGTAAAAATGGCCGAATTCAGAAGTCACTGCTCCATATGTTAGGATGCAAATCTTGCTCCCAGAAAGACTCCACTGACATCAGTGAGACGAAGATTTGGCCTTTTTCAGGTAGGAAGATAGCAATGGAAAAAAGGCTATTCACATTTTCTGAAAATTCCCTTACATTTCATTTTTAATTCAATAGAAATAAATGATTTGGCCCTGATACCTCCTCTTCTGGTTAATGGGCTGTCAGAGACCAAAACAGCTGGCAGCATTCCTCCCACACAGCCCTTAGCTGTAGCTGTAGCTAGTAGTTGGGCTGGGCAGTGCTGCTTCTCCGAATGCCTCGTTCCTAACTCTCCCTGAGAAGTGTTCAACATTTCTTGATGAGTGGAGGAGGTATAGTGGTGTGGCATAGGTGCAACATGCCAGATTTGCATAGCTGGGAGATGTCAGCAGTGCTTCTTGCCACCACTGCCTTTTGTTGATCGGCCATACCCTCTCTCACAGGGTTTTTATTTTTCACTTGTTCTTTCAGCATAGGATCACTGAAGAGGATAGTCTGCCTTGTTTGGATGATGGGCAATCCTTTAGTATGTTTGTATGCATATTTGGTGTATGCTTGTCTGCAGTTTGGGTGAGCCATCTTCTGGTATCTCCCCTCCAGTTTTGTTGTTTGTTTCCTCCCCCCCGTCACCATTTGACCAGTTCCAGAGGTATTGCCATTGCTGAGAATGGGATCAAAGCAGGATACCTAAATATGTGGAATTCTTAGTTCTTTTTAGTCACAGTTCACATCCTGGGTCTACCAGCTGCCAAGTCTCTTCATTCATTGTTTGATGATCAGTTACATTCTTTCTCACTCTGGAGGGCAGCAGTTCTGTCTGTCGGTTCCCAGTATTATCAAAACTGATGAGTATGCAACAACAGTAGGCATATCTTCTTTTCTGCTACCAGCATGTATGCCATGGACAGGAAAATATCATGGCACAGATGTGTGAATTAAAACAGTGCTTTCATTTCTACCTATCACAGGATTAAGCGTAAAACAGGAAAGATAGTCTGCTGTATATCCTCTCTAAACTTCCAAACTTTTACTGCTTTTCTGGTCAGAAATTTGCTTGACAACTGATTTGTATGCTGATGGGAAGTTAGTGGGAATTGAATTTCCTGCTTATTTGGAAATGTTACTTCAACAAGAGAAATACTTCAAAGATAAAATCTTGGGAAAATGTTTTGGGTCAGTCAGAACTTACTATAGTCAATCTCAGGTAATGTTTATATTTTGATAAAAATGTCCACCTGATTTACAGCTTCTTCAAAGAGCTTTACTTCTAGCAGATGAAAATTTTCCGGTGCTGGGAGGATCCAGCTGGAAAATTTCTGTCTGGCAATGCTGACTTCAGTAAGTCACTTCACGCTGCGGCTGGGAGGTCCAATGACACGTTACCATAGAAATCCCCACAGTAGTTTTAAACCAACTTTAAATGACTAAAGCTTAGTAATTTTAGGGCTAACGATTACAGCAACATCAGCTGTAAAACACACACTGGGAGGCTGGATATATGCTTCAGCAGCTGGCTGCGCTGACTGCACTTAACTACAGCCCAACGATGTATGCTTTTGAGGTTGGAAACATGGGACCAAGATCTCATGGTTCTTGCTGAGACAGTCAGCCTTGTACTAAGGGCCCTAACTGGGTGTCTAAACACCTCAGTTGTGCTGCTACTGTGAAGGACAAGTAGGTGGCCTTGGACAACTGGACTGGACCTACAAAGACCCAGTGGCCCCACAAATGGGATTTCAGTGCTTGCTGCTGCTCTTCTTCCTCATTAGGTAACTGCCTTGATTTCTGTTTTGGTTTTGTTTTGGTTTGGTTATTGCAATGATTTATTTTGCATCTTTGGTAAAGATTGTAGTATTAGATCAAAATTCAGGGTGAAATATAAATGAGTGATTATTTAATCTTCTTACCCTCAGCCGTAACATCATTTGTGTTGTTACAGATTTGGCTTCGCTGTCTGTGTGTAATGCTTGCAGATGTGTTAAGTGAGTACACAGGGAAATGAAAATCATTCCCTTTGAAGAGGAAACACTAAGGTGAAGAATTTAGCAAGCGATCTTCAAATAAATGTGGTTTCTGACTTGGTTTGCCGCTGAGTCCAAATCTGTCAAAAGAAGCCAAGCAAGGTATTAAATTGGACTAGTAGGCTGTTACTTGATCCATTGTTGTTATGTTTCTTTTCATGGAGAACCTAGTCATATGAGGAAGCATAGGAATGAAATGCTTACCTGGTATTGCTGTCAGCAACAGAAAGGTAAAGTGAACAACAGTCAACCGTGTGTATTCTGCTGTACATAAAAATTCATGGAGACTTCTGTACTGCTTCATGCTGCACACATTTCAGTGATAAGTAATAATATCAGGCAGAAATGTCTGCAGTCTACCTTTCAACAGCAGCATGGGCAATGACTAAACCAAGCCATCTTAAATAAGACAGACGCTCTCGCAGTTATTTCATTTTCTCAGAATTAGTCTTTTCACTAGAGCTCACTTATAAATCCTTGACAAGTAGAGTGTATTTATTCTATTTCTGTATACAGTCACAGCATCTTCACTAGTCTTCCAAGGATAATAAAATAATTTGTGGTGGGTACCAGAGAAATTACTCCATTCATATTATAAACTAGTTACTTGAACCTATGTAAAATTTCATTGCAATTTATAGCAAGTATCTTATACAACAAAGAAAAACTCAATTAAAGTTGTGGCATGCATGAGAAATGGAGGAATAGTTCTTATTTGCTGGGAACATAGATAAGGTTTCTATTCTAACATCATATTTTCACTTTCTTAATCTGATACCATGATCGATAACTACAAAATCTTAAGTTTTATTACATGTAGATATAGGGTAAACTTTTTTTGTGGTCTGATATAGGCAAAGTCAGCTTGAGTCTTCTGTTTCCCAATTTCTGAGATGGCCTGATGTCTTTAATGCCATGGCTTCTGCCTCCCCCAAGATGGCTGTCTGCAGAGAGAGTTCCAGCTTTGCCATGAGGATTCCTGTCCCACCACAGAGGTTGTGTCAGTGTCACCAAGTGGGAGCAAGCTCCTAGCTGACTCCTTCTTGGCTGGAAGGATAATTCCCAATCCAGAGATGAAGAACGCACTCTGGAGAAATGTGGGAACTGTGCATAGAGTTGATTTTAGTTATCCTCTGAAAACTTCTAAATGTCTGTTCCTTAGCTGACTCATGGTAAGTGTTTTGAGGTGATCATATTTTAAATGTGGTAAGAGTGACTGGATCGCTTAAAAATATTTCTGCATAGATCATGACTGAAATTAAAATTCCAAATTAGGGAATGACTTTTTTGATATTTATTTTTTAATGACAAAGGGTATTTGCTTGGGCTGTTTTCATAAATTGAAATATTAAAATGCCAGTTAATGCAAATGTATTGCATTAGAACTTTCATGGGAAGAACTGTATCTGCAAATATATATACCTCTCTACTGGAAGCTGCAAGAGCAATTAAAACGCCAGAAGCTTCTTAAACATTAAATATTAAGCATAACCCAGCATTCAGCCTTTTATGGGGGAATGACATTTTTTCAGCATTTTGTATGTATTCTTTGCACATTTTTTTTAAAAAATGATGCTGAAATAGGTCAATAATGCATGCTTCTGTAAGCTCCCTACAGTTCTCATCACTAGCCAAATGACTTGTCACTTTCTTTCACATCTTACTGCTACCTTTTTGGGGGGTTCCTTTCCTAAGGTCTCCCTAAAATCAAATTATCCTAATTTGGATCTGAGAAGCAACATTCTCAATTTCTGCAGGGGAAAAAAAATAATCACTGGACAAGATGCACGTAAATGGTGTGTCAAGACCCCTTTTCTTTTAGAGTACACAAGACAAATTCCCATTTCAGAACAGATCTCTCTGTAAGGTAAGTTCACCATGCTGACTGTTAAATTGCCTTAAAGGCTATCACAGCTGCTGTGTCAGACCTACTGGGAATTCAGGGGTATGTTGATTCACACTAACCTTGAAAATGTGATTTTATCTGCCTTGAGGGCCTAAAAATGGCTTTTCTTTATTTTTAATGAAAGTTTTTTGAGTAATTGGTACCTGATATATGGCAATTTCTGTGAAAAACATAATGACTGCAAATTACAGAATGTGTCAGACTGTGCCTTGCTTTACAGCTATATATACAAAAAGGAGGTAGTGTTCCATGGAGCATGTTAACACAAATTCACAAGGACACTGAAAAAATAAATGAAAGGTAGATCTTCTGAGGATTAATAACTCAAAAATTACATCTGTGTGTTATGGAAATCTCTAAGGCCTGCAGTGGCAAATGGATACAGGAGGTATCATACGTGCTTGCCCTGGTCTTGTACGTATTATCCGGTGTTGACCATTCTCGGAGACATGATATTAGTTTGGTGGCTTGATCTGACCCAGTGCACCTGTTGTTATGTGTTTGCAATCCTGGCCTCCATTGAAGCCTGACTTAGCCAAATGTTTAAGCACACGAGTAAAACCATCCAGCTTGACTGGAAAAACCAGAGCACTGGTTTGACTTTACATTTCCGTGGGGGTCATTGCACTCAGAAGTCTAAAACAGCCTTGGGGTGGTTATAACCTCTGTCTGGCAGCTAAATATAGAAGAGTTGGTTAGCTCCGTGTTGCCACAAAGGTCTAGAAAGGAAAAGTGATATTTCCCCAAGCAGAGCTGCATATGTCAAAATTTCTTGTTCCAATAATGCTATGTGGATCTGAAGCCTTGGGTCCTAAATTTTGTAAGGAGGGGTACTAATATATTTGCAGTGCCACAACTGAAATAATCAGTGATGCTCTTGTGTTACTCAGTGCAGAGGATCTCGCTATCTGTACCATGTTATCGCTTCATCACAAGGTTTCTGCATATGGGACCAGTAAGCTAGTCTGACTGCTTTATGTGTGCCCAGAAATGTTTTTTTTATGTTCAACAAACGTAACCATTACAGACATTTCATTACAGATGTGTTTTTTTAGGGCTCCCCAACCCAGCGTCTCTCATTTACTTTTGGGGGAGCATTTAAACTTTAATGGTAACTTGCTACATGAAGTAAAATGCAATTTCTGGAAAGGACTCTTGGGTCAGAGAGCTGGCTCCTCCAATTGTAGGAAGCCACCTTCTATAACCCCTTTAATTTCATCAAAGCCCTGAAAAAGTTTACTCTGGTCCTCTCTTTGACTTTACTGACAGGAGTCCTAAGTTGTCATCTCTGCTTTTTCTGTTGTTTTCAGCCAACAAGCTTCTAACATACAGCAACATACGTAAGTACACAGTGTGGCACTTCATGTTGTTTGAATTTCAGCACATTTCTACAACTCCTGTCCTGAATGTTCTCTGCTACTTTGCAGTTCTTTTATTTACCCCGTTTTCTGCAGCTTTTTAAATAGCTTTGCCTATGGCATCCCAACAAATGCCTTTCAGCTGTCTTGAATAGGACAGGTTTATTGAGTTTTCTTTCTCTAGCAAGTCACTTTTATTATTTTGTACTTCTTTATCAGTGCTCATATTAGGGTGACCCAGTAAGTTTGGTAAAATGGTGTTGAATTGCATCTTCTGTTCAATATAACCCAATGTCTTTCTTCTTCCATACAACTCTGGCACAGATTTTTAGCATGAGTGATGGAGCATATGATGAGCCTAAGAATGCCCAGATCACTTTCCCTATCTCTTGGCAGCTCATTTCCCCCTGCTTATGTCAACCAAATATTTCTCAACTTCCTTGAAAACTGAATGTGACTCAGCAAGAAATTTATAGAAGTTACTGTTTTCTATGCTGTAATATACACTTGTGAATAAGCACAATATTAAGAGGAAATACAGTGTATTTCACGGCAGAGCCCATCCAAACACAGCTGCAAAATAAAGAGATACATAAGAGAGATATATAACAGAGAATTCCAGCAATATATTTCTCTGTTGTAATCTTACAGACTGTAGTCTTAGACTGTGAATAGTTTATGCATAAGCAGTTCTTCAGTGGAACTGGTGTGATACGGAGTCTAATCCACTAAAATGAAGAGATCGTGCCTTATAAAAGCTTTGCTGGTGAAAATTTTGCCAGTGAGTTGGAATTAAAATCTTTTATGACTTTCAGAGGCAGCATTTTGAGATAAAGGTGGTTAGAAGGCGTCAGGCTTTGAACTGCCCATGTGATCTCTTGGAGAATAGATTAATATTTTCCAACAGTTCATGATATGTATATCGTTCCTGGTGCTTAGTAGTTGCTTAATTCTGCAACATAATGAGCATTTGGACGATGCTACTTTTAACACTCCAAGAAGCCCTTTTTGTCTCCAGGGATGTTGCTCATAAAATAATATTAAACAGATTGCCGAAGTGAGGCTGTGGTGCACAGAATTTAGCTTCTGCAATATAAGGTACATTGAAAATAGGCAGCTGTAACTCCTCTTTTGGGGAGAGAAAGTGTGGCAGTTAATGCTGCATTCAGCAGCCAGAACTTCTGCTTTTAACTTGAGTGTGCAAGTTCATACTGTGCGCGTGCAGAAGCCATGCGAAAAGATTGGTTACAGAGACACTTGTGAGAGCGTTGTGTTTCACTGTCTGTGGAGAATATAACAGTGTAATTTTTTTATGCTCTCAGTATCGTGTTGGTAATAAGTTGCATAATACATTCAATGATGGATGATCCTAGTGGTGGACTAAAACTACTAAATTCTGTTCAAATAGATGTCAGTACATAAAAACTGCAGTAGCAGTAAGACGTCTCTGTAGAACATTGGCATGACTCTTGTAATGCTGGGTTTGGAAAGTGGCACCTAAATTTGGTGATGCTTCTCCTTGTTAAGACCGGAATAAAATGTCCAAAAAAAGTCTTTTTCCAGAACACTATTAATGATTTCCCCTCACACTGGAAATAGTGATGAGTAATATCAAAATGATTATTGCTTATTGCATACGTAATAATTTGCTCTGGTGCAGCAGGTCAGCTGCAGGACTATGCAATGCCTTCTTTCCATACTTTTGCAGAGCTTCTGTGGATTGCAGATGTATGCAAAAGTTAAACCCTAATACAATATGCTGATCCTACCAGCATTTACATGAGCAGAGTAACAGCAGTGAAATTAACATGACTGCATTCAAGTTTGTAGGACTGGGTAATTAAGTTTTCAGGTTTATCAGGGCAATCCTTTTGCGAGGTATGAATATTTCAGGTACATCTAACACCGGCTTCTCTGTTCCTCTGGGTCAGAGCTTCCCCTTCCTGTGTGTGGCTGTACTCACCTTGTCTAAATACTACTACTACTCTTCCTCAGTCTTCATCTGTATTTGGGTAGGGCTTGTAGGATTAGTCAGCCCATGTGCTCTCTTATACGAGGTATTATAAAAGTGAAAGGTGATCTTTGCCTTTGACATTTATAACCCAAGTATATAAGACCTGTTTCATAAACACTTTAGTTTTGAATTACAAAATACAGAGGGTGAAAACTGTGAAAACACTGGTTTGGGGTAACATCCATGTGGCTCAGCTCACCAATGGGCAGGGCACTGGGCACGTCCCAGAAGGTGATATCCAGCTGTGCATATTAGTCTTAGATTCACACACTACTGCAGCTGTCTGGATTATCTGCAGTGGCTTTGTCAAAATTAAAATAGAAACTTAAACTGAATTAAATGTGATCATGAATTATTCATGATCACATTAGAGTCTTCAAGTTGTTTATTTTGATGGGTCTTTGGCTTTGATTTTTGTTGTCTGCACAATTTTTAGTATGAGACATGGCACAGACTTTCATGTTAGTAGTTTCTAGCTGCGCAGTAACAGGTGGTGTTGAGCTGGAGGCTTTGTTACTAGAGACGGCATCACTCTTGGTACTTGAGATGGAAGGGTCTGCTCTGGGAATAATTCTATCTGTGGTTTCTGATAAAAGGATTAATAGCAAAATAGTTAATTTTGACATATGTTAAACACTGGGTTTGGATTTTAGAGTCAATGTTAGGTTGTAATGAAAAAGGTGCACATATGTTATCTGTTATCCTGAAAACTTGGGAAGATTTCATTTTTATGTGTGTTTGCAACTTGGAGGTGTTTGGCCTTGTTTTTGTTAAATAGAGTTTCTAGGTATAATTCTAAGACATGTCTTGTGGATGCTAAAATTTTAATTACAAGGCCAAACTAGTTGGCTTCAGCTGCCTGTCCCCAGACTCAAACAATTAAGACAGAAGAACTGTGAAACAAACACTCCCTGGCCGTGTGAAGGAGTGGGGGATAGATAACATTATGTCTTTGAAGAAAGTGAGGAATACCTTATTCTTTACAGAAGCTTATTTTGGTATTTTTGAAAAACATAGGTCAAAGTTCACAGCTGAGTTTTTTCTAAGTGCAAGACAATTCAGAAAACTTCAATAAGTGACTAGTGCTCATCCAAACATCTTTGTTCTGGGTTTTGTGTTTTGGTTTCTTTTTTTCCTGTGTGCTAGCTAGAGGAATACAGTGTTGGTTTTAGGCTGAGATAATGTGTAGGTGCCTTAGAGTAACTGGCAAAGGCAAATATAAACAGACCTGAACCAGGAGGAAATTCTTTCCAGCCATGCCCACTTGGGATAAGAAATAAGAGGTGATACTAAGCCAAAGCTCTGGTGGTGGCATCCATCAGGCATCTCTGAAGAAGCAGCCTGCTAACCCCTGCAGCTTAAGGTTGATATCGATAGCTAGTAGTACCTGTACTGAACCATGCTGGAGAAATTGTAGACTAAAAATGTAGCGCATACCATGGGTGAAAAGTTGTCTTCCTCTATCTCTTGGAGTAGAGTCCGTAATACCTATGTGTGCACTTGCAAACCAGTATTTGAAGTGCTGCTTCTGACTGCTCCCAGACTATTGAGGGGCATAATCTTAGTGGTTTTGAAGGCAAGGGAGAATCTGTGAATTCAGCTCAGCCTGAATTTGTTCACTTTCAGTAAGACACTGCGTAGTGTATGTTAGATAAACAGTGAAAGGCAAGACAACTAAAATTTTCTCCTTCAGTAAGAAACCAGGTATGTTACTTACTACTGTAACAGCAGAGTTAAATTAGTTAAGAACAGACTTTTTCTTGTCAAAATTTCCCTGAACTAAAATAGTCCTCCAACAAGCAGCAGCCAAAGCCAGCAATACATTGAATGAAGAGAAAGGAATTGCCCTTTTCTAGTGGAATTAAACTTGTGGAAAGCTCCTGAATATTCACATATTAAAATATTTAACTTGTTCCTTTGCTAATTTCCGGGAGGAATTTCAAATATGATAACTGTCTTCCAGCAAACTCTTACTGACACCGCAGACCCCTGGAAGTATGTGCCCCCCAACCCAGCACAGAAGTGGGACTTGAATTTGTTTTGCCAGCACTTGCCATGTGAGGTTGAGGGAAATGAACAGTCTCGAGCAAATGCTGAGCTGGCAGCCCCTCAGGTATATGCAGAGAACCTCCAGATGTTTTTCACTTAGTCAGTCTTTGGAAGGAAATTTAATTTTACATTTTAAAATGATTGTTCAATTGCAGATTAACAGTATGCTTCATAAGTTGTGTGTATTCAGGCTCAGTGGAGAATGGATCGATAGCAGCCTTGAGGAGAAGGACCTGGGGGTGCTGATTGATGAGAAGCCAGCAACGCACAATCACAGCCCAGAAAGCCAACTGCATCCTGGGCTGCATCAGAAGTGTGGCCAGCAGGTCAAGGGAGGTGATTCTGCCTCTCTGCTCTTCTCTGGTGAGACCCCACCTGGAGTACTGCGTCCAGCTCTAGAGCCCCCAACATAGGAAAGACATGGACCCATTGGAGCAGGTCCAGAGGAGGGCCACAAAGATGATCAGAGGGCTGGAGCACCTCTCGTGTGAGGACAGGCTGGACAGCTGGGGTTGTTGAGCCTGGAGAAGAGAAGGATCTGGGGAGATTTTATTGTGGCCTTCCAGTACCTAAAGGGGGCCTACAGGACAGCTGGGGAAGGACTTTGTACAAGGGCACATAGTGATAGGATGAGGGGGAATGGCTTCAAACTGGATGAGGGTAGATTTAGATTAGGTATGAGGAAGAATTTTTCATTCTGAGGGTCGTAAGGCACTGGAACAGGTTGCCCAGAGATGTTGTGGAAGCTCCATCCCTGGCGGTGTTCAAGGCCAGGCTGGATAGGGCTTTCAGGAACCTGGTCTAGTGGAAGATCTATTGTGTTGAATTATAGGTCTGCCAGCCAATTATCTTGTCTTGGGCAAGAGCTGAGAGCCTTATGCAACAGACAGAAAAACGGGTAGATGGAGAGGGATCTCTTCTGGGCCTTTCTTAACCTGTAACTAAGTGGCTTCTCAGTTGAAGATATGTTCCTACTGATGTATTTCACAGCAACACAGGGGCCTACATTTGGTAAATTTTGTTCAACTGCTTTCTGAACAACAGCCCCTTCAGTGGTCTGATAATTTAAGTGAAAGCATCATTTTTCTTCTATTGTGAGGGCTACTGATGAGCTATTCTTCATTCAGCTCTACACCATTCATGATTTTGTAGATGCCTATTCTGTTCCTTAGTTACTTCTCTTCCAGGCAGAATAAGCCTAGTCTTCTTAGTTCTCTGAAGACATCTTGATTATTCTTGTTGCTTTCTCTTGAATTTTTGTAGTTTTGTTTAACTTATCTTGAGGAAAACAAAAGATAATATACAGCATTGAAAGTGTTGGTTCATCATAAATTTACATGGCAGCATACAGTTATGTTTGATGCTCTGTTCCTATCCTCACATTGATTGCTTTTTTGACTAGCTGAACATACAAAGATGAAAAACAAAGATAAATTTTAAAATCTTCCTGTATCTATAGTTTTGGATTTTTCTCTCTTCTAAGCACCAGTGCATGTATTTCTGAAATAGTTGCTGTGGTTTTCCCTAAGATGGATATAAGGAGATTCGACTGGATTCTCCAGCAATGTGTGTGACTCATGCTCTTAGAGACTTTAGAATGGATAGTAGTGACAAATGGATTAACAGAAAAAGGTCTCACTGTGCCGAGATCCACAAGTCTTGGGCAGAGTCTTCTTACTTTGACAGATGTTTGGAAAAGTTTGTTTTCCTCATGCCTCTTCACACTGCAAGGACATTAACATAACTTACCTGCCATGCAAGTGAAATGAAATGTGTGTGCCAACAAAATAAATACACTTTCAGAGGAAGTTCTGTTGGCAAATTCAATATTCAAAATAAACCCGATGTCACTGGGGACTGCATTCTGTAATAGGTTTTCTTTCCACAAGTCTAAAAATGTTTCTGTTTGTGACACAAGTCTGTGTCTTCATTATCTGTGTGCTGGTGGATTAAAATATGGAAGTGTATTTTTTTTAAAGAAGCCATCATTTTTTGAACCTGCCACAACAGTTATACTGAAAGTTACTGAAGTTTCACATCTCTGGAGTTGTCCATAGGGTGTGTTCAATGTTCACTTTTGAAAGTATTCAGAGTGAAATTTGTTTGCAAGCTTCCAAAAAATAAGTGCCAGTTTGGTCAGAATTTACTCAATATTAGAGATAGAGGAAAGAAGTGAAATAAAACAGGGCTACATTATGGTAGCAGATATTTCTTTTACATAGTAGTTCTGAATTTAAAGCACTTGGCTAGTCTATGGCTAGTAATTCCTTTCTGGTCAGTACAGACTGGGAGGTGATTGCCTGAGCAACAGCCATGCTGAAAAGGGGTAGCCAAAAGCATGGTTGACCTGAACTAGCACTGCGATAGCACCACCTGGGGAGACTAGATGACCTTCAGGGGTCCCTTCAAGCCAACACTTCTGTGATTCTTTACTTCTTGGTGTTTCACTGAGCATGTCTAGACATTAATCAGTGCCTTCTTCCTATTTGGGTTCTGAGTACCTGGAGGAAGGGGAGGAAGTTTCCTACTGCTGTAGACCGTGAGGCACTGTAGATAGTTTGTGGAGAAAGGCATGCTCTTCATTTATGTGTCCTGTTGCTTTACGAGCAGGAATACCTAGTCAAAATACTACTGGAAACTGATGAGTTAGATTTTTGCCATGACGTAACCTTCCAATTAGGAAAAAATGCTGCAGGGCATTTTTTGCTTTTTGGATGTTTGGTGGTCTTTTTTTCCCTTTTTGAACAAATTAACAGCATCTGTGGTTAAGAATTTGGTTTCTCAAATTTTATATTGCTATGGTATGGAAATCCAGCCAATTCTAAGAAAACGTACATGAACACAAGATACCTGCAATACCTAACAGTAGCGTATTGTAAAGAGGAATAAATGCTTATCTTTCTTACCAAAAGGTAGGAAATAAGCCAACTCTCCTGTATTTTTCTTGTTTCTGTAGTCTTGCATGTAAAATATTAACCAGGAAACCCATTAAGGAATATGATTTTTTTCATTAAAATCAATACTGTTAGAATGAGAAAGGATGTGTTGAAGATATAATTTCTTGAAAGAAAAGTATTTGGTATCGCACTGTGACACAGCACTTTCTAATTTGATATATTCCTTGTATATATTTTACCCATTAAATTTAACATATAACAGTTTTGTTAAACTCAATTTTTTTATGTCATTGGCATAAAAACTTCACTGACAGTGAATATCTTTCGAGACCATCCCTTTCTGAAGCAATGTGAGTAGCTGACAAGTCATCTGAACCACGTCTCTGGGCACTCTGCTCTTGAACAAGAGACATGGGTAGTAGATCGGGGACGTGGGCTATTTATTGCTCTGCTGTAGGGAGGGGGTAAAGGAGAAGGAAAGTTTGCTAGGACATGGTTGGCATATTGATCCAGGACTTCACAAGGAACATAAATCAGAAATTGCTGAACTACTAGCTAAGGTGTGTCACCTGTTCTTTTAACCAGTCTCAGTGCTAGCGGAGTGAAAATCAGAGAATTACACGTTAGTCTTCCTTAGAGGGTACCAAAGATCATCTAGGAGCTACATTCTGTTTCCATACTGGGCAAGACACAATGTCTAGCAGTAAAACATAGCACAAGTAGATGTGGTAAGTAACTGGGTAACACGATATGCTGGAGAAGACTTAGTGTGGCTTTTTCTATAAGGAAAGCATAAGCTGAGATAAGCTATCAGCATCAAGCTTAGGTGGTATAAGGGACAGTGTCACTCTGTGCTTGTCCGTTTTTTGCATTTTTCAGTTTTTCATCTGCCCTTGGCCACTTCTGGAGTCAGGATGTTGGGCCAAGACTGGTTGGTCTGGCCAATTTTTAGTTGTTCCTCACAGAGCTTCTAAAAAGGACATGGGAATGCATTTAGACATCTCCCCAGAGATTTGTGGGTTTTTATTAAGGGATGTCCTAATCAACTGTGTTCAACCAACTGTAACTTGGACACCAAATCTATTTTGTGCCAGCATCAAGAACCAGAATCATGGTACCGGTATTAGTAGGACCAATGTGCAGACCGTGAGCATTGAATCCATGTAAGAAAAATGTGTGTGGCAAGAATTTGTATGTACAAACCTGCAGGATTGCTTCCAGATTCTGTTGGAAGCCTTAATCTGGGAACTATATAAATAAAAGAGGCATGGACTTCACTTTATGGATTGTGGGAGTTTTGTGGTCTATCTTCCCTTGACAGGTCTCAAAGCAGCTGCTGCTGTGAACAGAATTGAGGACCGATCAGCAGTTGTAGTTTCTATGCCAATTTTAACAAAATAATGGCCAAACTAGTGTCTTTTTTACTTGATTGTTCTACTTCCTATTATGATAATGTATTCATAAGGAAGCTGCTACCAAAATGTGAACAGAATGCAAAAAGTCCTAATATAATATTCTTGCTTCAGTTATCATTTTATATCAGGCACACATTTGTTATATTAGAGCTCACAGAATTATTTTACAAGTGGCAGCTTGCTTCTTCAAGAGGTTGCCTGAAATTTCTGGCAACTTGACACTGGTACATTTTGTCTTTCTCAGTTCTTTTTCTCTTAAAGATGATCCAATTTTTGTGACCTGTTTCTGCTGGCTGTGCTTTGTTCCCCTCTCTCTTCCCTGTGTCTTTCAGAGGTTTACATGCATCCCATTGGTTTGCTTTTCTTCCCTTACGACTGAGTTTAGATTGAAACAGCAAGATCATACTGTCACTACTGTCTGTAATTGCTTAAAAAGAGATTAATTATGTTGCAGGGGGGGGAAGGAGTGAAAAATACGGAAGAAAGAGGTCTATGTTTTCAAATGCTTACTTTCCTAATTTCTTACTTGAAAGACAAGCCAGGAAACCATGTAGAGTGGAATGAGGATGAAGGAAGAAAGATAGAAATCTTAACATCTGTTTCTGAAGCTGATTCTGATCAGACAGATCTCTGCAGCTTTGCGCAGAAGCAGTTGTAGAAACAGACTCTGAGAACCAAACTCAAAAAACAGCTTAAGCATCCAATATGTTACCAACAGTGTAGTTCACAGAAATTCAAATTTAGCCATTTGATCCTTAGACTTCAAAGTGTTTATGAGAACTTCTGCTTATCTCCAGAACTGCTGTCAATCTCTACTAAGATATGCAGTCTTGGAACATACCTCACACTGAAGAATATGTGGAGTTCACAGCCAGAGACATTTCTATGGCAGGTCCCCTGAAGGACCCGGTCAGGCTGCTATTCTCAGAGCGCATGGGAGATGCAGGGATAATGGTGGGCTGGTGCATCTGGTATATGATAGCCTATGCCCAGCCAAGCTTCTCCCAGGTGAGTGCTCCCCCACCAGGTGAAGGCAAGGTTGGCGGGGAAGAGGGAGGTGGGAAAGGAAGTTAGAGAGTGCTTAAGGGTCCTTTTCAGGCACAGGTCACTGCAAAAAAGGAGTGCAAGGGTCAGGGGTGAAGGAGAGAGTGTGCAACAGGAGCCTGTCTTCATCACCCAGACATGAGGGTGGTCGTGGAAGGAGAGGCACTTCTTCCCCATGGCTTTCTCCCTCTCCTGCATAAATTTTCCATTGCCTTGTGTGCAGTGACATAGCTTTAACTGGAGGCACTGAGAGGGCCTCATCCCCATTCTGCTTGCTTTTGGGAAGCAGAAGAACCAGTTGCAGGTTTGTGAAGTCTACTCTTGAGCTAGGTGCATGGAAGTACAGCAGAGCCTGCCAAACCTATGTGTCTTTGTGGATTTGGGTCCAGTTTATTTCACGTGTGTGCAGTGTTTTAATGCTATGTGCTGCAGTGTGTGGTGTCCTGAGCTGAGAATTTGGTGCAGTTGAGTAGTTGTATGTGTGACAGCTACGTAAGTAAAAGACTTTTTTTTTTCCCCCCAAGGGAATTTTGAGGGTTATTGCTTGTCAACAAAATCACATATAGTATCTGGAAGAGAAGAATCCATTAGGGATCATGAATTTTGCTTATATATACACAGGAAGAGTACACTGAAAACTACACAGTAAGATTTTCCTGATGTATAGATAAGCTTAATCATTAGACTGAGGAAATGCTGCAGTGCATGAGTTAAAACTAAGATGCAAATATATCACAGACCTCCCAAATGAGTGCTAAATTAATATATTAAGGAAAAAAACTATGCTTATCTTAGAGTTTTGTAGTGAAACTGTTTAATACTCCCTTTTTTTATGCTGTTAAAATGGGTTTAATTTTGGGCTTTTTATAGCATTAACTTATTTGAGGTACCACATTTTAAGTAACACTTTCTTAAAAACAGAAAGCATTCTGAAATTTAACTGAAAGCTTTGCAAAACAGAAAGACCTAAATTCCAAACACTCAGATCCCACTTGCCTTAATCTGGAACTGTATATTCATGGAGAAGAGAGGAGACCATTTTCAAAATGTTTCAATATTTCCTTTAAGGAGGGCTTGGTACTGATTGTATTTTCGACAGTAATAAGAGCTGGCCTGATTCCTGAGAACGTGGAAAAATACCACTTTTTTGCAAGGTTTATAAAAATTCAGGGCTGTACTTTTAATATACTAATATTCTGAAGAAAATTGTTTGCACTATCCCTCCTATCTTAAAACAATTTTGTACTCTAATGCTTTGTGTAAACCATGTGTGGTTGTTGGTTTTGTCCTTTTTTTGCTTTTATTTAAGGTAGGAATTTCATTAACATTTCCTCAGGCACAAAAAGCATGAGGTGAGATAATAAATTTTAGTCAAAAATCCAAATATGCAGAGACTATTTGAAAAAATAAACCTACAAAATGATAAAAAAGTTGCAAGTACTAGCTTTTTTTTTTTTTTTTTTTGCTTATGCCGGCCCTGGGTGTGTTTGCTTTTCAACAAAGCAAAAAAAACTATAGCCATGCATATTGTTTAAAAGACCAGGACACCACTGTCAAAGGGCCATAGAATGCAAACTGGAAATACCATTGCTGCCTTTGGCAGAGTAAACTGTAACTGTTGATGGAGTGTTAACAGGGGCACAGATGAGAGGAGTAAGACAATATTGTAAGAGTGACA
>VZSZ01000845.1:0-54045 GCA_013398815.1 Ibidorhyncha struthersii | reverse complement strand
GGGGGTATCACCCTTCCCAGGGTGCTGTGTCCCCCCCAGCTCCGCGGTGGCCAAGGCAGAGGGACCGCCAGTCCCTGCTCAGAACCCCCAGGAGAGTGGGGGTCCCTCCGGGGGTCCCTCCTGGGGCTGCCCCACCTCGGTGTTCTTTGCCGCGAGGCTCTATGTGTCCCCCCGGGGCTCTTTGCAGATTTATTTCAACATTTAATTAAATTTCACACACGCCATCGGCTCAGATGGGCGGCACAGCCGCCGNAGATGGGCGGCACAGCAGCCGGGGGGGGGGGAGCAGCCCCACACACCCCCCGCAAGAATCACAAATGAAAAGATTGGAAAGAAGGATGAGAAAAAGGAGCTTTTCTCCCCATTTTTGGGAGAGCCTTCCCGCCAAGCAGCTGCTGGGATTGGGGGGTGTGGGGGTGGTGTGCGCTTTGGGGTGACACCCTTGAGCACAGGGGTGAGCCGCGTGCCGGCAAATTTTGGCATCGGCAGGTTTAGGCGGTGATGAAGGTGGGGTTCGCCGGGTGCCGGTGGGTGAGCTCAGCCCCGGTGCAGCCCTCCGGGGCGTCAGGGCGGCTCCCGGGTGAGGATTAAGGGGTTTTGGGTTGGTTTTTTTTGGGGCGAGCGCGGGGGCGGAGGCGGGTGGGGGTGAGCTGAAGCCCGCTGCACCCACAGCCCGAACCGGGTGGGCACTCCAGACCCCACGCGTGCCCCAGGAGTGGGTGTGACGATGGCCACCACCACACTGTGGGGGTGCAAGAGAGGACCCCACCACGCCGTCCCCGGTCTGGGGTGTCCTTTGTGGCCACGGTGTCCCATGGGCTTCCAGGTCTGTCCCGTCGGCCTCTCCCCGCAGCCCCAGGGGCCGGCGAAACCCGGGAAAGGCATTTCCTTCCCTTCCCACCCACGCCGTGACAGCACCCGAAGGCGAGGGAGGGCAGGCCGGGCGCCACGGTGATGGCCCAGGACCCAGGGGGATGTGGTGCACGCCCCAGTTTCGGGGTGTCCAGATCCCTTGGGTAGCCCATGCTGCAAAGGGCCACGGTGGGGGCTCGCTTGTGGTCCCAGCGGGGCAGCCTTGGCCAGCTCCGGCTTCCCCGGCATGGCGCAGGGTGCCACGCTGGCGGGTGCACCAGTGGGTTGCTGCTACCGACCCCTCCCCAGCCCCCACCGCAGCAGGGCTGGGGGACATCGGCGAGCCCGTTGTGAGCTGACACCCCATCTGCCCTCGTTACAGGGTGCTGAGGGCTCCCGGGCTCTGTGGTGGGGGCTCTGTACCCCACAGGAGGGACAGGGGTGTCCCCAGGGTGGGCGAGCCAACCTCTGCTGCAAGGATGGAGGTGGGGGATCAGGGGGAGCCTGTCACCCCCCGGAGCAGGGATGCACTGAGCACTGGTGGCAGTGGGAGAGGGATGGTACTGGGACTGAGCTGTACGGCACACACCGCACAAAACAGGCTGTGGAGGGCTTTGCCGATGGCCACCTGTCCCCACCACCACCACCATCCCTGTCCCTGTCCCTGTCCCCACGCCGTGCCGGCCCCGGGGGCGAGCTGTATGGGGGAGTGGAGCCGGTTGATGATCAGCCCGGTTGAGATGAGAGCAGCCAAATGGTTTTGGCTCATCAGTTCCTGAACTGGTTTACCCACCAGACAGACGGACAGACGCTGAGGCCGGCGCGAGGGAGAGGGCAGGAATGTGCTGCTGGGCTTTGGGCAGGATCGGGCCCTGCAGCGCCGGCCCAGGCTGACGCTGGGTTAATGGGGCTGTGGTGTGGCTGTGGAGGAGGAGGCGGCGGTGGGGGCCGATACAGACGCTGCGAGGAGCAGCATCCACGGGGAAAAGTTTTCCTTAGCACCTCCTCCGATACCATCGTTCCTCTCCTCTCTGCCAGGCTCTCATCAGTGGGGGATCAAACTTCCTTCTCCGTCTACAGAGAGCCTCTGCGGGGACACGGCAGGCACCCCACGCTCCTGCCAGCCCTGCTGAGCGCAAAAAGGGTTTAAAAAGCTGACGGCGGTCTCCAGGGCACAGCGTGGGGTGTCATGCGAGCTTTTTCTTCCAGCCATGCTTGGGAAAGCCAGCGCCGATGTGCTGGTAACAGCCCCGGAGCCGCGCTCAGCACGCAGCTGAAGCAAGTCTTGCAGAAGCAGCTACTCAGGGTCGGCCCAAAGTTCCCCCCCACGCTTGGCATCCTGCTGTGCCACGGCCAGCGGCCACGGGCAGGGAAGGGTGGAAGAGCAGGGGCACCTCTGCAGAGTGCCGCTGGCTGGGGATGCGCAGGCACGGCTCTCCAGCCGGCGGCAGCATCAGCAGTGGTCCAGGATGGAGTTTCCCTCCCGGGAAGTGCCCGGTTGCTCCCAGAGCGCTGGCAAACCCATGGCACCGGCGATGCCCCACGGGAAGCGGTTTCACACCCTTCCCACGCAGCATGCGAGGAGCTCGCTCCCGCCTCGCGGATGGTTTAATTCGATGTCCCCCAGTTCCTGCAGCAGCAGAAACCGTGGTGGTGTGTGTGTGGGGGGGGGATGTCACCCCCCTTCCCCAGCACACAGGACCGACCATGGTCTGTATTGTCATCCTTCGGCTGGATTCAATTTGCCTGGTTTGACCGTGGCAGCATCCCCAGGGCTGGTTGGGCGCATGCTGGCACACTCTGCGCCGAGACCCGCCTCCCGAGCAGTACCTGCCTCCTCTCCCCCTCCTCCTAAGCCTGAAATTTGTGAGATTTGGCTGAATTTGGGAACCTTTTTGCACTTTACCAAGTTATTCCAAAGAGCGAGGTGGGCAAGAGGATGAGCGGCCGGAGGGGCAGAGCGGAGGAAGGGGCCGGTGTGGGTCAGCAGCGCAGCAGCAAACCCCGTTCCTGATCGTTCATTCCAGACAGGGGCTGTCGGACAGAGCGAAGGCAACGCGTTTCTCTTCTTGCCGGGCCAGAATAAGCCATTCCTGCTTCCTTGCAATAGTCGCTGCTGCATTGAGCAAGACCTGCTCCCGAAGCAACCACCACACATGCTGCAGGGTGTGAGACAAACGCCTGCAGCGTCCGGGAAGAAATTCCACCTCCCTCTGCAGGGCTGCACAAACAGCCACGGCAAGCGCTTTTCCGCCTTCCTCTGAAGCACCAGCCGCCCTCCACCTCGGAGGTATTCAGATACTATGGGGATAGACTGTAATGAACTGTAATGACACACATAAATACCACGATCTGTCGGTCCGTCACCTTTCAATAACAGGGCGCCTTTCCCTTCCAACCTCCACGCGCACTCGAGCATGGAAATGAAAATACTTCCCAGCTGAATGGCTGTCACGTAGGAAGGCGTAGGGGTGGCCCTCCCTCTCCCCGCGGCCTCCCGGCCGAGAGCACCCTCGCCCGAGGGCCAGCACAGCGCCAGGCAGGATGCGAGCGCGCCTGCCTGCTTTGCTGGCAGCCCCAAACTGCAGGACAGTGGGGCTTTGGTTCGCCGGCAGCAGAAGACACCGCCCGGCTTCATTTTCGCAAGAGGTACACCACAACCTGCAGGCAGTTCCCAAGCCGGCGTGGCACCGCGGTGCCACGCGCCGTCACCCCGTCCCTGCAGAAAGGCGAGAGGCGGGGCTGGGGGTTCCCGTGCCAGCCGGTGAGCCCCCCCCCCCTCCAAATACTGCAGGTCTCTGCTGCCATCGGGCACAGGTATCCGGAGCGGGACCCCCGCTTTGGCGTGCAGGGAGAAGGGCTGTGGGGTGCAACGTTGACCACCCGTGCTGGGAGGGAGAGCTGCTGGGGGCTCCCCACGGCAGAACTAGCACAGCGACACCAAGTTCTATCAGAAGAGCACTTAAAAAAATAATTTTAATGTTTTCGCGTTTAAGATACACCATCTGTTTATTCCACGGCAGGATCCCACAGCCCGAGTTAGCACGAAGGGTTGGGAGCGGGCACGGCACGTGGCCCGGCTCAGCAGGCAAGCGCGAGTGGAAGGGATCAGCGCCAGCGTGGGGCCGGGGGTAACTCCAGCGGGCTCAACCCTGACCCACACATTTGCCCAAAATCCAAAGCTCAGGCTGAAGCCTGCTCAGGAGAGGCACAGGCTGCACGCTCGGGGTGCACACGCAACCGCCCGGCAGTCTCCCCGGATGGGAGCACCCAACAGGCACAGCCCCAAACAGATCCCATACATTCTCCAACTGAAGCTCCGCAGGGAGAAAAGGCATAAACCTTTTGCCTCCGTGAATCCCACCACCCTTCCAAACCCCTTTTTCCCCTAGAAATTGCTGCCTCCCTGGCTCAGGAGTTTCACCACTCAAGCACACCAGCAGCAAATCTCAAACTATTCACTGATTTCCCCCGTAGAGCCTGGAGAAAACAGCCAAAAGGAGCTGCACGGAGCAAGCGTCCTCCTTGTGTTTTCTCAGTAAGGAAGCAAAGGCATTCCGAAACGCCCTCAGACACCACCGTCCACGGAATCACCGTGTGGATCCCAAACTCCAAAGGCAGACACCCTTCCCAGTCACCGACAAGGCAGGGACAGGCGAGTTAAAGTGCATTATACCACCCGGTCAGAGCAGGAGATGGAGACACCTCAAGAGGAACGGTACTAAAACTGCTGGAAGAAAGCAACTAATCCTCATGACCTCGGGCGCGCGGCTGGGCTCTTCACACCGGCCGCAGATGCTGACCAGTGAGTAGGAAGCTATTTAGGAAGTAATCCCCAAAACTGTAGTTTCCTTCTTTTGCTTTACGGGGTAATCTAAACAATGTAAACAGCCATTCAAAATAAAGGACCCTGTTGCTTTGAAAAATGACTCTGAGCGCAGTCCCACGGACTATTTGCTCTTCGAGCACAGTTTACAGTTTGCCTTTAGAGCTCACTGTTGCTTGTGAATTATTTCTGCCTTAACTGTGCAAAGACAACTGTTTTGCTCACTTTGAGCTCCTGTAAGGAGGCACCTGGAAAGACACTGCGTAGCTGAAGCGAGTTTGGCTCTGCCAGGTGAACCCTTTCCAAAGGAGCTTTTTAACACCTCCTCATCCCAACAGAGATGAGTCAATATTCACACACCCTTCTGCAGGAGAGAGCAATTTTTCTGGTCTGGCATCCATCGCCAGCAACGGACACAGGGAATTTGGTCAACTGGGTCTGAAAGCAACCCGGGAAGCGCAGGAATACTGGAAGCACTTGTAAACGTCGCTGTGGTGCATCGCCAGGACATCCTGCTTCAGCTCCCTGTGGCATCTCCTCCAGACGCTGATTCAACATGGCTTGAGAATTCAATATTAAACCCAGTTCATGTGTGCCCTGCTGCAGGACTGCTCAGAAGGTGCTCTCCAGCAGGCAGTGGCATCCGCAGCCCGTGGGACACACCTCCTGGGTGCGAAACCACTCCATCATATGGCTGGTGTGACCTCCGTGTCCACACGTCAGGCAGAAGTTAGAGGAGCCTCGGACCGCCACATGACAGATGGCGCACTGGAAGGTGAAGCCCTTGCAGATGGCACACTGGGTGCCGCGCACCTCGCTGCGGCAGTGGCTGCAGTACACGCCAAACTCTGGCCAGAAGAAAGAAACGGAATGCAAGACAATTAGTGCTGGCAGAATCATAGAATGGTTTGGAAAGGACCTTAAAGACCACCTAGTCCCACCCCCCCCGCCCTGGGCAGGGACACCTCCCCCCAGCCCAGGTTGCTCCAAGCCCCGTCCAACCTGGCCTTGGACACCTCCAGGGATGGGGCAGCCACAGCTTCTCTGGGCAGTGTGGGCCAGGGGCTCACCGCCCTCACAGTCCACATCATGGACAAAGAAGCCCCCCGCCTTCAACAGATGAGTTCCCCAAAACCACCTCCCAAGAGATCAGCCTCAAATCTCCTTCAGGGTGGGAGAGTGGTATCTTATAGAGGTCTCAGTTTGGTCTCCATATGGGAGCAAAGAAACGGGCAATGAGCATGCCTGGGCACAGACTGGCGCACCGATTCCCCGGATAGCTGAACTGCTGTTAGCTGGGAACACGTGTCAGGTTTCTAGCTCGGGACACACATGCTGTGGAGCCAAAGGCTTCCTGCTGTACTCATCTGCCTCGCATCTCCCTGAAGCATAACTAAGAGCAAACGAGAACGGCCTTTGTTTCTCATCATGGAGAGCGCGCAGAGCGTGCTGCACGCATGCCCTATCAGTGCCATGGCGCTATCTGGGGCAACGGCAAAGGTTGAAGTCACCAATTTTCACTCCAGTGACTCCCCAGGAGGAGTCCCAGGTGACAAGGCGAGACAACCGCTGCTTCTCCGACATCTCTCACCTGCTTCTCTCCTCCCAGGTTAAGTGCATCTTTTCCCAGAGGCCTAGGAAGAAGACATTTTGGCAGCTGTCCTCAAGCACTAGTTTGGGGCACTTAATGTTGCTGAGAATACTTTGGGAGAAACGCTCTATTTGCCTGTTTCTTGGCTGGCTCACCCACAGTTAGACTTTGCAGTTTTTTTAGTGCAGGACACTTCAGCCCGCAATCAGAGATTAGGACAGTGCATGTCTGGGCTCTTATTCAGAGGGAATAAAGAACAGCCATCAGCATAAATAGCTGAACACTGCTAGCGTAGCAGTGCGTGCGTTTCCAGCTTCACTGGAGAGATGCTACAAATCTCTAAAGCCCTTGAACCAACATCTGCCAGCCTCATCTCCACCCAGAGCTGCGAAGAAGCCAAAACCATTTGCTGGCAGAGCTAACCTCTGGGCAGACCAACGGACGCTTCTCGTCCTGCCTGCTGACCGCATGGTTCCTCAACTCCCGAGGCAGAGCCATGACTCCGCCTGGGCAGCCGGAGCTGGCACTCACCAATTCCTTTGTGGGGATCAGGAGGACAAGAGACAAACTTCAGAACCTCAGCCCGCTTCTCTCGCAGGCCCCAGCGATACAGGATTTCTCCATAGCACTTCTTAAAGTCATCAAATTGCTGAGTGTTGGCAGGATCCAGGAGCCTGGAGAACAAACAGGGTTGTCATCCACCTGATTGACTCTCAGAGCCTCTGGTTGCAATCCTCTTCCCAGTGATGGCTATGCAACCAGCTCACATCGCTAGATGAGCAGCAGATTACTTCCCACGTGTTGCCGAAACACTGCTGAACGCTAACTGGTCTGCCCTTCACTTGTACGCTCAAGGGTGTGACAAATGGGTGGGTCACCCTCTGGGGCCCCCACCACGGCCACTTATAGATGTATCATATGCAATCCCGGCAGAGTAGATCTGCAGCATGAAGCTTCTCCAAAAAACTATCCAGATGAAAAGGTCTAGGAGCAGGCGTGCTACTTCGCAGCACCAACACAGACCTGGCTATAGAGTTCCAGCCAACTTGGGCACAGAGTCACGCACCCCTGAGTCCCCCCGAGGCACACCACAACCCACCTTTTGTTTTTCTCATGCTGGTCCTTCTCACGCTCCCGATGATCAGGATACATTAGGTTTCCGTAGCGGAAGTCATCCGGAGAAGACTCGCACCAGGGAGTGGAGGCCTGCTCCGTGTCCTTGTTTGCTGCAAGCATCAAAAAGTAGTGTGCGTACCTCAGAAAGCACAGCGCCCACGAGCACAACCGCCTCAAAACCGGGGTGGGGAAGGAGACACGGAAGACCACACATTTGCACACCCCAGGTTTCTCTCTAAGACATGGTTGTATCACCTTCTGCATTCCTACAAGCATCGCCCCAACTCAGAAAACTAAGTGCCAACTGCTACTTGCCAAGTGCTTCTACTGCACTCCTGGTGACAGGACGGGAATGGGGATCAACAGGCAGAGAAATCTAACATGGAGGTTTTTTTGTTTGCCTCCTGCTTTAGACAAAAAGTAACCAGGGAATCAATCTCGTGGAGTTTGTGTGGGAACATCACCCCTGGCAGGCCTGGGCTCCTCTTTCCTAGGCAGGGAGAACTCTCGTCACCAGGGCTGCTGTTACGAAAGGGGCCTCTGTGTGCAAGGCACTGCCCCGGGGGCAGGGAGAAGACTGCTAATAACCGCTACAAGACAACATCAGCTCCGTTAACCCCCATTCTTCACTTTTCCCCCTGTCACAGATGCCCTGATATCGTACTGGAAAGTCACAGCTTTGGCGCTAACAGGGCTGATGCTGCCCCAGGCCGTGTACATCACCAGGAATCAGCCAACAGCTTCAACTCTGACACTGGAGCCCCCACGAGTGACTTGTCTTTGACACCTTCGCAGCTCAGCAGAAAACCTCCTTAGGCCCACGGGTATTCATGGCACCGAGAACGCAGCCTTCCCAATTGCTGCTGTTTTTCCAGCGACAGGAGAAAGCACAGCATTGCCTTCCCCGCCCTGAACCCTGTGGAATTAGCTGGCGGATGACATTGTGAGGCCACTCTCGATAATCATTGAATGATCGTGGTGATTTGGAGAGGTGCCTGAGGACCGGAGGAAAGCAAATGTCACTCCTGTCTTCAAAAGGACAAGAAGGAGGACCCAGGGAACTGCACGCCAGTCAGCTCAGCCTGCATCCCTGGGAAGGTGATGGGGCAGCTAATCCTGAGGGCCATGCCCAGGCACATGAAGGACAAGGAAATTACCAGGAGCAGTTGGCATGGATAACAGCCTCAAACTGTGCAAAGCGCTAGGGCTGTGGAAAGTCTACGGCAGCATTGAGGCAGTCACCCGGAGTGCCTGGAAAAAATGCCAGGCTGGAAACAAAATGGTAAAAACTGGTCTCCATCTCTACTTGCCTCTAACTGGAGAAGGCAGCAGTGGGAGCTCTTGGCTCTGGGTTAACCTGCGATCCAGGGGCTTAGCTCGGTGTGTCTCAGGTGTTTGTAACAGTGTCTGCAAAGCGCAGTTGGCCAGCATGCTACAGCAGCCAGAAGGGGCAAGACTGCGGGAGCATCGGCACGGTCACTGCAAGCCCTGCTCACTTCCAGCCACGGAGTCACATCACGTTGGCCAAATCCCGGAAAGCTGCTCCGGCAGAGCACATCTGCAATCACAGCCAGTACCAACTCCCTTCTTTCCCCACCACAGGAGCCATCTAAAAGCTAGGCCAGAAGCGAGGCAGATGGCTCTGTTTACTACCCAGGTCTCGGTACCTATGCTCCAGCCTCCGGTGCCAAGTCCAGGATCTGACATGCTGGAACAGGAGCCAGAGGAAGTAAAGCTAGGCTGTTGAGGGGGAAAGGAGAGGAAATCATGTCACCTACATGACACATTTTCAAAGATATCCAAGAGAAATGGGAAACAAATGGCGATCATACGTATCGGCTGTGGGAGGCCAGGTTGGAGGCACGCTGAGGAAAGGGACCATAGGAGTTCGGGCACCCCTGCAGTCTGGACTGGGCTTCAAACACGCTGCAGAGCATGGCCAGGGTCTGCACATCGTGGAGCTGTGAGTAATGAGCCAGCCTGGGAAACGGAAAGGACAGAGAGCATGTGACTGGGAAGAATTCAGTGGCAAAAGCATTGAGACTCCAGGGCAACCTGTCGAATAAATTGATTTGGGTCACATTACTGCCCACGGGAGGCATGTGTACTCTGCAGGACTGGGTTGTCTTCTCTGTCACACCTTTCAGAAGCCAAGTCCTCCTTCTGAAAACACTCATGGCCTAACGGGCAGGAGAAAGATGGGAGCTCTGGGAATCCAGCACTGCTCGTGGCCCGATTATCCCAAGTTTGTGCAGCTTCAAGAACAATGTCCACAGAACTGATTTTAACTGGAGGTAAAGCTGGAGCCATTAGACTCACTCCCAGACACAATGTCTTTTTGACAAAACCCTCTACATGCAAGCACCCCACTCCTAGACCACAAGGCAAAACATGACTGCAGGTTTGCTGCACGGCTGTGAAGTTTCTGGATTGCTCCGAAGGCTCAAGAGCGATGAAGAACAACCTGTCCTCCCCTCCCACTGCTGCCACACAGCAGGGAAAAGCTAGGTCAAGAAACAGGGTGCAAAGTACACCACACTAATCCTGCACCTCCAAATAGGGTGTTATCAGCAGATAATATGAATTACTAATTACGTCCCCTCCTGAACAGATTCACTGACAGGAGGACATTTGCAGCTAACCCTTGGCTTTGAGACCAGCGGAATGATTTCCCAGGAATGCTACATGGCAGCAGTGAAGCTGAAGGTGAACAAATCAGCTGCACCAACACACTCATTTAGGAGGTGTGGAGCAGAAAACCAAAACCTCCAAGTCAGGCATTGTGGGCATGCAGAAAAGCAGAGCTCCAACTGCACCCAGCTTATTGCTCAATGTTAGCCAAAAACGACCTGGGCGCTAGACGGGAGGCCAAATGCTGCCTCCTGCATGTCATAAACACACTCGCAGCTTCCCTTCATGCATCTCAGGCTTGAGAGCGGAAAAAATACAGGCTGTGGCACACTATTCCAAGTCTGAAAAGATGCCGTGCAACGTACATAGTTATGGAGGGCTCTGCTTCAGCAAACATTCCCCAACCCCTCCCCAGTGCTCAGACACCTACAAGGACTCCAGTAATTGACGTCCAAATGGATGTTGTGCCCAAGGTATCTCCAAATCTGGGTCAGACTTCGGTCCAAGGCAGAGATCAGTGGCTACCATGGCCAGTGACCAAACCTGGCAGACAGGAAGGAAAAGCATCAGAGCTACAATTAAAAATAACCACACTCCCAGGGCATAGGTGTGTACAAATTCACTCACAGACAGATAATAATGGAGCTTGCTTTTTTTTTTCCCCTCCTCCTGGCAGCAGGGAGTAGTTTCAGCGTCTGTGTCACAAATCACATATACAGTAACACAAAACTGAAGCTTTCCCTGTCCCACTTGCCTTGAGTTTGGGTTAAACTTTGAAGAATAACAGTCTATAGTCTAACAGACCTGTCAGGGTCGCTTAACAGACATATTTGTGCATTTTATGTTCACAAACCTTAAAAGGCTTTAAATTTGAGGCAGTTCTTGGGTTTGGAGATGTCTGGTGGCAGGAAGTTTACTGGTGAATCATTATTTGCATAAAAAGTATCTTTTGATTAGTTTAGGAGTTACTGAACACCGCTGTTCTCCTAGCACAGCCCAGCGCAGACAGGAATACAGTTTGCCATTTCTAGTCCAACAGTTTAACTATTTCACATTAAATTTCCCATTCATTTATCATCCCCTGGTCTGAAAATGGTTCCACCTTTTCAGCTGCTATACCATTGACCTAGGACTGTTTCTTCTGCTGTACCTTTTAAAATGGGACAATTAGACTATTCCAAGGAAAGGCAAAGTTCGTAGTTTGGCATGAAAAAAGAGCAGGAAAGGAAAAGAAGCGTGGTGCTGGAAAGACAGCAGAAATCAGAGCGCTGACAACACAGAAAAGAAAAACAGAAAAAACAAGTGCTCTGAGTACAAAGAATAGCCAGGACCAGTAGTCCCACAGCTGCTCACAGTGAAACCAGAGAGAGAGAGAAACAGGAGAGAAACTGAAATAAGGACAGGGCTGAGTACAAGAGAGCACAGAAAGGAAATGGGAAAGATGCCACTTCCTACACTGCTATAGAGCACATCTTACACGTAACCTGCAACACAAGCCTCCCTGTCTGCTAGGAACAAGGGAAGCTGCGATGCAGGCTAGAGTTACATGGGACAGGGAAAATAAAGCAAGAAACAGAGGTATCTCAGAGAAATCTTGCTGAAGTTATTCCACCCAAGCTCCAGTCCAATGTGGGCAAACCAGACAACAAGATGAAGCAGAGACAAAGGGGAACTAAACTGACCTTCTCCCTGCTGGCCTAACAGAACCCACTGAGAAGCAAGACAACAACTTGAGTTTTCTTCTGTTTAGATCAGATAAGCCTATGCATGTTGCCTGCCCAGGTCTAGGAAGAGCCACATACTCAGGAGAGGTGCACAGGTTCCTCCGGCAGTGCCAGCCTGCTCCCATCTCTTTCAGGCACTTTTGAGTCCTGTCAAACGTTCTGCCTGTTGCCATGGAGTAATCACATGGAAAACAATGGGCCAAAATAGCCGTTTTCCTCCTATTGCTAGCAGAAGGTAAGTGGCCCGCCCTGTTCTGGGGCTGGGTGCCCGGGCTCCGGCTCTCCTGGGGAGAAGCTAGCTGCAGTTAGCACCCAGCGCCAGCGCAGCTGAATACCGAGCAACGTGAACGATTACATAAGACAAAATCACCGATCAAAACGCTGAGAGCAGCTAGGCAACTGTGTGCAGAGTTACTCCATTTGCTGACTCAAAAGTAGGCTGCATTCCTCGCTTTGCCTGCAGGAATTCCCTGAAAAATGTGCTTCGCTCATTTCTGGCAAAGGGCATAACACAATCTGCTTGCAGCCCTGGGAAGGAATCTCTCGACACCAAGAGCCAATGAGGTAGAAACCACCTCCATGGCTTTTCCAGAGGCCTCTGGTTCACCAACTAGACAGTCCCCGGAACAACTGCTGAACCCAGCTGGCTGTTGGGGTATCAAGGTGACAGCATAAGCCATCTGAGGGTAGCACAGCATGCTAAGGAAGAGGTTCGAATTCAGCTAATACCTGTACGAGGTCTCTCCGTCCAACAGCCAAGGCTGAGGCGGCGTTCTTCTGGCAAGTCTCCTGGATATTATTCACATTAAGTCTAAAAAGAAAGGAGATAGCTCAGCTCTGGTTGGCACATTACCTACGAAGGTGGGGTGGGATGGTGGGAAAGCGATACTGGCATCAATGAGTAGCCCAGATCAATATGAGCCCGCGAGCATGGCCAGGATCCCATCCCTTCCTCCCCTGTTATTCAGGGATCACTGCCATCCTTCTGGCAACTCCCACTATTCCTCTTCCTCTTCCCTAACACACTGCACATCAAGTCCAGCTCCAAACTAGCTGGGATTGATCCTAAGACACGCTGCTTCCAAGGAGATATCAGACCAAACCTGTGCCAGGATATCACCAAGCCAAGATTTGTTCTTCTCTGTAGAAGCTGGTGCCATCAGTTACATAGTCCTGTTCCCATTCGGCCTGTTGGTCTGCTCTGATTGACCTGGAGGGAGACGGCGGTACGCTGCGGAGAAGCAGCCCGTTCCCCAGTAGGATAAGGCGCCCACCAGGGAGTCTCCGAGAAGCTGGCAAGGCAGGCTAAGGAAGCCCACATGGGCTTTCCTGCTTATCATCAGCAATCTTCCTGAGACGCTTGACACTTTTACTGCTTAAGATCTTACAGCAAATGGAAAAGGGTCAGGCTGTTTACACATCCAGGGAAAAAAGTTCCAAAAGGTCTTTTAAAGAACATTCTTTCTAATAATACAGAAGAGATAGATGGAAGAGTTTTTTCTGTCTTCCACCCTGAACGTTCATTGACTCGAAATTCTGTGACAGACCAGACAGTATTACCAGAGCTAAGGAAGAAAAAAATTCAGAAGCAAAGATTTTGTAACTATCTGAATTAGACAGTTTGGAAAAAGACATCCCTTGTAAGAAAAAACAAAACCCACAGAACTTCTCCATTCTTTCCATTAAAGCAGAAGAACTTGCTGTACAGGCACTGGCATGTACAACCAAGTCTCCATGGGAATGGGGCATTCCAAATAGTTCTGAAATTAAAAAGCCTTATGAGCTAATATCAGTTTTATAGTATGAGAATGTGCATTTATTGGGATTTTTAAACCTGGGCATTGAAGTGTGGAGTTTAACATGAGATTTGAAAAATAATTCGTATTGGTAATTTCTCTCTTTAGCTGACAAAAACCTGAACCTGCAAGATTTGCAGCGATGATGCTGGAGCACAAGTTCAAACTCTGTGTACAATACACCATCACAAATGTCTCCCATCACGCTTTTCAGCTTTATAGGAGACAAGTCCCCTCTCGCAGGCAGAGAGGGATACTGTAAAAAAGCAGCAAGGCAAGAACAGAGTAGGAAGGTAAAGAAACATTCAAAGATCTGTGCTGACCAATTTCAGGATTAAAGCACAGCAACGCCAAAAACATTAGCTTTCATTTGGGAAAGGATGCCAGCCCGTACTCACATGTAGAGCTCTCCCAGCAGCTTGTGGACAGGCAGCAAGCAGGAAATGTCTTGGATAATAACTTTCCCAGCGGCTTTGATGGGTCGGTTGTTGGCATCTGTCCCTTCCCGTTTACTTTTCCACCTCCTTGATTTCTGCAGAACAAATGGCAATGTGTTACTGGGGAGGAGGACAGCAGGCTTCTTGCGCCAGGGAACAAAGCACTAGGGTCAGGAATAATGCAAGCAGCACCCAAACCTGCCTTTTAGAAGGCTCTGTGTTACCCTGGAAAACATCCATGACATGCTCAGGAGAACAAGCATCTCCATCTGTAGGAAGTGAAAAGCAGGTCAAGGCAGCGAGCTCAAGGTCAAACTCACTCAAAAAGTATTTTGTGAGTTCCCCTGTGAAAGCCAATAAGAGAACAAATCAGCATCGGGATGCCAATCAAATCTGGGCAGGTTTGGCAGGAGGACGGTTGAATTAGCATTCTCATTAGAGATCTGGTCTGGGAACCCTCTGCACACAAACCACCGCTGACTTCAGCCAACATCAGCCCGGAGGCATGCGGGAGGCAGCTTCAGGGCAAGCTGACAGCTCCAGACTGTCTCTTTTGGTCTCTGCTTTCAGTGTTTGAGTACACCCCTGTTTAGCGCCAGGACAGGGCTCCCACCTCCCGCTTTAACAGCTTCAAACAAATATTTGGCAGATGATAAAGTAGGACCCAAGTTTTCCTAGCTAGATCCTTAGCTACCATGCTTAGAGCTACTTAGGGCTGGCTCAGGACGTAAGGTGAGGGGAGGGAGAAGAAAGGAGAGGAAACAACACAAGGGAACAAAACCAAGAAGCCAAGATTCCTGCATACTCCCGGTAATAGACACAGAGGCCATCTTAACGCCAAGCTGCATAGAGCTACCTTGGCCACATGACCCACCGCAGAGTATCTGGCTGGTATCCTGGCCTCTTCCAGCTCCTCGCTCTAGGAGGGTGAGGAGGAGGCATGAGAGGATGTGCTGCAGCACGACAGGCAGAAGGCACTGGAGCTCTACCGAGGGAAGCACTGGCAGCTATGCAGGGCTCCTGAGCGCAGGGACAGAGGCTTTGCAATGCTGCTCCCATGTGGCGTCTTCCCCTCACTGACACACGGAGTCCATGCTCCTACACAGAAGTGCCTCCTGGTCATACTGAGTTATGGAGAGTCTCCTGAGGCACTTGTGGTGGGGCTTCCTACACCCCTATCCGAAGCAGAACGGTACCTCTGAAGGGGCCAGCAAAGCAGCCCTGTGCTGATGGCTCTGCAGGGCAGGCAGAGCTCGCACAGGCGACACATCGGTGCTCCTGAAGAGCAGGCTGGGCTATGGAAGGGCAGAACTTGGACCTGCAAGCAGCGTCACCTCTACTGTGAAGCCAGCTTGGGGATGGCTGGGCCCCAAACTGCCTTTGACCGTGATCACGCAGCCCTTGAGAAGCTGGGCAGGCTTGTCAGAAACACAAAATGCCCTTCACAAAAAACTCCTAAGAACCTTAAATTAATTCCTCCTTCACTGCCTGGCTGGCCCAAGCTTAGGCCAATGTGCTGAGGAGGTCTTGCCGTGCTGAGCGTACTGCTAGCACGTGCCACAAGAAGTAAAAAGGATGTGCTCCTGAAGTCGCTTTGGACACTGGGTGACCGAGGCTCAGAGGCTCAAGCACAGGCTTGACAGTAAGTCAAGAAGGCTTGAAGGAGGTGAAGGTAGATTTTTCCGGGGATGCCCATGTGACAGAGCAGCACCACAGTTCCCCTGATCTTCCCCCACTCCCCAGAGTAAAGAGGAGCAGAGCGTGCATGCTGCCCAACATTCAGAGGTGCCAAATGCTGGTGGAAACAGGGCCATCAGCATTCAGTGCTTTGGAAAAGCTGGTTGCCTAGGGCATGGTTCTGTTGTCTGCCACGTCCCCTCAACTCCTAATCCGTCCAAGCAGAATTTGCCTGCCATACTTATCTGCTACATCCCTCTGAAACTGAGAAGTGTTATGCAGTGGAAGGTGGCTAGAATGTGGTCAGGTGGGATACCAAACTCTCTTCAGTCCATTGGCTCCTAATCGAAGCGCTGTCTGGATCAGCTCTGGCTCTCTTACCATTGGGCAGACTATTCCTCGTTGAATAACACCTAAAAATGTACCTACCCTTCCCATGCTGAAGGCTGTGGGCTGTATTACAACAAGGTTCCCAAACAACAGTGGCACCTGTACCTCATTCCTTGCCAGGGCAGCCAAATGCTGTCTCCTAGGTGCGGTGAGGAGCTGCTGATGCTACCAAAACCAATACTTGAGCAAAGCTTGGGAGCCTCAGCACAACGACATGCCACCAGGGCAAGAGCTCAGGCGCTGTCCTGGAAGGGCGACCAGGTTTCTCACAACACTGTCCCATCAAAAAGCTGTTATTTGTGCTGTGTCTGAGCAGGCATTCGAACCCAGGCTTGCAGATGCAGAAACCACGTTCTGCAGGTCTGCCACTAAGGGCTTCTAGAGCTTGGCAGGTAATTTGGAGAGCAACTTGCCACCTCCCGACCATCTGTAAGCCAGCTGCCCCCAGGACTCGCAGCCGATGAAGAGCTCCCTCTGACCAAGGCAGGTTTGCTGCCCCGTCATCAGGAACAGATTCAACCTGCTCCTGCCCTCTGCAAGAGCGGACCGAAGAAGCCTCCCAACAGGCATTTCGAAGACTAAAAACATGGACAACACATAGCACTTTCCACAGGTAATTCAGTCACTTTTTTTTTTTTTTTTTTTTGAGGAGAACGACAACAAATGAAGATGAAAATGGAAAAGAGATCCCATGAATGGTTTCCACTGCTTGCTGTCAGCATATCACCAGACAAATGAAGACACTAAATGTATCAGAACCCCCTGAAAACTTGGACTCACAACAAAACTGTCCTGTTTTCTTCTTAGCACTGCCTATTTACTGGCAAGAAGGGAAACCCTAATTCTTTACTGGTGCAGCTGCTGGAGTAGAGTCAGTCGAGGGCCATATGCTCTGCCAGCACTACACTTCCACGTGCACTGCTTCCTGCCCCTTGAGCTGTGACAGAAGAAAATCATAAAGCCACATGTACAGCCACCATTAAACATGTCTGGGTTTTTTTTTTTTGCAGTTCAGGTTTGCCTCACCTACAGCAACAAAGCATTAGAAAAAAACTATGATCAGAAGTATGGGAACCATCCTGGGTGAAATAAAGCTCATCACCATTGACAGCAGAAGCTCTACTTTGAAGCAAATAATTGCTGGTGTTAATTACAGGAGTAGCTCTCCACCAGGCAGTATTTGAGCACTTTTAACAGGGATTACCAGAGGCAAGCAGAGCTCTAGCTTGGGTCTGTCTGGCCAAGGTCCACCACAAGGTTCCTCTCTCCCCTCTGCTTCACCTCACCTCCCAGGAGAAGCTCCCACTACAGCGTTATCGAAAGGTGTCACTGAGGCTCACGGGCATTAGGGTAGAACACAAAACACGTCTCTTCCTAGGGGCTGGAGCACAGGTCATGAGGGGGAGCAGGGAACACAACAGTTGGAGCTGAAGCAGAAATCAACATGCGTGCAGCAAGCTAACTATTGACAGCTGAAGGTCAAAGACACAGGTCTTCTGCACTGCCCCCACCATTTCTAGCTCTTTCTGCAGCCTAGAATCCATGCCTGGGAGAACTGCATCTACCCAGCTGCTCCTGAGAGTTTAAGGAGAGGAAGACAAGAAAGAAAATAGCTACAGTGATAGCAAATTAAGACTCATCAGTTCCTCAGAGCACCAGAAGGAAAGAAACCAGAGCATTTATGACAATCATGGGGTTGGAGGTGACAGCGGGGAACAGCACTGAATAATGACTAAAAAAAGCCAGCCTGCACCTGCACTACCATACCCAAGGCTGTAATTTGCTGCAATCTGAGGTGATAATGATGGCAGTAAATGGGTTACATGTAGAAACAGATAGCCCAAGAATAAGCCACCAACTGCTTTGTAGCAACCACCATTATCACTGCATACTCAGCAGAAGTAGTTACAAAATGCTGCATGCCTGCTCGGAAAGGATGCCGAACAGTTGGGTGTGTGTGTAATGGATCCTGCTGAGGCAGGCAGTGCTGTAAGTAGCATCGTGAGATGTAAAGTGCCTGTTTTGCATAAGCATATGCTAAATTTCAGGGTTCGTGGTATAAACTGGTGTTAGTAGGGCAAAGGGAAGGGTTGTGGGCAGAAGGGAACAGACTTGATGCCAAAAGATTAAGCTGCAATAAGGCATTCACAAAATAAAGGCTTAAACCTGCTCAAAGTCAGGTTCAAGCTGCTTCCAATATTATTTTTTAAAAACAGAATTTAAAAATTGCTGCCTCCCTGCAGAAAGCTATGCTCCTTTATTCTGAACAACTGCCTACAGATTAACTCCCCCATGTAGGTCATGCAGCACTGCCTGGATTTTCTCTTCCAAATAATCAACATTTGCTATTTCCAGCAGCTCCCACAGTACCAGGGAACTTCCACAAAGGGGCTAACAAATCTGAGGCACTTTTGAGTCAAGTGCCCCACAGCTGGAATATTTCTTTACAGCTTCCATCAGTTAATAGCTGGCACCCGCCCGGAAGCACAGGCATTTCTGAATTGGAGGCTAGTCATTGCCTAGAAAGAAGGGAGGAATAATTCCTTCTTCTAGACTTGCTAAGCTCTTGCTTTGCTGAGCACCTTGAGCAATGCCGAGCTCTTCTTCCAAAAGGCAGGCACCTGGTCTGCACAAATAATCCACACCTCTCTTCATTCATGCCTGCGTCTTCGCCTTGGGCACTACTGCCCACTTTAGAGAACGTGATGAGCCTCTTCCAAAGGTTGTCCACAAATACAATCAGTCCTTCAAGGCTTGGATTAATCCATGTATCATTTTTAAGTATACGTTATACAAAATTATAACTTTATCCCACCACTACTTGCTCCTCCTTCCATGCCAGTGGTGAGGGAATGAAACTGTGGCCCTTTGTGCACCACAATTTACCACACCACAAACTGGCAAGTTCCTTGCTTGGTTTTCTTTCTTTCAGGCTGTTCCTGGTCCAAGACAGAACTTCATTTCTTGCCCCCACTGCTCACATTTCTTTATTAGCTCTTTGCGAAAAGCCTTGATGGAGTCAAGTAAATTACTTCTGGTTTCTTTCACCTATTATTTGCTAGTAATAGTCTTAAAGCTGTTGTAATTAGGAAGGCTTGATCCTATTACACCAAGTTAAATTAGGTGTTACAGGATTCTATTTTATTCCCTGCTGTCTTATGAAGAGATAGCACGAAGGACAGCAGCTGTGAAAAACCAGTTGTTCACACAGACATTAAGAAAAACGGACCTGAAGAGATCATCTTTAAATTGAAATGGAGTTTTCTAAGCTTTGCCTATGCTTGGCAGATGAGTGATGAGATAGTAATTGCCCACATTTACAGCACAGCTTGAGCAACACTGATATCTTCAAGATGTTCACATGAGTGATGTTCAAGCTTGAGTGACACGTGGACCTGAGTAATGGGAAATGACTGTCAAGGCAGTCTCGGAAAGGCAGGCGCCAGGAGGAGGGACTACCTGCCAGGGTGGCTGGAAGTGCAACTGAATGCAGGGTGGTGCGATTCCAAGGGTTGGGAGAAGATCACAAATTAAGGAGAAATTCTATTTATTGCTCCAGGAAATAAAGACTTCACAGTGTGTTGCACTGAGAATAGGTAGTTCATTTGAAATGAGATGACAGATCGTTGTCAGCAACTCAACCAGTTTGTTTCTTTCACAGCTCTTAAGTGATCCTCCCCCTCCAGCAAGGCTCCATCTTTTTCAGAAATGAGGTGCTCTAATGTTAGTCTCATCAGTTTGTTGATGATGCATAATAATCCTCTGCAGTGCACTCTGTTTCTTAGAGGTTGATCAGTCCTTACACTTCAAACTACGCCTTGGCATCCTTTCCTGACTGCTAGGCCAGGTAAAATAGGCATGTTTGTAGGTCAGTATTTGTGCCCTGCAAACCAGGGTCTGCTCCTCTCTGCTTACATGTGCATTCGCTCTTACTGAAGCCCTAAGCCCTGTGTGGAGTGCAAGTCCCCCACCTCTGTGCAGGTTACTCAAAGGCAGGCAGGTGGCATTTTATTCTTGGGCCCTTGGGCAGAAGACAGGGTTATATCAAGGACAGTATTAGCACAGCGCACAGTACCGGGAAGTCGTTAATTGCTTGTATGGACCAACGTCGCCGGGCAGAGCGAGGAGACATCTGTATGTGAAAACGTTATACCCAGGAAAAGGGAAGAAAGACACCAAGAAAATTAAAGACAAAGGTAAATAAACTGAAATGAAAAGTGCCCTGAACCAGCAGAGTAAAAGATACTGTTCCCAATGGTTCTGTTACACAATGAACAGTTGCAAACCAAGATCCCCCCTTTCATCCACACACAGTTGTACTATACAACATCACCTATGGCCCCGGCAAAACGAGGGCTGCTGTGTCTGTGCCCCACACCAGGCTCTGTGGGAGACTTCAGCAACCACAAATCAGAATGAAATCTTCCACACAGAGTTGTATTACTGCAAGAAGCACTGAACTGGAGTGATGTGACCTCGTTCATACCGTGAACTGACAGCAGAGCAGAGGACAACATCCCCGTGCCCCACATGCCAGGCTCCTACTCTAACCAGTTTTACTCCTCTCAGCTGAAGAGGAAGGCAGCTAAGTGCAAAGTGCATCATTTTTAACACAGCTGCCCAGCACTTTGGCACAGAAATCTGCAGGAAGCTAAATAAACACTCCTGCTTACTCAGACATCCCTTTAACATCCAGCTTCCTCCAGGACTTCATTCACTGGAACCTACTGCAACTGTTCACTTCCATTTTGAACAATAAAAGCCACATGTCAGGATATTAGAAGGGACGTAGAGACCCTGCTACTTGGCAGGGCCATGTGGAAATTGCCATTAGGGGCTGAGGAACTCATTCAGGTTGAGCGAGCAATCAAATTCCCTGATTAACTATGCAGAATAGCTCCGAAGTAGCCTTTCATTACGAACTTGCAGACATTTCATTAAGTACTCAACGCAGTATTATAGCAACAATAAATGGAATCTCTCAAAGCACATTACTGTGCACTCACTTGAAAAAAAATATTCTGTTATCATTCTGGAAGAGTCAATACAATAAAAAGGGGAAGAATAGGGTTATCTGGGTCATGTGCAATGTATTTTACATATATTTTCAGCTGATGAAGGCAGTCAGGACCATCAGCCATGCCTTCAGCCTCTACCTGCCTTCCCTTGCATCTTACTGCTGGGAGAACCCTGCAGACAGGGAGCCACGGGGTGACGCTGGCTGCAGGGCCACACAGAAGGAGTGAGGAGGAGAAGACTGCAGCCTTGTGCTACACGTTCCTTCACCAGGTCTCACATGAGAAGGAGAAAAGGATTAGTAGAAGGAAAATCGGTATAGGGGAGAAGAAGCAAAACTAAGCTCAGTCCCCCTGCGAATTCCTGCTCTCCCGTAGGCAGCCACTGCTGCCAGCCTACGCTCCCACGCGCTGGGAGTTTGAGAGGTCTGCAGCCAGGTGGGCACCAGTCAAAGCCTGAGGGACTGTCCTGAGAAGCAGCAGTTTCCAAGCTCTGCCGAATTACCCCGATGGGAAGCATGAGGTCACCGCAATCACCACCCCTGCATACGGCTGGTCCCTCAGGCAAGGCTAAGCCATCCCCAGGTCCCCACTGGCATGACCCTCTAACTGGGGGGAGAAAAACAGTCATGCACGTTCTTTAAGAGAAATCCAGGTTTGAAACTCTGATGGCATCGCCACAGTACAGATACAGCTTCTGCTTTCTGCTGACTACTATTCTTTAGTGGGGTTTTTTGAGGAGTGAAAAAGAGGGAGGAAAAAAGGAGTGTGCGCAGATGAATAAAAAGTGAGAAAGATATATATACGTGTGTCTGCATGTGTGTGTATATATACACACACACACTTAAATGAGCACAGAAAGGCTCAGGTGCCAGATTTAGTTTGATTTTGGTTTACTAAGGAGATCTCTGCTGGGTTCAGCAGCTCCCCTGCCTTTATGGAACACGACATATTTCCTGTCTAGCAATGGGCAAATTCCATTTGTTTGCTAATGGTAGCAATGCCAGTCATTGCTACATGGGATTTAAATAGCTGGTTATCACTGACAAGTTCGGTTAACATGCAAAATGTCAATTTTTATTTAATGCAAATAAAATAGTTAGCTCCCTGCTCTGCTTTTTAAAATCCTCACAGTGAAATGACATAAAAATATGTAGCATTTATCTAACAGAGGCCATGACGTCAGCTCCTGAAGAATGAGAAAACCTTTGCTNTTTTTTTTTTTTTTTTTTTTTTTGTTTTTTTTTTTTTTTTTTTTTTTTTTGAACTATTTCATCTGCAAGAACATTTGAGCTAGCTCCCTGCTAGGGCCCTTACACTTCTTCCAACCCAGCACGTGAGGAGACAGCTTGGCAGGGGGAAGGGGAACACCGGAATTTTCTCCAGCTTTCAGGAGACGTGGCTACACACATGCTTTGTTCTCTTGACTTTCTGCCCCCCCACCCCCCAACAAAAATCTTGTCGCCATCAATACAAGGGCTGGGGAGACAGGTCACATGAAATCGCACCAAGCTGCTTCCATGTGTCATTTTTAGCCTTGTCTGTCATCTTAGAGAGCTGTGTGTCAGAGACAAGCACACCGCAGAGGACCAAGGTAGTTCTTTAAATAAACTCTCCTGCAAAGACTAGAACAGGCTGTAATTATTGTACCAGGCAGCACCATTTTCTCTTCTTGTCACAAAGAAGCTTGTGGTGGGAAAACACACCAGAATGGGGACCCCGAGAGTCTTCTGGGGTGCGTATGGAGGCAAAGCTTGCAACAGGGACAGAGGCTCTCCCCACGGCCGGTAGGTGTACTACGTCATATCATGTAAGCAGGACACAGTCCCAGAGGGGACAGCTGTCACGTCCAGGACTACTGGAAAATTAAGACCTCTTTCAGTGCCCAGAAAGGATGACAGCTTAAGGCTCTGACTTTCCCTCTGCTCCTGGGATAGGTGTTCCCAAACTCCGCCACAGAAGAGCGCAGACAGTTCTTGGCTTTCCTTGGGGTACCTGGAAGCTCTCCATTGCTGCAGCAGATGTGCGCCCTCAACACGGACAGCGGGCAAACTACTCGAATGCCCTGAATTTTCGGGCTCTCAGTGGAAGCTTACCGTATTTTTGCAAGCCACTTCAGCCGCTGCTGAAGCACAGAGAGTTTGTTTCTGAGCAAGCTGCATGGCCTATTACTCCCATACAGCATCTGCTCTGGGCACACTGGGCCCTCAGCTGCTTCAGAACTACCCTATGGCCACCCCACCATTACCAATGTGTCTTCCCCACCCACTATATCCCGGAAGGAAACAATCCCACTCTTCCCCAAAGCCTTGCTTGTAAACAGCAATGACAGCAAGACCTACACCTAAACCAGAAGTACATGGATTGAAAGATCTTTGGAGAATCGTGTAAGAATGATTTTTGTTTAAATAGAAGTCCAAAGGGGCATATATCCCTGAAAGAGACACCTGTAATAGAAATAACCAAATATACCCCATAATCGAGGAGAGGTTGTCAGTAAGCTGGAGAAAGCCACAACCTTTTGCAGTTATATATATCAGGGAGTACTGAGAAAAGCAGAACTGCCTACATATACTTATCTGGAGACTACAACTTGTTAAGTATGACATTTTTAACCCTACTTAATAATGCAAAGGGAGACAGTGTAACGCACTGAAGGAAGCTGTGATGGTCAGTGTAGAGAGATATCAAAATAAGCAGGGTCAAATGCTAGAGAGGATCAGTAAAGAAGTTACTAATAGGAGATAAATCCACGAGACATTTTTACAGAGCTGCCTGTAAAAGGATGCCTTCTTGAGAGGAATATGAAGCTTCTGTTACCAGCAATGCTCACAGCTGTACAAAAGGAATACAGATCACAAAAGCTGAAGTGTTAGGAAAGGTTTTTTAGTCTGGTACTTACCCTCTCTTTGTAGTAGAAGGAGCTAATGGAGACCTGCTCCTTCTCGCTGCGTGTCGGACTCCCACTGTACAAACGCAGATTGCCTGGAGTCTCTGTGCGGATCTTCATTGGAGTAATGAGGCCACTATGGTACGCTGATAAAGCTGACAGGGACCTGGAACCAAGAGAATACACTTTCAGGAGCTTTCACCCACCAAACTGCCCTGGAGGCTCACGCCGACATCTCCACTAACCCAAGCTGCTAGCAATGTTTCAGGTGTGTTGAAGAAAGGGGTCTCTGCTGAGGGCCAGGGACATACGGGACCCGTCTCTCTGTGTCGAAGGCACAGCTAACACTAGAGGTCAGTACTTTCTGAGGGTCAGTAGCTCCAGTGCAGGATATGATATTCTGCATTCCTGCCCATGACAGTGGAACATCTCAAATATGACACAGGGTACTCACCTGGGGGTGGGCTCTGTTGGGGACACCGCACGGTGCATGGTCATGGGTCTCGTGAAATACACCAGGTACCCTGAAGAGACAGGACATGGCATAAAGATCACGCAAGGAGGAACAGATTACCCAAGGGTGGTTTATACAGGGAAAATTGGTGGTTTAAGGTAGAGTCAAGGGGCTGGGTGCCTATCCACCACCCCGAGTGCTTTTCAACTACAAGTAGACAGTCACATTTTCTCAACCCAAATCTACTCCCTGCAAACCCATTAAAGAGCATGTTTTGTTGCGATGACTGTTTTAAAAGCACCAACTCAAGTGGCTTACAGATGTTAGAGAAAAGACAGTAAAAGAAAGTGAGTAAATACATACTCATGTTTTAACTCTTCACCAGAATTTGTCAAGCACTTTGACAGTCCAGAGGCAAGCGAGGCATTGTTTAGCTACGTAGAGAAACCACTGCAGCTTGTACGACTCCTTTTCAAAAGGATAACCCAAGCCATCTGAAGCCACCTCCAAAGCACTCTTTCACAAGTCTCATCCCATTTGTTAGCATCTCAAGTGTCTTCAGCCACCCACTCTTACAAGAGTTTCAGGACTCAGCAGGTTTCACTGAGCCTATTCAATGCAATACTACTCTGTTTTACTTTTGCTGGGAATTCGGTGAGGCCTGTATGAAAAACAGCTTTCAAAACATGCTCAAACTACGATGCGGTCAGGTCCAGAGGAGGCACGCTTGCATCTGAAACAGCTCAGTGAAACTTAACAGCTCTTACTCAGACCTTAGCCTGTTTTTTAAGGGTGATCTTTGCACTGTACACTCTCCTGGAAACCTGGACGTGATTGTACCCTCCCCTCCCATTTGGGAGAAGTTTCCCAGTGACCTGGGGAAAGCTCTTTCGAACAACAGAAATGGTGCAGAATGAGAAAAGAGCGGTTAGTAACAAGAATACGGCTTCAGCAAGGGGTAAGTTGAATCCTAAATCACAGTAATTTTGTGAAGACTGAGAGCCAGAACACGTCCAGCAGTTTGATGCTGGTAGGAGAGAACTAGGCAAAGAAAAAAGCCATTCCCAGTCTTCTGTAAAAGGTCTGTCAAGGCCTCTGGCGTACCACAAGCCAAAGGCCTTCTCTTCAACTAGTCCTGGATTTCCAAATCCTAAAACCCCACATGCAACACCAACTGCAAACAGTTGCTAACTAGGATCATTATCTATAAATTTATCACAACATCGCTACTTTAATACCGTTTCTTACTCACTGCACGGCAGTGACCAAAGCCTCGTCTTGTTCAGAGACAAGCGTTCCCCAAGACATTAAGAGGACCGTTCCCTGGGTAGCTCTTGTAACGTATCAGCGATGGGGCTAACCTGCACCACAGAACCTGGCTCCAGAGGTCCGTGGAAATGGGATGTTAGAGTCCTGGTAGGAGCCATAGGCATTGGAGACCCGGGCGAACGTGGGCAAGGGGGGCGTTACGGAGTTTGACAAAGCGTAGGGATTGCTGGACGTGCTGTCCTCTTGGTTCTGAAACAGAAGTTACCCAGAGTCACACTCCTGCTGCCACAGGAAGGAAACCCAGCTGGAACACTGGGCATTGCAGTGCCAAGCAGCCTCACAGAAGGTGCTCGGCCTTTGAACCAGAGCAGATCAAGCACAGAGCACGGTTACTGCTCTGGCTGCAAAGGCACTTGCAAGCACATTTGCCTTTGAGGAAAAGGCTTCTCTGTTTGTCCAGAGATTTCTCTCCCACCATGGCCGTGTTGAAATGCAGAGCTTAACTTGGGGTGAAACAGCAGGAAAACCATACAGAAATTCTGACCTTCAGACTCTGGATGTGACTCTCAACACAGGGAGCTGAGCTAAACCTCATACCACAATGATGCAAGTGAGACAAAGTCTCCTTAAATAGGAGTACTACAGAACTGTGGGGTGTCAAATGCAGGTTGGGAGTCTTGAGGAAGGCAGGAGGTATGAAATACTGGGGGACCTCAGGCCTATCCATAGGAATTCTGGAAGGAATTTGCATTTATTTGGATAAAGAGTACTACAGTTTAGGTTTAAAGGAATTCTTTAAAGGCAGCAGCGCCTGGCTTGAGTCATCAGATTTCCATACAATGGAGAAAGTTCCCACTCTTACAACATTACTGCTGAAACCAAACAGAATTAAGCCTTTCCATGTAAAAAAAAAAACAACCAAACACCTTTTTATTTGTGATGAATAAACAAAATCTCTCTGAAAGAAAACCTGAGGAGACTCTCCAGTCTTTTCCTGAATGCTAAAAACACCCACTCCAGTACACTTCACCCACACACAGACCTAATACCTGACACTGAGATGCTGAGTAGGTATCACAGATCTCTCAGCTAAGGGCAGAGTGTGACTTGGATTTATCTGCAGTATCATCCCTACAAAACCTCAGCGCAAGCCTTCTGAAAAGACAGACTTTCACAGCTTTTTTTTCAAGGGAAGAAAATAAAGAGCCTAGAATAGGACTTGCAGGATCTTTGACTGGAACTGAGGAGGTGAAGACATCTGCCACTGCCTTTCAGACAAGAATGAATGCATCAGCCCCCTGAGGCTTCTTATCTTCTTTCACAGATGATAACCATGCCCTGGCACTCCGTGAGATACACTCCAAGCTGGGAAAGTTACCATGCACCACTAAGATGCTCCAACTCCCAGTCATCCCTGCTAACCTGAATAACAGTGAGCATGCAGAGTTCCCCAAAGCAGCAAACCTTCAGGGCCTGATTTTCAGAAACAAAATGCATCTAATCATCCACTCAGTTTTCTTCAACATTAACCAGAAGTGCTTACACAAATGTAACGACCAGTCACAGGGGTCTATTTATATGTCTAATGAGGCCGGACTCTTACTGCAGAGTCAGAAGTGCGGGATGTGGGAGAAGACAACAAACTAGGGCAGAAAGCCCACGCAGTTCTCCATACCACAACAGACTCCAGCCAGGAGACCAGCTGACGCAGGCAGGGCTCCAGGCAGCTCTGGTTCCGCTTCACTTTCTGCAGAGAAGTGTCTTTCAATATCTGGAATACATACAAGATGCAGCTTGAATCACGGGTACGTCCACACCTTCCCCACATCCTTTTCTGTCTGCAGAACAACTAAGATGCCAGGATCCAGAGAGGCCAAAGACATTCCCTAACATCCACTGAGCCACAGTGACCAGCTGGTGTGCTGTCTGCTTTGAGGAACAGCTGTGAGCTTTGATGAGAGCACTGAGGGTTCACCTACATCTAGATTCAGCACACACTGAGCCAGGATTTGGGCTTCTACACTACTGTAGCCCATACATTCCACACTAGTTTGTGGCAAACTGGATCAGTTTTTTTTTTTTTCAGGAAGAAACCCAAACTGATCCATCAACTTGCTGCTGGGGAAGGGATTTCATCAGCAATAGGAACTTCCTACACCAGATGATCAAACACCCGGTCTAGAATTAGCGGGGCCTGTGTAAAAAGTCCCTTCATTTTTAAAACAGTTTGTGCAGGAGAGCAGGAAGCAACATGCCAGCTCAAAAATACTGTCTTTCTGCAGCTGGATGCTTTGCTGGTCATTTTGTCTATTATGGGGCTGGGGGTAACTGCGTGAGTAGGAGGATGTTAGGGATCCTCAGGCAATACACATCACAATGGAATAGAGTAGCAGTGAAGAACATGTGTTTAAAAAGCAACAGTGGAAAAAGGCAAATACTGTGCTCCAAGGCCAACAAAAACCTCATCCTAGGAGCTCCACAATCTATCAGTTCAAAGTGACCTGTGGTATGTCTTCAGCAAGGTCAGATGTTTTATTGTGTCAGTGATCTAGACATCAAGTGTCTGGCATTTGTATCTTTATAAAGACAGTGTACGCTTCCCACGCACCTTCAGCAGCTTTGCCTTCATGGAGGCAGTGATCGAGGTCGGGTTGATGAACTGGAAGGATGGTGCAGCATTATTGGGGTACTGGACAGGGAACATCACCAGCATCCTGACTCTGTGGTTGCCGCAGTGCACTGACACTGTACAGCTACGACTCACCGCATCCATCTGTATGAGGAAAAGCAATTTCTCTGTAGTTAGATCTCCTAGGACCTTTAAACTCATAGTGGCTTAAATTCACGCTGAGGGGCTGATTCCTCTGCACACCTGTAAGACGAAGTCATGCTGTTCTCAAGGGCAGTGAACACAGTGACGGCAAAAAAACCCCAGGCAGATGGGGACAGACTCACCTTGCACCAGCAGACTGCCAGTCCAGCATCCGGAGACCACAGCCAGTCCAGGCAGTGCCAGAAATCACGCTCTGCTCCCAACAGCCACTGCACCCCAGCCCGCTTCACTTGGCCGTGGAGAACTCCAGGCCCAGTGCAGCAGTAATAGGCACCACCAAAGATCATATACCACTGCCTCAGAAAACTACATCAGGATCATGCCGAGCTGTGAAACCGCAGGAGTGGGGAAAGGAGACGGGCAGCTGCTTCAAGTCTCCCGTCCCAGTACAGCACTGTGCCTCCAGACAGCTTCCATGCATAGAGGAAGGTTTGGCTTGCAAGGGAGATGCCAAAACTAAGGGAGGGTGTGCAGGATAGGGAGAGCTCAGCTGATCAGGTTGAGAAACAGTTGAAATGAGATCACCTGCATGTAGTGGAACAAGTCACTTTCCACTCTGCAGTCTAGGCAGAGAGGAAAACACCATCCAGCCTTCTTGGGACCAGCGCCAGTGTACTTACTGTGCTGAAACACTCCCCTCACTCCCAGTGTCTGGGATTATCCTCCTTCCTACTATCCCTGTCCAAGAGGGTCTCTACAGCTCAAAATAAACCTTGTTTACAGAGAGCAAAAAACGTTCCCCCCCAAAAGGTCCGATGAGCCAGCCTGTCCACATCCCCTCCCTAAGAAGCCAGCAAAAGGAAACTCTACCTCCACATTGACATTTCGGATCTGCACGTTGATCAGTGAAAACTCCTGCTGCAGTGTTTGAGGCAGCCCCAGTTGGTCCGTTTTCTTTCCCACCAGGGGGTCATTCAGGAAATCTTCTTTTAAGGCTGACAGGAAAGACAGAGAACAGGTTGAGACAAGCTATAACAGACAGACTTTTGGCACGCAATGCCAGGAGGCAGCCAAGACAGCAGGCTTTCCTCTGCTCTTCCGACACATGGAGGCATGAGCTTTACCTGGCAAAGACCTGAGAGCTGGAGGGTCTCAGCTGTTGTTTAGAGGCACAGCTTCTGAGCCTTGCTCTTCGAAAAAACAAACCTGACTGCACACAGGTTTCCCAGGAAGGTTATGGAAGCTGCCTTTGCTCCGTACAGAACTAAATGGTCTGTCTCTACTCATTTGAGACCCCTTCTCCTCCCTACACAGTACTGCTAATGTCACCAACAGCTGAACCGCAGCCTCGTGGTTCAGTGGGAAAGAACTGTTGCCAAAGCAGTCTCCAGGAGGAGCTCTGGTCTTTGGGACTCACACCTCACCACTCTTGGCTTTCAGGGAATGCTTCCAAAGCATAATAAGGCTTTGGGAGGGAGAAGAAGGTACTTCTGGCCCTGGTAGAGGCTTAATTCATTTGCAGCAGCCATTTGCATTTAATGTTGCAAAGCACTTTTAGTGCTTTAACAGTCTTCAAAGACTCATCTAAATGCTGGGTCTAGCTGTCCGGTTCCAAGAGTTTTCAGGAGGACAATTACCCCTGAAAGCCAGAATACATTTGAATAGCCAGGCAAGCACTGCAGGACACAGAAATTATGGTTAAGATAGGAAACTTGACTGAGTTTCAGAAGAACTGGTCTCTGCCTGTGGTCGTGCCTGGCTTTTGCCTCGTATCTTGCTATGTACCCCCATTAGGGCAGCTCCTTCTGAAGGGGGTTCTGCTGTGGCACCACTTTCTAAGAAGACCAAATATGTGTTTTGATGATGGTTCCAAGGACACAAGGGAAGTCCTGATTATTCAGCTGTCATTCTCACACTTGCATAGACTATTCCTAGCAAAAAAAGTGACAAGGAATGCAAAAACGCTGTCCTTTTAGGCAAAAGCCTGTAAAAGTTACTGACTTCGCTGCTGGGAGAAATATACCTGGTTTTACTGCTGCCCAGTGGGTTGCTGAATTTGGGTAGGTAGGATGCTTAGCTACTCATTCCTGTTTGTGATTTTATTGCAGTGCTTAGATATACTTCACAAAAGTGAGCTGAAACAGGGATTAAAGGAAGATCAGTGCCTCTCAGGGAAGATAATTATTTCTAGCTCAAGACACCACGCAGATTACTGAAAAGCCATCTCTGACGTTCTCAATATGGTCAGTACCCTCCCTTTGTCTTCTACTCCCATTCCCTTCCAATTAGTTTCTAATCCCTAAAAGCCCACATATTTGTTTATATTCCTAAAGATGCTTTACAGGCAGTAGCCAGTGTGGAGAGCTGTACGCTGAAGCTGGTGGGCTTTCTGATTTATCTGCAGAGCGCTGTTCCCTTCAAAGTTCCCCCAAAGTGCTTTACTAACATAACATGGGGATTTTGTCTGGAGCTGACATGCAGCCACCTCCAGGGTGAAACATCAACAGTCCACAATAGCTTTTAGGTGAGAAAGAACTGAAATTCCTACCTAGGGACTTGCTTATGCATTGATCCTGCAGTCACACTATTTGCAGCAAAATCTACCCTGCTACAGAAAAGCCTTTTTCATTCCCTTTGCCCACAAGGCAAACCTTAACAGTCTGAACCAAAGCCAGACCTACACGGAAACCACACCGGACCTATGAATGTGACCTCATCAGAGACAGCGAAAGAGTTAACTCTCTCTTATGGAAAAAGAGAGATCGGGCAGCCAGAATGAGAACACTGAATGCTCCCAGCTGGAGCAAAAGAGGCTGTGCTTCCCCACACAGTACTGCTCACAGTCAGCACAGGTAACCAGGACTTTTTCTATCACAGTATAAAACCCTCATGAAGACAGAGGTGTTGACAATTTTTAGAAACTTGTTCTGCTGCCACACAGGACAGGGAGCAGAGAACTTCAGTGGGATTCACTGGGCAGGAAACTTCCAATTAGGAAGAGATACCTTCCCTAAGGGACCTCACAGCTGGCTCCTTTATTCAGAGGACAGATACTAGACCACTTTCTCCCCTTCTCTCCAGTTTGTCAGCAAGTCAAAGGGAGAATCAAATTGCTTCCCTGTAAGCCTCTCACATGGGGATCCATTGTAGCACTCCGCTACACTACAGAAAGGAACTGCAAATTTAAACTCAAGCTGACACAAAGGCATGGGAGCACCCATTTCTCCTCCCTCAGGATTAGACACAGAACTCTCTTTAGATAGCTTTTTCACATGCACATCATCACCATGGGTCTCAGCTGCTGCAATCTCTTCTATTCTGGTACTTACACTCTTCAAACACTAAACAGCCTAAATGTTTAACCTGGCCAGAGCCTTAATCATACAAACCCTCCTTTGCATTCCTTCCTCGTGTGCTTTCTCTTCCGTAAAGCCAAATCAATGCTTTCTGTTGAAGCCTCTGACCCATTCCCACCCACCCATCTGGTACTCAGAAGTCAGAGATACCATCCCTCCCCCTCTGCTCTGCCAGCCCTCAGCCACCTCTCATCAAAAAAAAAAATTCACGAGCTTTCTCCATATTGCTTCTGGCAGATGGGAGAAGACACCAGTAAGCACCTCCATGTTAGATCAGCACACACAGCGACCCCGGCAGAAGGGTTTAGGTACCAGGTGTGAGGTAAGCAGCTTGTGTCAGAGTGCCTTACCCATACGCCCCCCTCTTCTGTGGGCTCAGCTCTCAGCTTAAATTGAACTACCTTCTTAAGAGCCAGAACTGACTTTCTTATTGCCTTATTCTTGGCAGCAAGCCACAACTATGACCTAAAGAGAGTGCAACTAAATGATATTAGTGACAAGGAAGAGCTCAGTTTTACAGCTGTAATGACATCATTGCGTTAAGAGGAGAAAAAACTTGGGAGGACCATCCTGAGAAATCCCTGTGTTTTCCCTCCTCCCACATGGGGAATACATTAACCTTTGAAACAGCACCAGTTTCTGCTTTGCCTACGATGTTATTTTCTTATGCCAAGATGCACCTTCTCCCCAACACAAAGACAGCTGGTGTTTGAAGTGCCATCGCTTGTCTCACCTTCCTCATCCCCATGCCCAGAGTTATGCTGGGGCTCAGAGTCCTGGGGGTGAAGGGTCTTGTCTGGCTCAGGCAGATGAGAAATCCCATCGATGAGGTCCTCGACTCCATCCAGGATATCGTTAGCGCACAGCTGAAAAGAACAAGCGTACCCAAATGCTGCACAACAGAAACTAAACTGTGGAAAGAGCCACCACTAAAAAACTCATTTCTCCAAGGAGACGGATTTGCAAGGTAGGTCTGTCCACACAACAGTCATAATTAAGACCTCAGCATTGTTTCTGTGACAAAGACAGATGATCTTCCACTTTCCAGCATCCTCAGCTCTGTCACCTCAGACAGCCTGGCCAAATCTCCTGCTCATTTACAAAGCCACTTAATTGACAGGGCCAGTCTAAATAACAGAGGTTTTACTTTAATAAAATCTAAAGCTGATATGACTTTAATTCCTTGAATTGATTTGTCAAAACCGGTTTATTTTTTTAGACCGGATATAATAGTAGCACACTTTCTGCTCTTTTCTACTCCAGTAGGATCTAGAGACCCAGGTACAGACCAGGGGCCCTAGTGTTCTAGGTCCTGTATCAAAAAGAGACCATGAAAACTCATATTTGAAGTTCAGCACAAGAAAATGGGGGAAGATGAAGAGAAGAAACACAGGGAGGAGAAACGATAAGGGTGCAGTGTAGCAAATTACAGCATTGGTCACCAGCAACATGCTATCACGTGTGTAGTTTGATCCAGACAAAAACAATGATAAAAGAGCGGGAGTCAGCAGAGGAAGAGTGAAGGCTCTGACATGGTTGAACAATCGGTTTAAAGACAGGAAAGAAATAAAATATTCACAAATATATCAGGTAGGAGTAAAGGGTCATTTTTCACAGAGAAGGTTTGTTACAGACCTGCAGGACTCCTGCAGGATCTGTGCTGGGAACACATGCTTCTCAACATATTCATTAAAAACCTGGAATAGGAGGTGAATAGCAACATGACCAGGTTTGCTGATGCCACCAAGTTATTCAGGGTAGTAACAAGAGTGGCTGACTGCAAACAATCACAAAAGGACCTGACAGGAGTAACGATATTAAAATGAAAGATGAACTTCATTTCAGAAAAATATAAAGCAACGCATACAGGGCAAAACCGGCAAGTTCAAGCTGACTCAGGGAACAAGACAGAGGGGCGAGACTAAGCTGGTATTTTCATGGAATTATGCCCAACAATTTAAAAAAATAAAATGAGTACGGGGAATTCTTTGGAAAGAACAAAGTTCAGATCCCCTCCCCAAAAAGTACATAATAGAACTGAAAAAGGGTCACGAAAGGCAAAAGGACAATCAAAAGTTCTCGTACAAGGGATGAAGCAAATCAAGACCTTTTGACTTGAAAGAGGAGGCAGCTGAGGAGGGATATGACGGAGGTCTACAGAATCGTGAGTAGTGCAGACAAGATGGCTGCTCATTTCATCTTCTATGTAAGGAAAATAGCAGGTTGCAAAATAAACAAATGAAAGGAGCTGTTTTGCCACACAACATGCAGAAAAGCCATGAAACTCCTTATTCCCGGGATGTTTAAGATGACAAAAATTTACACAGGTGCTAGAAAAGACAGAGTAAGTCTATGCAAGTGAAACTCATCAAGCTCTGTCAAATACAAAGACGCCAGACTCAATGAGCCTCTGAGCTGCAAACTGAAGGAGGCTGGGAGGGCATTTGAGAGAAATATCACTTTGTACTTGCCTTGTTCTTATCCTCTTCCACGAAGTCCACAGCTGAAGATAAGAAAGGGCAATATGGGCCATCGTGGCCATACGAACCTCTGGTCTGACAGCTGTTCTAGTAATTGCATCAGCAATTTGTAACTGCTGCCAGACGGCAGACCAACAGGATTCACACTGCCTGCACCAGGCTAAGAGGCAAAGGAAACAAGGGGAGGAAGCGGAGCGCATAATCCCTACATTTACCCGATACCTAAAACGCCAACAAAGAGTCACGCAGTCTTGCAGCCACGGAGGTGGCATCTTCAGAGGCTACGCAAGCAATAACTGATCTCCACCTTCCCCAAATGACTTCTACGCTTACTGTTATGCAACAAAGTGGCCTTGCACTTCCACAGACGCTTTTGAGGCACAGACACAGAGGGGCCTCATCAAAGATCTCCTCGGGAACATTTCTGGGCTGGAGCTGAAGAGGAAAGTGAAGCGGCAGCTGGCTGCTGTATCTGCAGCTCTAGGATATCAGGAGTGACCGGCAGTGCAAGGAAAGGGAGGTGAATCCAGCCTGGAAGAAAACCACCTACAGTTCAAGATCAAAAGTGTTTACGTACCCTCTGCAGCTGAGAGTCAATCCGCCACATCCGCAGAGTCTGATCACGGGACCACGTAACCAGCTGGTAGTCTTTAGAACCTAAAAAGGACAGAAACAGCTTATAGTCTCTGTGTTCAGTAGGGTCTATCTCAGCCCTGCGTTTAGTGTAAACAAATTCAAGCAAGCCAGTAGGGAGATCTAATGGATACAGCATTAAACCGAAGGGCAGAGTGAGTCCTTTTCTGCTTTGAATTCACATAGGTGCATCAGCCTTTATGCCTTCTTCACCATGATTACCACACCTCTAAACAGGGTATAATTTACAGGCAGAAAGCACAAAGTAAGTATAATGAATGTGATGCAAGTTTTCCAGCTAGGAATGAACAAGATCCACCACAAGACTTATTTAAATAGAAGAAATAATATTGTTGAGACGCTTTTATTTTTACAATAACTCTAAAGTCAAAATATCTTTTAGTTCATCATATCTGTTTCAAGACGCAGACGTTTTAAAACATCTCTAAGCTAAGAGAAGCTGGTTCTACCCTCCCCCTTTTTCCTTCTGAAAGACTTGGATGGTGCCAAGCCAAGTTCGGGTTGTAATAAAATACACCTAGCCACATACTATCTACCAACAGATAAAGGTACACAGACTTATTTATGCCCATGTTTAGGCCTTGTGATACAGTTTAAGTTTCCCTTGTCAAACAACTGCTATGCTTAAGAATTTGCTGCTGCACAGCTGCTTCCTACACCCCTCTGCTGAGGCACAGGGAGCACAGCAGATGCTGTGGAAGGAGATTTGCGCTATCTTGGTTGTCTCCGCATTAAAGCGGACTTGGAATGCTTGTATGACTGAGTTATGTTGCTTGAGATGAGCATGACTTCCAGCCTCGGATATGTATTTATGAACTCAGCTAAGGCAACACACCTCTGGTTCAAGCCTGCTTGAATGTTCATTCACAAGGTGTCTTACACTGTGCCTCCAGATCATAACATGGTTCTAGATCGCTTTCCTCTTTTTGAAAGAGGAAATAGCAAGGTATAGAGGAGGTGACTTAGCTGAATTGCCCCAGCAGCTGGTGGCAGAGGGCTGGACCAGAACTTTTACACAGCACTGCAAAGTGGTACCACAAGTGATACCAAAGACAGACATGCTTATTCTGTCAATGGCAGCTGCGGTGCTGGAAACAAAGCTGTGCTCTGTGCGGTTATCTAACCTCTAACATGGAATCTCCTATATTTAGCTGCCTACACTGGAAAATTTAGTCGGGACTGAACTCTAACAGCAGCCTCTCTATCCCACGCTCTTCCTCCCCTGCCTTTGCCAGCACACAGATAAGGTGGGTTTGCTGGGTCTGTGGTCTGGGATATGCTGGAAGCTGCTGTGATGTGAGGGGTTAACTGGTTAGCGCGCAGCTCTGAGCAGGGAGGAGTGTGCACCCATCTAATAGTTGGTACAATTTATTCTGAAAGATCCATTTAAAAATAGACTCACAGGAGAGTGGAAGCAATTAGAGTCACCGCTGACCCACTCAGCATTCGGTAGATTTGCTTTGTTAGCATGGAAACAACAGGGCAACGCTTCTGTGGGCAGTGCCATAAAACAAGTACAAAACAGTTGTAACTTGAGGCAGGGCAGGAAAGTGGGTAGGAGCCACACCAAGGAAAGACAAGAGTCAAATGGTGATAGCGTAAGCACCGCAGCCAGGAGTCAGGCCTCCACCCCCCTGGTTAGACGAATGTCACAGCGGAGGGGAGAGAGCACATCCAGCCCTGAACTCACCTTCTTTCTGCTTCCTCCACTGAAACTCCAGCACCACATCATCATGTCCCACGAAAGTGTGGACAGGTGTGTTCAAGTCAAAGACATTCCAGAGAAGAAGACTGTTCTCTCGCCGGAGCTGGGGGACCATCACTGTCACCAGCCCATTGCTGAAAGGCTTGAGAGAGAAACACCCTTCCAGTTAGCCGTGCGGAATTATGCTCCCATGCTGCTGTTATCATACTCTAATTTTTTCCCTTTTCCCACCAACAAGAATACGTGGGTTTTAAAGGAGCTCAGCACAAAACAGAACTAGGCCAAAAACTGAGAGGATCCAAGGCAATTGCCATGCAAAACCAGTGTCTTACAAGGGATAAGATGTAGTACACAGAGATACTCAATGCAGCTCACTTAATAGTTTCTTTCTGCTGCTTCCTCACTTTTCAGCTGTGATTTCACCCTTGACTTTTCACATGGGATCCTTACAGCAATTTGCCTGGAGCTGTAAGAACTGCTGCCTGGGGACTGAGCCCCAGCAGCTGCTCAGGGTCACGATGCTCAGGGTCACGATGCTCAGAAGAACACTGGAACCCAGTCCTACAGCCCCCACCGTGGGGACGGGGAAAGGGCATCAAAGACTAAAGGCACAGCACTGGCTTCAGGCCACATTCAGATGTCCAGGGAAGAGAGCGGATATGACTGATGTTAAGAGCCTTAGCTTCACATGGCTGGGTGCTTGCTCTATAAAAGGCAACAGTTCTTGGATTTGATACGCTGTAAGAGCCCACTCTGGCACACCTGGAAATCTTGGGAGCAGAGAAGACACTCAGAGAGGGCAGAAGAACGCTGCATCGCTCTGTGCAATAGGTACCAATACTGGAGCTGAGCAGAAAAACACAGTGAGAGCAGCAGCCACTTTCTGAGCCTCCTGCTCCCAGAGCCAGGCACCTGCACTGGGTTTTTTTCCCCCTGGGAGGACGATACCAAAGAGTGGGATCTCACACTGCTAGGCATTCCTTTTCCCACATGCCCCCATTGCAGGCATTGCTCTTCCAGGCCTTTTAAGCACCAAGAGGGATTTTTAAAATGAACTAAATCACGTCCAGCAGTAGAACTGGTGAGAAGCCCTTCAGCAGTTCTTCTTTATTTAATGTGTCTTTGTGCATTCACTCTCACAACACAAGTGGGGCTGGTGGGAGTTTCTCACTCACCGTGTATCTTGCTTTCCAGACAGGAACCTGGCAGGGAAGGATATTGAGGTATTTCCGAGGCTGACGGTAATCCCAGAACTTAAAAAAAAAAAAAAACAAACCACCCAACAAAAAGACAAGCAAAGGCAGAAGTCAGCTGGCTATACTTTCAGGCTGCAGTCTTCCATGTGGCTCGCAGATATAACAGAGCAAAAAACATGCCAGGGTGCCCACAGCATCATTAGTAATCCCATTCATTAACAGCAGAGATGGCCCCAAAGGACAAATATCAAGCTATCAGCATCTGGCAGCATCCCTTAGACAACAAGTGACTTGGGGTCATACTCACAGTGATCATAGCTTGAGTAATTAGAGCAGGGAGACAGGCAGCCTGCTTGGGCTTTCAGAGCTACAAGGTACCCTGCAGGCTCTCAGCCAATGTGCCAGTCCAGACTGGAGGCAGGCCCCCCCTGCTGTTACTGCTAATTTCGTAATGAAGAATCTAACCTTTTGCTTTGCTAGAATACACATCAACTGCATTTGCCTCAGAGCTTAGCTAAATGTGAATGAGCTCCATTTGGCTGACATACAAAGCACACTATTTCCCCCTCAAGTAAAAAGTCCTGCATAGCAACGCTTGCAGGCAGTCTTTTATTGATAACCCAATTCAACATGAGTTTGGGAACCCCAGCTGCTGGAGCATGTCCCCCCCCAAGTTGCTGTAATCACTTGAGAGTGGCAACACCGCATTTTGGGGAGAAGGCTTTTCTGGCACGTGTGGCCAGCTCCCTTCTGGCAAGCAACAGGCAGAGATGGTTGTTTTCAGCTTCACTACTGCCCAAACCACCACAGATATGTGGCAAACATACACGCACCCATCTTGCAATGAATTCTCTGCCTGTTTTGTAAGCGCACCCCTGGCTCAACACGCATGGGCTGCCAGAAACCAAAAAGCAAGGATCCAGATCTTGCCAATGACAAGCACTCCATAAGACTTCACCAGTAGTAGAAGGGGATCTGCTCCACCATCCTGACATCTCCTAAACAGGAGTCCCAGAAGGAACACTTACCCTGACAGAGTTGTCCTGGCTGGAAGTGGCCAACGTATACTCATTGTCAGGATGCCAATCCAGACCATGGATTTTAGAGAGATGAGCTGCCAAGTACTCTACTGCAGTGCTGGGTTTCTGCAAGAAGAGATGTTGTCCTTCTCAGCACAGGACTCCTACAATTTGGTCTAGTTCTTTGTCATAATGAGAGACACTTCAACAAGGGCAAAAGGCAGAACACCCTCCTGCTAGGGAAAGGCAAATAGCTCAGCAAACGTAGTTGAAGGAAAGGTCTTGTGAAGGTGTGACAAATTCCAGTCAAGCACAGCCCTGAACCAGACTTTATACTCAGCAAAACAGTTAAGTACTATGAGATCAAAATGTCAATGGGCACAATTTCTGGGGAAGGTGGCTACCTACATGCTCTCTTCAGGCTCATGAGCTCCCAATTCTCTCTAGTCTAAATCGGCCCGCAAGAGAGATTTGGGATAAAGCAGTAATTTTTTCTCGGTATTTATCTGTGACCAGGGGGATGTCTGTATCAGTAGGTGGGAATATGCACAGGCTGCTCTAGGGACCCTCAACTCACCCTTTTGTCCCATATTCGGACATCCCCATCGTGGCTTGTTGCTAAACAGTTGGCATTTTTCTTGTTCCATTTCACCTGGGAAGCTCCAGCTGTAACACAAACAGAGCAGGTCAAAACAGGCAATTAAAAGGTAAATGGCCCAACACACCCTTGACCTGGGCTTAGAGCTGCTCTTCTTAGCACAGGAAAGGCAGTTCAAGAGGAAAGATATCCCAAAAGCCAGCATGAAGGATGTCATGAAAATGCTTAACTCCTGATTCCTCAGCTTAGTGTTGGTGTCCAGAAGACCTCCAAGCACAAGTATTTCAGTTACATGATTAGAGATCTCCATCGCGATTTCTAGCCGTAGGCTGTACCTGATTAAAATACCCGGGTCCATTAACTCAGATGGAGCGACTTCAAACCAGGACACTCCTGCAGAAAAGAACTGCAGGTTCAATCACCCCTCTCCCACCCTTCCGTTTTCCTTCAAGCTGCCTCCAGGTGCTCAAGGATTGATTCATTTGTCTTCCCAACACCCTCTATACCATCTGATGCTACACAGGGAACCAGTGTTATTGATCTATTATTAAAATACAGTTGTAGGAGAAGGCTGCATTGTAGGTCATCCTCGTGTCTGGCCAGCTGGAGGTCAACTCACTGGGTGGATCAGAAGGCCCAACAGTCAAAATACAGCACAGAAGTCAAAGACATCAAGGGAATTGTAAAGAAACTGGATGATGGTCCAGATATGATTATACGATATCACAAGGGACTCAGTCAAGGGCCTAAAATCAGAAGCTGGCTGGTTATTTCTAATAAGAAGCAAAACACAGCTTCAGTTGATGTGGATTGTTCAGATATTCTAAGATAAAGACACGTTCTGTTCATCCTTATTCTGCCAGTATTTTCAGAACATTTTAAGCTATCAGAAAGGTAAGGTCCATGAGAAAGCTAAACAGATCACAGTCTGCTGCTATTCCCCACTTTCACTACCCACCTCCTGCTGCATGGTGAGCAGATTCATGCTGACAAGCTGGCAAAAATCTAGTCCGGGGGGAAAAAAAAAAGGAAGCTGCAAATAGGCTGCCAGTTGATTGATTTAATCCACTCACTGAAGGGTACACAAACGTCTGGACCAGCACTAAACAGAATGGGGCACAGGAGGAGGGAAGCTTCCTGGGGAGCTAGCTGCCGGGCTGGCTCAGCTGACCCGTGAAACCTCAGCCCAGGAACCAGAACCCAATGCTGCTTCTGATTCAGTAAGGTTTTTTCATCACTACGATAGAGGTGTTTGCTGGCTGGGAGGGAAGGGGGAGCCACTGCAGATGTGTAGCCTAAGGAGACCTAAGCAGCAGAGCATGAGAGATACGTGTTACAAGGATTGCTGTAATACTGGGGACAGTAACTCAGGAAGAGGACGTTCTGCTTGTCATCCATACTTCACCCAATTCCAACACGCAGCCGGTGAGGACTGACACACAGCACCTGCTAGCAGGCGGTATTACAGGCGGCTGGACAGTCACACTGCCAACAGCCATGACAAGCGCCTTTCCAGAACAAGCGCAGCCCGAAGAGAGCACCTTCACGTCACGGCTGCAGCTGCCCGCATGTTGAAGGTGCCCCAGGGGAACAGACACAGCCGGTTAATGTACCCAGCCCCTCAGTAAGTAAGGGGCAGCCTGGCAGTCAGCGGCATTCAACACCACTGCCTGGGGTGCGATTTAGTTTCTCAGCTGATTCAAACATAAAAGGACATGGAGAAATTGCAGACAGACAACACAGGACAAACATTGCAAGAGGGGGGTTTAGCAGGGAAGAAGCTACTCATGTCTAGAAGGCAGAAATGCCACGTGACTGTCCACCGATTTTAGGACAGATAGTCCAAGCACCACCACTGCCCTCCATGCCTGGGAACCTCCAAGGGCTCCACATCCCTTCGGCATTCTGTTCCTCTAAAAGGAGCTGTAAACTGCAGCCTCTCAGGCTGCTAGTACACGGGACAATCACACATGGTGGCTCTTCTGTACTCTGCCGTGTTCAGCCTCAGACCATGAAGAGATGGAGGAATAAGAGCAGGGGCACACGACACTAAACGCAGGCATTAAACAAGCCTGTATCACACACACCACACTTACCGACTGCAGAGAGGGAGACTGTAGGCTTCCTGGTGTCTCTGAAACAAAACATGGCTAATGTGAGTACGCACGGCATACCCCCGCAGGTCCAGCCTCCCCAGTGAGCTCCTTGCTATTCCAGGACTAATTTTATTGCTGCCCCTTGGGAGCTAATGTGCCTTCTGCTTACTGAAATACACCACGTTACGTGGAATAAAGAAAGAGGTGACCAGCTGGAGGACAACAGCCATCCTGTCTTGCCAGTACACACAGCAGCAAGTTTAGGTCATAGGATGGAGTTGGAGGGGACTAGAGGAAAGAGAAACACGTACAAAGTGTGGCATGTTGCAACTGGGCAGGCAAGGAAACTGGGCTCACACAGTGTTGCTGCAGGAATCAACAAAACAGCCTCTCCCAGGAGGATTAAAAGGAACAAACAGAGCTGTAGAAAAACTTGACAAAAGCCACCGATGTGTTTATCATGCCTTTGTGGACCCTGATTCAAGGCAGATGGAGCAGTGACTTCAGACCAAAGACTTCATGTCTAGCATATAACAACAAAATTAGTAGGAAATAAGCCCAGCTGCGTGCAGACTCTACAGACCAAATTCTGCGGTGGTAGAAGCCAGTGCGGCACCATGACAACTCTCAGCAGCCAGGACATGGATCAAGGCAATAATTCGCTCCTTGACCTTGCTCCTCAGGAATTCACCTGCCCTTTCATGAAAAATACCAGTGAAAATAAGGAATTCTGTCTTCAGCATTTTGTGTTTGCTGAAAAGCAGAACATTTTCTGGAATGGACTGCGCCTCTCCATCTAAGAATTCCTGCCTAATCAAAAAAGTTATTTAGTATGAAAAATTAAGTGGGGAATTTCCAGCTACCCTTACTGCAGGGCTGCCTCCCTAGGGTGCCATCAGAGACAGATGCTTCAGCAGGATGTTCATTTGCTGGAGGCCAGCAGCCCCAGGACCTCACTGCCCCAGCAAGCTCAGAGCTCTTACTAGCACAAGTGGGATGCAGAGGCTACTCAGAGACTGCCTAAGTGAGCATTTCTGGACGAGTGACACATACGGACACAAAATGACGGAAGGGCACAATAGAGTTAAAGCAGGGCTTCCGATAACAACCTTCAGAGAACCCTATTTTTCGCTTGGCACTAAGATAGTATCACAGGAAAACACAACCAGCAGTTATTGTCTCTCTATGTCTTTTAATTACACATTAATAATATATTGCCATTCTCAAGCACCATTTAACCAAGGATCTAAGTGCTTCACAGGAGCTAAACAAGCCTCAGGGTAGCCTGGTGCAGCGGGGTTATATAATTATCCTCCTATTATAAGTGAGCAAGAGAGGCAGAGAGGAACAAAGTGACTTGCCGGGGGTCATAAAGCGTTGCTGTACAGCCAGCAAGAGAACGCAGCAGTCCCAGCTCCTTGCTTCTCAGGTGTAAAATGTGGGCTTTAAAACTGATGGGTTTGGAAATATCTGTTACCCTGAAATTACTCATGATAGAAAGCACCAGGAATCAAGGGAAGGCACGAACAGGAAAAGGTTCCTGAATACCACTGCCAGTCTTCCCACCACCGAGGGAGAGTCAGTAACAATCACTGAATTTAGTGGAAAATGGCTGCAGGATCATGAAATGGTGCTCATTCATTCAGCTACAAAAAGCCCAACAGATTGAGGAACACCCTTGGGTTCCAGGAAAAGCTCCTGAGGAAAGATCTGAAGTGGGTAGGGAGTGAAGCCAGTCAGTATTTTCTCTAAGCAGGAGCATGACTGTGGCTTAACCCTACCACTCTACTGCCCTTCCTTGACTCTGAACTGGCTCAAAAGTGGGTAACAGAAGTAATCTTTGAGATTATGGGAAGCAGACGAAGCCCCTGCAAGCACAGCTGAAAAGCAGCACCCATCAGTGCATGATTTTCCCTGCAAGCTGCTAACTATGGAAAGGAGTCCAACTGATTTCCCTGTAGTGCAGAAACATACTGATTCTTACTTGATGTCCCAGATGTAGATGTATGTGTCAACAGAACTGGTGACCAGCAGGTCTGGCTCAAACACCGCCCAGTCCAAGTCACTGCAAATACAAAATCATAGTAGGTCAGCAAAGGAAAGCGCACACAGTTTGCATCAACTTCTCACAAGCCCCCAGCAGTACATTTCTCTGACAAATTCATGGCCACTCCATGACACCAACAAACTTTTTGAGTAAGAAGCAAGATCTTAATAATTTCTCTAAGTAAATTCCAAAAGCAATGAAATGCTTCTAAGTTATTTCCAGTGAAGCATCCTCCTAGACCTGAACTTTACAGCTATTGCGTGTGTGCTCTTTCCTCCACAGGAAAAGAAGCGAGCTCCCAGTTACCACACATTCTTGGCATCAACCCCTCACTCTGGGATGCCTTCCTGTTGGGCTCACCAAGCACACCTGGGACACAAATAGCCTCCAGTCAGCCCAAACAACTGCCATTTCAAGGGCTGCAATCACTTTCCACAGTCAGAAGTTGGAGTAAAAACAGTGCTTCACCTGCATTTCCAGCCCAGCACTAAAATGCACCCCTAGAACCAGAGGTAGAAACTTCCCCTGCACCACTCTAACTTGCTGTGAACTTGATCTTTGGGATTACCTGCTTTAATTTAGCTCCTATCACACAGAAACACAGCTGAGATTTAATTTACTAAACATGCTGTTGTTTCCCAGACTATGGTTGCGGTTCATTACAAGGACAGCAGCCTGAGGCAATGACACTCGAGCCGTCAAAGGCTAAGCTAATATACTGGGGGGAGCCATGAGAGGCTGAGCAGTTACACACCTGACATCATAGTCTCTAAATGGGAAGGCAGGACAGAGGGGCAGGCGGTACAGTCCGGAAAGTAAGTAAAAACAGGCTCCAGCTTCTATGAAACAACCCATGGTTTTCCACCCAGCAGCCTGCAGCATTGCTTGCTCCTCACCTGATCACACGTGTGTGTCCTTGCAATGATGTGCAAACTTCACCATTACCTTCCTTCCACTTATACAGGTCAACTCGCTGATTGCTCTGAAATTCAATGGGAGAAAGGAGACCGTGTCAGGGAAACAAGGTAGGACAGGAATCCATGAGTCAGGACCAGGTTCCCTTCTCTTTGAAGAAGCTCAGTTACCAATGAGTCACACAGTGATTAGCAAAGTCCTTGCCCAGAGCAGGAGAGAAAAGATGAACCTACAGGCTGCAAGGACTCTGAAAACCTTACACTTTAATTACACCCACTTAAAAATGGAGATAAACAAGAATGGGAGGAAAAAAGTCACATTGCAAAATGTTTCCACGAAATGATGTTCTCAAAGCTTTTATTTGCTAACAACATGCTGTAACTGCAGGCAACAGGCAGCCAAATTCTCTCTGCAGGAATACCCTGCCAGTCTGTTCAGATTCACAACTGGAGTTTTCAGTGAGGGGGATGATGGATCACCACCCATCCCTCCTCAACTCTCCCTTGATTCCCTTCTGAGATAATCAGGGCTATTGCCAAACATGAACAATACAGTCTAATGGCTTCAAGGTCACCTCCTCAAGGGTACTTCCATCCTTGCCAGCCCAGGAAAAAAAGCCTTAAGTGCATATCACTAACTGTAAACCACAGGAGCAAACCAGATGAATCAATGACAACATTATTTAGGGCTTCTTTGCTCATTCCAGGAATAAATCCTCCCCCAAATGCAGCCACACACAAAGTTACTTGAAACTAGTTATTGTGCTTTAAGTTCATATTCTGCCTCAATCAAGGTTCACTTCAGCCAATTCTAATCTTTCTGGGGCAGGAATTGCCTTTTTGGGTGCATATATTGCACCAGGCACAGTGGGTTTTGGGCCATGACTGGAAATTCACATTGATTTTGCAAAAACAGAAATAACATGACTTCAAAATTTGATCTTCGTTAGCCTCTTGTTTTCAAACTTACAGGTAGACAGGAAAAAGATAACAGAGAAAAGACTTACTGTATGGGTTTTGTGACAGGTTTTTATGGTGGTGTTTTTTAGTTGTTTTTTTTTACCCCAAAGCTGCTCAATACGAATTTTAACTTGCAGATAGATAAAACACTCCAGCCTTCCCTGAAATAGAAGGTCTCCTCCCAACTGAGCAATAATATATGGCATTTCTCTAATAGCTCACAGCAGGGCTGCACAAAAGCTCAAGGCAAGGAAAACTCCTTGCATGTTTCTCATTGACAGAAGGATTTAAGGGTGTAGAGTGAAATTACCCAAGGGATTTGTCCAGGACTCCAGAGTTGATGCTACAAGATAAGGATCACCAGAAGTTTCCCAGTTTCTCTTAGTGGGGCATCTCACATGGAAAGCGTTGCCTGTAGCACCAGGTGTGGGAGAATGACAGCTCCTCCCAGCATCGTTTTCTTAAAAAATGTGCTTCTTGTGATAAGTATCAGTATACACTTCCAACAATTTCATTACCCTCTTGTTCAAGCATTTGTGACCACACAACAGTAGTAAGAAGGATCTAGGATGGAAAACAATGGCACTTCTGAAACAACAGCTTAGGAGTCCTCAGAAACATGTTTGAGCCAGAGGGCAGACACAGCCAAGCACAGCAAGAGGACATATTTCAGCTCTTCTGGAAAGAAGCTAAAAAAAGTAAGAATCCCTTAACCAAACACAAGGACAGACTTCCCCTCTGCCTGCACCACTTCCAATTAACGGTACTGCAAACCAGGTGAAGCTGCTGGCAAACAGGATGGAGGCCTTTTACACTCCCTTTCTATCCACAGGGATGCAGAGGGATAAGACCCTCAGGGCTGTCTACAACACTTGCATGGTACACCTGAACATAAGACAACCTCAACAGCGGACTCATGGGGGATTGACAGCCAGCTTGAGTCCAGAAGTAGCAAATCACATCTTCACAGTGCTGAATCAAAGGTGATTTAGCCTTCGCAAAGCTTCTTTGCCCACTTAGGTGTGGGGCACACATCCACGCTGCCTCCAGACCTGGCCTGGGACACACAGACCCGAGCACATGCTGTAAATCTGCTATCCACTTCTAAACAAGACAGGCTAAATTCTAGTCCTAGCACAGGGCTGTACTGCATCAGCTCCAAAATGCCAGCCAACTGAGAGATGGCTGGAAAGGAGGCGTTTCTGATCCAAACGGAAAAAGCTGCCTGATCTCATCTTCGGGATTCCTCACCTGATGTGTGCCAGCATCTTAGCATCTTCATTTATAAATGGGAGCAGCAAGGTTTGATGGCAGCTACACCTCGTTTCACCCTGAACAAGACGGGTTCCTGTATCTGCTCAGGGCAGCAAGAGACAGGAGTACTCAGATGGGCACAGGTCCCCTTTGCAACGGGGTCCTGCTCTAACCAATCACTGGGTATCGCCTTCAGAGTCCATTTGAAAAGAAGCTTTCCCGCTCTACTCATCGCCTGCACAGCACATTTCCTTATTTGGTTTTGATTTTCACAGATTGTACCCTGAAGTGGCACTGAAGGACATCTTTTTGCAAGTTTTTACTAAGTCTCCACTGAGAAGCAGACAGCTGCTGAAGGCACCTTTAAGATGTCAGTCATGTACCGAAGCAGAGAGGAGACAGGCTGGGGAATGTCAGAGAGCAAACAAGCAAAGGCTCCTAACTGACAGCACTGGTCCACTTTTAAGACTGTTTTTAATTTCAGTCGTAGCTAGTCCAGGAAGCAGAAGGAACAAAAATCCCAGGAAACCACCTTCAGCTAAGCGTTTTCTTAAAAAAAAAAAAAAAAAAAGCAGCAACCTCTCTACCTCCAGTTATTCCAGGACTCTCAGGCTATAAAAGCAGATGCAACACGGCAGCAAAGGCACCTCACCATGAGAACAGTCTGTGCCCGGCTGGTGCCGGTTGCTGCAGCGCTGTGGTTGACGTCTAAGACTGCCACTAGCAAAAGCTCAGTGTTCTGGGTGAACAAGCTACAGAGCACGACAAACTGAGTAAAGATCAGAGTTAAAAACTGCACTCAAGTCTCAGATGGCCACTACTGCTTCTTCAAGACCAGCCTATTTACTTCTCTACGCACTGAGTAAGAACTCCTCACTGACTCGGTCCCTGCCCATCTGCAAACCTAGACCGTTACACCGGTGAGCCAGTATTGACTCGTGCTATTTACAGACTGCCTGGTGCACCACATCCCACCAGGAAGGCAGGGAGGTGAAAACAAAACAGCACAGAGCAAGAAATTCAGTAAGTGCGCAAATCTCATGACAGAATGTAAATTAGAAAGAGAGCACTTACCCCCTTTCTTCCAGAAAAGGACCATTTGGATGCCTGATTTATTTGGCAAGCTGTTTTATAAAAGACAAGCAAGCAGAACTTCAACACTGATGGACCAATAACTGAGAAACATCAAGCCATGTATCTCACAGGCAGTAAATCAGAGTTCGTCCTTGCTCTTGGAATGGGACCTGCAGGGACATGCCCGTGCCAGCTCCATACAGCCTTCCAAGTCTGCAGAAGTCCACCCATGAAAGACCAGAGAAGATGATGAGCTACAGCTTTTAAATGAGTGAACTTACCGAAGCTGCAAAGTAGTACGCATAGCTGTCGTGTGGGTTCCACTGCACTGCCCCAATGTCCCACTTGCTCTGCCGGGAGATCTTTCGATGACCCTCATTTGGCGCATCCAGGTTGACTATGTAGAGGAAACGGCGGCTGCAAGACACACAGATACAAAGAGGCTGTATCACACAGGACTGATCTCAAAACCCCAAGCTCACATGGAGCTCACAGCCTTTACCTAGAGGGCCAAAGAGAAGCATTTGACCAGACAGATGAAAATACATTCCTGAGCACGCTACATTTGACCACATACTTCAAAAAAAGCGCTACATTTAAAAAAAATATATGAAAAGACACACTGAAATTAGTCAAGATTCACAAATGTAATGGGTAGCTCAGACCACAGAAAACCCCAGAAAACTAGGATACAAAAGGAAGCGCTGGGGAATGGTGCAAACACATCCAAATACGCTTTGCTGGCCTAACGCTGCAGCAGCAGAGCTGAGGTGACACAGGGCTGGAAGCGCAACGCAACAGCTTCACAGGAGCCAGCTTCAGTCTGGAGAGGTTGCTCTGAGCAAGAGTTAATGAGCCTTGACAAACATAAGATGATTCTACGTGGCTGCGTCTTTCCACACCACGCTGTTTTGGGGGCTTGGTTCTGCAGACGGTACAAGTACACCTGCACAGAGCTAGCTCAGCTGCAGCAGCTTATTAACGTGGGTGGACACAGCACTGCACTGATCTGGTTATATTACTTACCTGAGCTAACCCTATATGCTGCAGAGATATATTTGCATGATGCTAAACCTGAGCTCAAACATCCTGCTGGATGTGGCCAACTCCCCACAAAGCTAGGCAAGGTATCATTCCCTCCACAGCATGATTCATCTTACAAGCAAGATAAACCGCCCAGAAATAATTGTGAGCCAGCTGAACTCTAATGGAAGACCAGCACCAAAACATATTGAACCATATATAATTAACCACACCAGCATCACATATGTCAGCTGCGTAGCAAGTATACAGCTGCTCTGAGCGCTGTGACTTTTCCCAAGTGAAGGAACATAAAGAACATCTTTGCTGCCTTTCCAGACCAAAGTCCTCAGGGCTCCCTACTCTGAAAAGCAAAGATGCTGAGCCCTCTGAGGCTCTCACGCAGCTTTTAAAGAAAGGAGGCAAATCCTGGAGGGCTGCTGAGCATGCAGGAGAAGCTTGAAAAGCAGAGGGCCACAGGCCCAATGTGGAATTGCAGACAGGCTGCCCCCAGCTTGCTGTCGGCGCAAACAAGCAAGCTGTGAAACTGGGCAAGTGTAAGGAGGAAGAGGCATCAAGTTAGACCCAAACCATCTGCTGACGTGATTATTCCTGCGCAGGGCTGCCGGACTAAGGGTTTACATAGAAGCAAGCAGGCCTCTGAGTTGCATCAAAAGGCCCGTTTCCTCTAAGACTGACCAAAGGTCAGCCACACCCACACAATCCTGAATCTGAAGTGAACATCCTAATTGATGTGGTAATTGTGTCACTGACAGTGGGAGGGGAATAGCTGTTAGTACCGAAAGACAGCAGCTGGGCAGGCAACTGCTGAGCTGTTTGAAGACTTGCCCTGGAGGTGGCTACACAATGCCAAACACGCCCCCCCCGCCCCTCCCCAGGAGCTCTGGCAGCTTGGAGTATATGGCAGCTACTGCTCTTTTTAAGTATCATCCCCCACTGAACCAGCAGAGGAGCAGGTCAGAGAGCTTGGCTCCTCTGCCCTAGTACACCATGGGAATATTTGGGGCAAATTTTGTCTTAAGGAAATGATTTAATCTATATTTCAAGCAGAATCCAAACAGTACTTCATGATGCTCCACCTCCCACAAGTGGGCTTGGGAAAGCGTGTATCAGGAAAGCCACGACAGTATTTTATTGCACTGTTGTTGCTGGCTTTCCACTCTGTATCCCATTGGAAATGTGACCCAGAATCCTCCTCATCGAGCCTTGAACAGAATTCAGCTGCACCTTTCTGAAACAATACATCAGCCCTTCAGTCGAGGTCAGCCTGAAGGCTGCTGATTTGGCTTGTGGAAATGACTGTCATACATTTCTAATGGGGACTGTCACACTCACCCTGAGAGTACTGCATGCTGTCCCAGGCAATCCACTGACATCGCAGTTGCCTGTTAAAGAGAAAACAGAGAACAAAACTAAATTACACCTGTCAGGTCAGCTTCTCAATCAAACACACAGCTTTGGGGAGGAGTTCAGGAAAACCTGCCAGCTCATCTTCAAGGTATAAACTGCTATGGTAAGAGTCAGGGCTAATATCTGCCAGGGATGGCAGAAGTAACGTCCCTTTAAAGAAGCACAGATGGGTGACAGGGTGTAGGGGTTGATTTGGGGACGCAGGATAGTGCACAGAACACGTCTTTGTTAGAGTAAACTGAAGACAAGACCTGGCAGACACCATTACAGGCACTGAGACTGGGCTCCCTTCTCCCCGCTATGGCAATCACAGCTGCAGCCTTTCAATCAGCAATCTCTAATAATCCGTATTAATGAGCCTCTGCTCCTGATCAGGAGCTTTCTCAGCCTCTCTTCCATTGCAGGGCCAGATTTAATTATATATGTACTGGGAGATAGAAGTGCAACCATTTGTGTATGGCTGGTCTCCAAAAACGAGAGAAGGCTAAGAGGCATCAGAATTTACTTTGGCATTGCTTGTAAAGCTGCCTGAGATAACTTAAATGCCGTAAGAAGACAAAAAGATAGACTGTTTGAACATTGTTTCTCCCTCTTTTAATTCAGAATGGAACTGGCTGATCATCTTGTTTAATTGCCAGGAGAATAAAGGAAATTTTTACTTGGAAAGCTGAACAGTTTGGCCCATAAACATAGATATGACTTCAATGCAGTTTTTAGCATTCGCAGTACAAAATCAGAATATGCCCCATATTCTTCAAACTGCTGTCATCTTCAAAGCTCCCTTTCTGAAGGCTCAGGATGTCTCTGTCATTGTTCGGTATTCTGCTAAGTATTCTCAGCATGGATGTAACAAGACTTCAGGATGTCCCACAGCTACTACTTATAAGCATCACTAAAAGCCCAGACAGACAATATGGCAAGCCCACTCCATTTCAATCAGATTTGACAGGAGAATAACCATCACAAAACCCTAGTTTTTTCAACCAGGGCCCCCATCCTCTGCTTGCAAGTACTCCAATGAAGGGAAAAACAGCATCACGGGCTCATTCTTCACTAAAGACCAAGAGTCCACAAGGCAAAGAGCTACAAATGCCTGCGGAGTTTCAGCAGGAGTCTGCAGTAAACCCCAGGCCTACATCTATACCCCAGCCAAGCTGAGTTGCACCACTTTTGCTGTTCCAGGAAAAAACAGCTTTCATTGCTTTTTTCCTAGGTAGCAAATCCAGTCTTCTAGCAAGGTCTTCCTAGTCCTAAAACCAATGCTGTAAATAAGAAGCTCTAAAAATGATAAAGAAGCTCTCTAAATGGTAAAGAAATAATTCCAGCTTCCTAGATTTCACAGTACCTTGCAAAACAACAAAGTGGGAAGCGGGTTGCTAAATTTATAAAAAAAGCAAGCCAGAGAAGGAAGTTTTCCCAGATGATACACATTGAGGAATTAAAATGAGTATTGTTTTAAAGCCATTACTGGAACCAGAACTTTCTCGTGTGATGAAGAGCTAGTCAGCCCACTATTTCATACAGCTGTGGCCATCTTTCCTCAAGACAGAAAAAAACCCTGTCAATTCAAAGTGACTGATAATTTCGTATACGAGTTTATTTTTTCTGGTGTTGGTACCAGGATCTCATAAATCCTTACAAATTGTTTTTAATAACGAACATTGGTAAACTGTTTTTCCAGGCACCAAACACCATAAAACGTAATTAACAGTTAGAATGAAGTAAAAAGCTTCACGCAACACGCTGCTACTCTAGTGGGTCACAAATGAAGTTGGTTTATGGCAATAAACAGTTCCCTACAATACTACAGTCTTATCTAGACAACAGGGAAAAAAACCAAACAGCTGTGATTTAACAGGCTTGGTATATCGATGTATCAGTCTTCACAGCACAACCTTCCAGAAGGGGGGAGCTGAAACTGAACAAGCCAACCTGAAAGCAGGTTTTATCCTAAAACAACAATCAGGATAGCTAGAATTGCTGTTTACGAGTAACAATTATGTGAATAAGCACAGTAGGAGTACCGTACGTTTGAAAACCGGCTCTGAGCCCACAGCCCAGGCAGCACCTTCAGAAACTTCAAACGTCTACTTTGGCATTTCACTTGATTTCTGCTAGGCGAGCCAAGGTAAACACCTTTTCATGTCTGAAATTACATTAGTTTTGAATGTAGCTTCATTCTTTCCACCTGAAAGGCAACAGACTGACCTAATTTCCCAGGGCTATACTGGTTTTCAAGAGCTGCAAGCTCTTAGCACGAAAGACTTGCAAGACAAGCAAGAAAGAGCTATGCTCTTAGCATAGCTAACTTCCCGTCTACATGCTGAGCTGCTACAAATGGTACCATTTCACCACTGGATGTGGTTCGCTTTACTCTCCTTTTGATAGTGTGGACAGCCTGAGAAGAGCCTGTGGGTCACGTCTAAATTAGAAGAGTACAGAGACTGCCACATCTGTCAGCTTGTACAGAAAGATGATGCTTGTAGGCAATACTGGCCCCAAAACTACCCAGAGATTTTCTGAAGTGTTACAGGTTGGGTGCTGTAGTTTTCATACGACACACACTGGCACAGTCAACAAAGACAAACTGAACAAATGCAACAGCTGCCCACTCTTTTGACTCTTGTTTCCATTTAAGTGGGTTTTGGGGTAGGGATTTTGGAGACAGGGTGGCCTACAGGCAGAGCTCAAGCCTGGTACAGGATGATTATAGCCAAGGTGTTCCAATTTCTCAAGCTTGGGTTTCCCATCTGCAAAAATAATCATGCAGACTCCAAAAAAAAGCTTCAACACAAACATATAAATGAGTTTGGCTTGAAGCAGTAGCCTAGCAGCCCCAGCCGCTGAAGCTCTCTGGTTTCATACGAGAAAGCAGACAGGTCAGAACAGCTCTAGAAGGATCACACCAGAGTAAACTGAAGCGACCAAAATACCAGTGGTTAACCTCTCTGCTAAGGCATACGCCTGCACAACACCGAGATTGAAACCAACTGCTGCAGAAAAGGATGGAAACACCTGTTCTCTCTCCTCTCTGCTCCCACACACCAGTCATTATGAATAAGCAATCAAATCATGAGGCCACATATCTCCTGAGCCAGATGCAATTTGAATCTGTGCTCTAGGAAAGCGTATCTTCGTATCTCGTTACCGGTTTCCTGAGAGCAAATCTTCACCAGCAGACAAGACCGCTTTAATGTTTCTTCTGGGAGGAAAACACAACCGATATAAAGCTTTTGAGGTATAAAAGCAAAAAGCTTTGTGAGCTTACAGAGGGCAGGCTGGACTCAACGCCCCTCTCGGCAGTGGCGACTGCCAGGCTGACATTGCTCCGGCACAAGAGGACAAACTAGAAGATGAGAGAGTTCGCAGACCTATTTCTTTAATCTTTTCTGGGTTTCCTGCTGAAGTAGTTCATAGTTCAGCCACCACATCCAGCTTCACTAAGCAACTGCCAACGTCTTTAAAAAACACGTTTCTTAGAATAGCTTCCAAGAGAGCACGTAAACAAGCTCTGAGGGGAGTTTTCCTGTAACCAGTAACTTCAAAACCAAAAGCACACTTTTCTGGTATTTATTAAAAAAGTCTAACCTGCTATTCCTGCTAACCGAGCAATACTCGACAGTTTATATCGCAGTGGAGAAAGTAGCTATAATGCTCTCAAGAGGAAAAATGAAGAAAGACGTGTAGGAAGCAGTAACAGCTTCTATTAGGCCTGCCAACGCACTTTAAAAAAATACTCGAAAGCTAATTATGATTAGAATTAAAGCGCCTCGTGAATTTAAGGCATTATCTCGGCGCAA
>VZSZ01000832.1:22375-56361 GCA_013398815.1 Ibidorhyncha struthersii | reverse complement strand
GTGGCTTTGTGTGGAGGTTTGCACTACCTCCATATTGTCTTCTAAGGGAAAGATTTTGTTTTTTTCATGCAGATGGAAGTACTTAAAGATTCAACTGTTTCTGTTTTGTCTCACTTTATAAATCCTTGTGAGATTTGCANGGCGTCAACTTGATGGAGTTCTCAGATGAGATCCTTTTGCACATCCTCAGCTATGTCCCTTGCACAGACCTCGTCCTGAACGTCAGGAGAACCTGCAGGAAACTCGCAACGCTTTGCCTTGACAAGAGTCTAACACATACAGTTTTACTTCAGAAAGACTATAAGGTGGGGAGAGTAGCTTGCTTCTTCTGTTAGCTGTGAAGACAAATCTGACTTCTGAAAAAATGCCAAGAAGTAGAACTTTCCAATGTGTCTGCATAAATGAACTGCTCTTGAACTCTGAAATCAAATAAACAATAAACTGTTTTATAAAAGCATTTGTTTTCCAGAATGCTTTGTTAGAACAGCTCTGTGCTCCCTTAGTTTTCACTGATGGTATTTTATACAACTATCTTCTCTGTGTTTCTGGAAGCTAAATGAAAGTGAACGTGACTTTCCATTTGTAGCTGTGGTTGTGTAAAGTTACCGTTTTCTCAAAATACATATTCCATGTTGTTGTGAAAAAAAAAAAAAAAAATCTTATGTGTATTGCTGTCAGGCATGCAGTCAGCTAAGCCAGAACTTGTATATGTGTTATAACAAAAATAAAGCTTGGGAATGAAGGGTGATACATTTTATGAGGACTATATCACCAAGTGCAGGCAAGGGGAAGCCTCTCTTACTCACTTCCAAAAGGGGAAATTGGATGAAGGAGAATGGAAACATTCTTCTTTCGATTTGAGTTTCTGTAGCTAGCTAGTTCTGCTGAAATAGCTTTGCTGTTAGAAAATGGGGATGGTCCTCCATTCCACTATCGGTTGCTGAACAGATTTGGCCTCACAATCAGTAATGCAGAACTGTGCAGACTAAGAAGCTAAAGGAAGTGTAATCTTAAAAAGAGTCCAAATCATGGCAGGCTAAGCCAGCTACCAGCAGTATAACAATTCTTAGACTGTGCTAGCATCCTGAAATCTTTGGGTGAGCCACGTAATCTAAGCGCTAACCGCTCTTATCCCCATTGTCAGATGGGAAACTGAGTCAGTACGCACCATTGCCGTATATCTCATTGAATGTGGTTTTGTTTGAGTACAGGTAAACAAAGACAAAGTGAAGCAACTGATGAGGGATATCGGAAAAGAGATTTACCAGCTGAACATGGCTGGGTGCTATTGGCTGCCCAGCTCCACTATTGATCACGTAACACAATGCAAGAACCTGGTAAAACTGAACTTGTCTGGGTGCCACGTCACCTCTCTCCGTCTCTCAAAGATGCTGTCCACGCTCCAGCACCTGCGCTCCCTGGCGATAGATGTAAATCCGGGTTTCGATGCCAGTCAGTTAAGCAGTGAGTGTAAAGCCACTCTTAGCCGTGTCTCGGAATTGAAGCAAACCCTTTACACGCCGTCATATGGTGTCGTTCCGTGCTGCACTAGCCTTGAGAAACTGCTGCTTTATTTTGAGATCCTTGATCGCTCACGAGAAGGATTTATGCTCTCTGGGCAGCTAATGGTAGGTGAGAGCAATGTGCCCCATTACCAGAACCTCCGTGTCTTCTATGCCAGGCTGGCTCCTGGCTATGTTAATCAGGAGGTGGTGAGGCTGTACTTGGCGGTGCTAAGTGATCGGACACCTGAGAACCTTCATGCCTTCCTTATTTCTGCCCCTGGTAGCTTTGTGGAGACGGGAGCTACTAAAAACCTCCTGGACTCTATGGCTCGAAATGTACGTCTGGATGCTTTACAATTGCCCAAAGCCTGGATTAATGGCTCTGGGCTCCTGCAACACTTGAAGTTCAACAACCCTTTCTACTTCAGCTTTAGCCGATGCACCTTATCTGGTGGTCACCTGATCCAGAGGGTTATTAACGGTGGGAAGGATCTTAAAAGCTTGACCAGTTTGAATCTCAGTGGCTGCGTTCACTGTCTGGCTCCGGAGTCCTTGTTTCGAAAAGCGGAAGATGACATTGACAGTAGCATTCTGGAAAGCCTGGTAGTGTCTTGCTGCAACCTGAGACACCTCAACCTCTCTGCAGCTCACCATCACAGCTCAGAAAGCATAGGGAATCACTTGTGCCAGCTTCTGTCCAGGCTAAAGCACCTGCTCTCATTAGCGCTACCGGTTTGCTCCATCACAGATGTTGCTGCAAATGTGGAAAAGCCTCCCACGGCATCTAATTTGGTGCCCCAAACATTTGGAAGGAAAGTTCGGATTGGGATACAGACATATCCAAAGAATTTAGCGGGCCAGGCAAATCAGAAGATCGAGTCTTCGGTATTCTGGGCCCTGATGGGAAGCCTCCGATTTTTGGAAACCTTGGAAATAATTGGGTCCAGTTTTTCCTCTGCCATGCCCCGCAACGAGCCAGCAATTCGGAACTCATTGCCTCCTTGTGCCCGGGCACAAAGCGTGGGGGATTCAGAGGTGGCTGCCATTAGCCAATTGACTTACTTGCAGAGCCTCACCTTAGCACAACTGCCAAATATTCTTACTGGCTCTGGGCTTATTAGCATTGGAATGCAGTGCCAGCATTTGCGGACTCTTTCGTTGGCCAACCTGGGCATGATGGGGAAGGTGGTCTATATGTCTGCTCTCATGGACATGCTGAAACACTGCAAGTGTTTGAGAGATCTCAGGTGAGGGGCTGCCATTTAACATCTCCATTTTGTTTGTGGCTCTTCAGAAATGTAGCGTGTGGTTTGTTGTGGCTAGTGTGAAAGCTGTGAGTGTTTCTGTTCTGGTCAGAAGTAGCTGCAATGGCTTGAAAACTGGGTATTTTCCTTCCTGGCTTGTGGAGAACGGGAAGGCATTGCATGCTGTCCTTAAGGGCTCAGGATATGCCCTTTCACCAGTGTTTTAAGAGCAAAGATTCTCTGTGCTGCAACTGCCTTTCTTTTAGATAAGGAAGAGTGGATGCTGCAAATTTGGGAGCTAGCAGCCTGTCAGGGCTAGGTTAAATACTGCGTGCCTTTGCTGACTTTTTGGCTTTGTGTACGCGTACATCTCTTAAATTTCCAGGAAGGAAGAAACTGCTACAATGCCTAGATAATGTAGAGATCTCCTCAGGTTTCCCAATGAGATGTTTTTCTGCCTTTGGTTTGTATTAAAGTCTTGCCTCTTTATTTTTTAATTTCTTTTTCTTTTCTTGATAATGTATTGAAAACATTCCAAATTTAGAGTTTGTCCTGCTGATGTTCCTCTCCTGGTAGGATTTAAAGGATCCTACTAAGGATCTGATCCTAAAGGGTGCATAGAGTAGCTTCACAGTAGCCAAAATGTGCTTATGAAAGCAAAGGGCGTGAACTGTGATGGTTTCCTTGCACCAGTCCATATGAACACAAATGTTATTACTTTAGAAAGATGCTTTTTTTCCTTCTTTTTTCCCTAAATCAGCTTCTGTTGGTGAAACTGCTGGAACTGTCAGTCCCGTTGTCATCCTGTCCTCACTAAATGGGTCTAAAATGCCTAACAGTAGTAACAACAAGGTCACTCCTGTGATCACAAAGGCAGTTAGTGTGACTAAAATTATCGCTCATCCTCTGAGACTGTTGTTTGTGTGCATGTTCCTGATCCATTGCAATAGCGAAGGGAGCCAGGGTGGCTAAAACACCTCAGGAGGGTTTTCCTTTTCCACCACTTCCCATTTATGACAGGCAAGGAGCGTGTTGGTCTTTCACCCAAGGGATGGCAGCTGTTGGAAATTCAGTTGCTTAATGGCTTGGGTCAAGTGAACGTATCTTTAACCTTCAGGAGGATAAATAGCCATGGAAGAACTGAGATCTGGGGAAGGAGTTTGGGCGTGCAGTGTTCTTCGCTCAGTCTAGGCCCTGTAGTTTTCAGAGACTCTGAAATGGAGGCCAAGAGCGATAAAGATGAGCGGCAGCGTAGAGCCTTGAATAAAGGACGAACAAGGGTGTTCCCTTGTAACAGCCAGGCGTTTCGATGTAAGCTGTCATTGTTCTTTCTTGAGTAAAGTCTAAGGTTTTATATAGGTTTAAGAGGATTTTAATGTTTAGCACTTCCTCCTGATAATGTAGCTTCCTTTTCATTTGCCTAATTCTCTGCTGCTTCCACCCTTTTTCCCCTCCCTGTTTTCCATCCAGGCTGAGAAAGCAGTTTAAGGGAATATTCCAAAGCAACATTGTCATCTAGCGAGTGAAAGGCAGTATTGCAAGTATGGCTTTCGTGTCACAGAGATTAACCTAGGTCCCTGCTGTGAGTTTGCAGGGGCTTCTGTGCTTTTTGGCCTAAATTTACAATGGACCGGTAACGCTGTTGAAAAAATGGAGAGGCTTCCCACTTCCTTAATATTAATTATAAGCTATTACCCAAAGCACTCGTGGGCTCTTAGGATCTCTTCAGGCAATGCTACCTGAGCAGCAGCTGCAGGCTGAGACTCTGAAACAGAATTTATCAATTAACAGGATTAAGGTGCTGAGATACCCCTGCGTACTACAAAAGCCTGCGCAGAGATTATCCAGATCACGTTGGGACCGACAGCTTGGTATCACTTAATGGATTAACCTTCTTGGAGCTCTTGGCCTTGCTGACCCAATGACTGGGATTCCCAAGTGTTCTGAGGCCCTGTAGGAAATCTTACTAAGCAGACGTACTCTTCTGGTAACACTGGCCCTGAGCAGGTTCTGCTTCTTGCAGACTGATTTCTGTGAGGGATTCATCCAGTTATGCTGCTAGTTAAAACACAGGGCCCTTGTTGGTCAGGTACAGCTTCACCACGTCATTTTGTTGTCCTGCTCTGGGCTGTGACGTAAGATTGTGGATAGACATGATAAAAAATCCTGTCTGTCTTCTCCGAGCCAAGTGTTTAAGATAAAGGTTGGATTGATGATGGTTCTTCTGCCCGTGGGAGAGCAGTAGCTGTGATCCTTTGCCATCCTCTGACCAGGGAGGGCTGGTTGTGGTCACTCTGTTGGCTCAGAAGCCCAAGTTCTGTATCACCATGGTGAATTTTTCATGCCTGCTTCTCTCTAGGCAGTAAACTGAAGATGACCAGCTTGATCAGTGTTTGGTGGATTGGACCAGTAAATCCCTAAATCCACATCAACCGCTTGGTGGATGTCAGCTAGCAAAAGCCGGGCTGTGCTTGTCATAAGACCAGAATGGATCTGCTGGTCATATCTAAGGCCCAACGTGCTTTGTGGAAAACTTGTAAAATGAGGGTTACTCCCTGTGGGCGCTGGAATTCTGCAGTTCAGGGCCTTTCTGCCTGTTTGTGTCCTCGTCCTTTAGCACACACCGTTCAAGAGTAACTAGCAAGCAAGAGGTCTGAGCTTGCAGCGTCAGGTTTGCCATACTGCTGGCACAAGCAGGTAGAAGGTTACCACATGTGTAAGTGACACAGGTGGCGGGGGACACTGGTTGCTCCATTTGCAGGCACCCCGTGAATGTGCTGTCTTCCCTCTTGTCTGAAAGCGGCTCAAGCATGAATCGCCCATTGACTTGGTTTTGTTTATTCTTGCAGGCTGGAACAGCCGTACTTCTGTGCGGGTGCCCAGTTCTTCCAAGCACTGAGTCATTGCTCCTCTCTCCAGCGGCTTTGCATCGTCTCCCGGAGTGGGACTCTGCAGTCTGACGCAGTGATGTCATTCATGGCCAACTGCCTTGAGGTCATCATGTGCCACATGTTTATGGGAGAATCTCTTACCGTTTGCAAAAATCTCCAGCAATCTATTGTCCGGAGGTGAGTGCGGAAAAGGGTTGATGTGGGATTTCTGGAGCTCTGGAAGATTTATCTCCACTTCCTCGCTTGCCAAGGCTTATATGGCTTGGAGCACTTATTCCAAGAAGCTAATAGGTACTGTGTAACTGCTTGGCACATGAACTAGCCTCTTTTTTTAATAAGAGTGAATCAGTGAAATATTTGAAGGTATTTTATGAATTTTTGATTCCATTCCCACCCATGTTCTCTGCAGTTCCGTTGGCTGAGTTGAAGTTCTGGATGTAAAGCTCCATCATAAATCAAATGACACTTTTTGTGTAAACAAAACATCTGCCGACATTTTAAGTACTGAGAGATTTGACCTTGAAGCTTTCCTCCTTTCCCACAAGTGACTAAGATAATTCTCCGTCCTCTAATCACTTGTAAATGTCACTTACTGATAATCCCCTGGCAGCGCAATTCAAAGCCTTTAAAGGGTTGTTGTGAAGGGTTTTTCTTCGGGGGGGTTTGTGGGGGGGCAGAATTGGTACAAACTGCCTTTGCACGTTTGGCAGTTCTTAAATGCATTTTGCTTGGCCCCTTGCAGTGTTCTGAGGCTCACGTGGTGGGAAACGTTTGTGTGTGAGCCGTGAATTGCATTTGAAAAGAGAGCTTTTAATTACGCTTGGCATTTTGAAATCTTCTAATAGTGGCAGTCATCTTACAAAATATTTCCCATGCAACAGACTTTCCATTATTATTTTTTTTTCTAGTAAGGCTTTTTCTCCGCCTTCAGTCTGTTTTCTTTGTCACCTACTGTTGCTTTGCCCTGTTAAGCTCTAATAAAAATTTCAAATCACACGGCATTATTACTGCATCTTAAAGGGTGCTCCTCCCCCCAGCCTTTCTCCAGCTTCAGACTGACTTATTACACTTGGCTTGTTTCCGTGGATCAGATCCAGAAGGGCCTATGACTATATTAGCTACCTACCAAACTGCACACGAGATTGTTTGTTACTGCCTCTAAAAGGCTCAGTGTCCTTCTGGGAGAGTAATTGTTGGAAACATCTAAGTAAATTCCTTGTGATGTGACAAGGGTTCTTTGAGTTTGTTTTTCACAGAGCTTCATATCTGTAAAAACATTTCTTAGTGGATTTCTGTTGTGCTTTGGGGTTCCTTAGAAAGAACCAAGAATCCACAGTTCCCATTTCCTATTTTGCCCTCCCCTCCCTTCCGAGATGCCATTGCAAGCACTGGCCAAAATTTTAATGTCCACTTACTGAGCAGAAATATGCTGTTCTGCAGTCTTTTCGCCATCTTTTTCTCTGTTGTGGATGGATTCTCACTACATTCTGTACCTCTTAATAATTTAAACCCTGGGAACTTTCCAAAGAGCAGTTGATGCCTCATGGAAATGTTAAAAACTATTTTTATATTTAGCAGCAGTTCTGGCTGTCATACTGTTTTTCTTCTTTTGTATTTTATTAATAGAGACGTTTGTATGAAAACAGGATTTTTGAAGTGTTGGGTTTTTTTTTTTTCCCCTGAAGACAGCATCTGCTCCTACTGCAAATTCTACACCTGAAGTCATAATCCTCTATGACATTGTAATTGGTGGCTCTGGAAACGATTTTGATGTCACGTAAGATTATGACTTCAGGAGGAGGATAAGCAGTGGGAGCAGATGCTCTCCTAAGCAACAAAGATCCTGTTCTCATGCAACTGTCTCTAGTAATAAAATGGAAGGAACAAAATACAGAAAACGATGTGTAAGCAAAGCCTGGAGTCTTCCACGAGCCATCAGTGAGGCTTTAACCACGTGACTTTTCCAGTGATCCCATTCTCATCCTTGCACAAATGTGCCTTCAGATGGGGTCAGGAATTGACTTCCTCTTGACTGCATTTTGTCTGTTAGTCCAAGGGCAGAGACGAGTGAGCTAGTTCATGGCTTAAACCTGTGGGTAAGGCCCTAATGCACACAGCGTGGCTTCCTCAAAAAATGTGCTGCTAGTGCCTCTTTAATCCAAGTTTTAAATTGGAAGAGCCCATTGGGCAGCAAGTCTGAAGTTATATATATCCTTGTGCTGGAATGAAATAAGGAGGTGAATTTTTCTTTTTTTTTAATGTGTGGAGATGCTGCGTGTGCGGGGAAAACATGGAGAGTAGAAAACAGGGGGAGTGGGTTGGAAGGAGGAGGCGAGAGCAGGGAAGACAAGGCTGCGAGCCTTTCTTTTTTTGCTCCCTTTCTTGAGCTGGGGGAACCGATCCATATTCCTCGCGTCCCATTAAAGGCTAGAGTTCCCATTTTAGGGCTATGGGGATGGCCTTGTTTAGGCTGAGAGCAGCCAAGTGATTGCTGTTTTTGAATAGGGAGATGGGGCCAAAGCAACTCTCACTCTCCCAATGCCTCTAAAAAGAGAAGAAATGTGAGTGGGAACTGGAAGGGCTTAGGGCTGGGCGTGCACCAGCGGTTTGCTGCAGGTGGTAGAGCTGGGAGGGCTTGAAAATGCAATCTCGTGTAGTGCAATCCTTTTTCAGAGGTGGATGCGCAGGAGGGTTTGGATCACAGAAGAGGAGGCTGGGACAGATTTGGGACGAACAGACTAGTTTCAGCTGCCAAGTTGTACTGGAAGATGGTGTATATACAGGGTGTGGCGATGGGAGCATGAGCATTAAATCTGCATCACACCAATGGCTTAAGGCTTGAATTGATTCTCAAACTCTTCCTCTCGACTGTAAAATAAGGATAGTATTATGTATTTCTGTTCTACTGGCCTGAAAACAAGAGTTGTTCTCATGTCTGTTAGTCTTGTGACAGCTCTAAACCAGGCCCTGTCGTGGCCAGCTTTCTTGTGGGCAGTTTTCTGATTGAAGTTTGCTGCTATTTGGGACAGATTAGTTTACGTATTTAAGTTATTAAAAGCCTCTGATTCAGTTCTGCCTCTTTTGCAATGAAATACACTAAGCAGAACAGCACTCATCTGGAGCTCTCATCAGCAAACAAGAAGCTTGCAAGGGCAAGGTCTCCTCTGAGCTTTAGAGAAGACTGTTTCCCTCTGGGCAGATAAATCATTGCAGTGTTTTGCTTTATTCTTTTTTCTTCTGTGTGAATGGGAGGGGTAATCTCCTTTATGGTTCAGGGAGATACTCTGTGCACATAAGAAGGGCCCAGTGGTTAGAGTGGGAGATGTGGCTTGAGTGATCCATATCCACTTCCCTGATCTTCCTCAGATTTCACATGTGACAGTGGTCTAGTCTCAGTTTCTCTGTAAATTACTTTTTTTTTCCTGTCACATGGTGCTCAGCTGCTGCCACACTTCAGATAGTAGTGGATCTAACAAAGACAATGTTTTCCCTTTTATGCTTGCACCCTAACTTTGCCGAAGTGCTTGGCTCCAAGCGCGTGTTGTCTTTGTTTAAATAGCTCTTCTGTTAAAACCACTGCAGCGGTAATTCCAGAAACACTAAAATACCACAATTTGTGGACCCACGGTTGTAGGTTGAAGCATGACCCCAGACCTGTTGCTGCGCAAAGAGGCTTCTTTGCTCAAAAAGGAGATTTGCTTCTCCCTTTTGGGCTGAGTTGCTGTGCTGGGATTCTTTCTAAATGCTTGCAAAGAGCCGATGTGTCCAAAGCCCGGTCGAGGGGGACCGGGTGTGCTTCGAACAGCTTTCCCCGACGTTTTCCACACTGTTATTTTGTGAAATAGTCAGTAGATGGAGCTGTGACCTATGGAAGGTGTCCCACTGCTTACTGATGTGTTGCATGCTAAATAATCGTATTTATATGCCTGTTTTTCTCTGCCTCAGAAATCTTGCGGGCAAGGAATTTGGATGACTTCAGGATTGCACAGCTACATGGTGTGGTTAGTGGGCACTTCACAAATGCGCAGGAGAAGTTGCTTTCCTAGTGAAGCTTACCAGGAGAAAACATGTTGGAACAGGGGATGGGAAATGCTTTGGCAAATATCCCCTTGGCCTCAAGGACAGATTTTATTTTCCAGCGTGTTCCTTTAGAATTTTGTCGGGTTTAGCTTAAGTGTTTATACAGCTCCTATCATTGTAATGATTTCAAGGACTCTACAAGACCAGACAATACAAGCCTGTGAAAAGTCCTTGAAAAAACACCTTGGAAAAGATCAAGAAAGCAATGGTAAAAAAGAAAAACCCAAAGCAAAACAAAAAATCTGAGTGCGCGATGTCATTAGGGATTCTTCATCCATAGGGGGAAAGCGTCAAGGCATAGAGGTGAGTTGTGATTTATAGAAATGCAATCCAAGTTAAGCTATGGTAGAGTGTGTGGTCAGGAAGCGAAAGATTGTGGTGCAGCTAAAGTGTGTTTTGGGGAGGTGGGTGGGTACCTGGGCTCAGCTGCTCATGTCTCCCAAAAGCACTGTTGTCATCTCCTGGGGTCTGATAGCTGTTGGGAGAAGGGGGAGAGGGCTGGGGCTGGCTGGGGTCCTGCTGCAGCATCCCCCAAGAGCCACGGGGTGGAGAGTGGGGGGCTGGCAGTCCTAGCTCAAGCTCTCTGCCCCTGTTCCCCTAGCCATGGTGGCTACCCATCTCCAGCAAATGGCTTTGCAAAGCAAGTCTGCGACTCGGGTGACTTTGAGTGTTAACCAGTGCTGGAAAGTGCAGAGAATTTTACTGGTTTAGGACAATCTGCCTGTTCTGGGGATCCAAGACCCAGAGAAAGAGAAACACTGACTTAACCTTTCTTCTTCTGCCTGTGTCAGGTATGAGCACCGCTTAGTTGGAAGTGACTTTCACAATAGGACTCCTGCCACTTTCCAGGAATAGCTATTTCAGTCTGAATTAGATCTTACTATACAAGCTTCTGTAGCATTACCTAAATTTTCCCTTGCTTGTTATTGTCCTTTTTTTAACATGAAACTCGTGGCCGGATCTTATGTTTTCTTAAACTGCTGATTCCAGTGGCCCTGTGTGGCTGCGAGAGCCATGATGCTTGCTGAAGGGATGAAGCACCCTCCTGGGATTCAGTTGCAGAAACAGGGCTTCCAGGTGGGAGCATGGGGGTGAAACTAAGTATTTGGAAAGTGCTGAGTGAGCCAGTCCCTCTCCTGGCATTTAGCACAGGGCTGAACTGTCACAAATGAATCTTTGCTCACCTCAGAGCTAAGCATTCCCTCTTACCTTGCTGCTGTTGCCCTGTATATCCCTGCAGTATTCCTCTTGCCTGGATTCTCTCACTGTGGGCTCAGCCTCAGAAAAAGCCCTTCTGGGTAATCCTTTTTACTGTTAGATTGGGTGGGAGGGGGCTGTTAAGGCAGTAAGTCAGCGAGAGATCGTCTTTGAATTCAGCAGAGTCCTCCAGCGTCCCTCCTGCACTGCCCACCTGACTGCTGCAATTGTATCGACACTGCAAAAAGCTGGTATTAGCACCTAGGGCTTACTTGAGATTTTCAAGCTGTTTTTGCATCCCTTCACCACCTTCTCTTCCTTCTGACCTTGAAAAAGTCCCTCTCGGTACACCGTTGGCTTTCCTGGATCCCAGAGCCAGCACAGTAGCTGCCAATCCCGCTCCGCTAGCCTAAGCATGTTGTGGGCTCAGGCCTTGCGTCTAATTGCAGAAGACTTAATGTATCGCTAGGCTGGTATAGTGAATCATTAGCATCCTGTTCCAGCTTTCATTGTCTGTTTCATTTCCTGCTCTTAGAAGCCCCTGAATCATTCTGTCACAGACTGAATAACAAACTGCATCCTTGTCAGCTTGCGTTACCCAAGAATTCCTTGGCGGGCTTGGCAAAGGCTGACTGCTTGAGGTGTGGCCTGGACACCTTTACTTCTAAAAGGGATGTTGTTTATGGGTGGGTTCAAATACTTTACAAGCCAGCTCGGCTTGTGGGACCATCCCCAATTTGGCATATCAATGTATCTTCATTTGGGGGTACTAACATACCCTTTTCTATAAATGCATTCCTGTGGTTGACCCAAATGGCTTGTTCTAACTGCTAGCTCATGTGTTTTGAAGGGAATTCGGTCCTGAAACCTTCCTTAGTGGGTAGATTGGTTTGTGCATGAAATAGGTTTCAAGGAGCGTCCTCCTCTCTCTCTTGGCTGAGAAATAATAGTGGAATAGTACTGTCGTGCTTTCTCTTCATGAGGGTGTAAAAGGCTGAACGGAAGCATTAACTGCAGCTTTAAAGCATTTCCATAGTAAAATAAATCTAATTGAGCAGTTATTGCAGTAGCTTTTTAATTTGTGGAAGAGATTAGGAAATAACTTTCAGCTTGCTCTGGCAGAGCACTCCCCTAGGACGTGTCCTGGGCGCTCTGGCATCGCTCTTTGGGTTCTTATTCCCTCCCCCTCTAATTGTCCGGTCACATTTGACTGATGCAGAGTTCAGCTGGCAAAATAATGTAAAAACCTCAATCTGCAAGCGTGTTTGATATAAACCTCAGTTCACAGGAGAAGTAGCAGAGTGTCATTCATGCCTTACAGATGTAATTTGCCTCTACTCGGGATGAGTCTGTCACGTATTGCTCCTTCCCCACAACACGATGCAGTGGCAGAGGATGCTGCATTGAAGATAATGGGAGAGTTGGCAGTGCTGTGGGCGAATGACTTCAGAGTCCCACCTACGCCCCTTCACGTCAGAGCACAGGCTGTAGTGATGGGGCTTAAGGTGAGGGGAAATCTCAGGCATTGGGAGAATTCCAGTTTGTCTGTGTGGACGACAGGTGATGGAAGACACCTTCAAAGGAAAACACTTCATGGAGGAAGTATCTTGTTGTGTGGAGTTAAGAGCAACCTGAGGAACCACAACAGCTTTCCTTGGGAAGTCCATTTCTGAGGTTAGAAAATGAAATTGGCTCAGCGATGATACTCTGCCAGGGTTGGAAGTGAGAATGGCACTAAGGGTCTGCTTTAGAGTCAACGTGTGGAGGCTTTGGACCCCTCTTGAGAGGCTTCTGGACGGTGAGTAGGGGAGCAAGGGTCCTCCCTGCTCACGGAGGAGAGGGCCTGGGGGAATTCCACCCGCAGTTTCTTTGGCGTGGCTGGAAGATGCTCTGGAGAAGCTTCATTTTATGCTACTGTAAAGAAGGAGAGCTTTTGCGGCTCCCTGGTACTGAGTTCAAGGCATGGCCAGTGGAGCAAATTTTAAGTGTACATCGGCCTTCCTGAAAGGATGAGAAAAGTGTGTGTATGTATGTTGGGTCATGCCACTTGTCAGCTGCTCCAGCTTCTCCTGGCACTTCCTCTGTTCCACTGTGCCGTGCTTCAGGGATGGGGGTTTCCAGCCTGGCTCAGGTACGCTGGCTGAAGCTTTCAAGACAGATGCCACATTTGAACTTTCAGATGTGAGCAAGTCTTCCAGTGAAAACAAACTTATGCTGCGCCTGGCAGAAGATTAACAGGGTTTTTGTGCATGCGGGTAACAGAGCTGCATACATGGCAAAAAGTGAGTCAGTCTGAATTCTCTTCTCTTGGGAAACGTTCCTTTTGAGAAGCAGCTCAGCAGCCTGTGAGGGAAGTCTAAAGGGAGGGGGGAGAAGGTGTGCGACTGCAGCAGAGATTGGTTTGCATTTGTGAGCGTCAGGCAAACTGGAGACCACATCTGCTCTGTCCCCGCTGTGCTCTGTTCCTCCAAATCAAGCTTCTCCTGGTTTCTCCTTCTTTACTTTCCTTCTCTAGAGTGTCTTTTCCCATAAGCTCATCTCTGTTTGTGGAGTTAAAAAAAACTGGCCTTGATCCACTCCTGATACACCGTATTTCCTCATTTTATCTGGTACGTGCTGGTTTTGTTGCCAGTGCTTAATTATACCACCTTGTGTGCCCTTATTCCTGCTTGCCAGCTTTTGTGAAGTGGGATGTGCTGAAACGTCTGAATTTGGCTTAGGGCTTTTCTTAGGTTTCTCTGGGAATCTCAAGGAGAAATACATTATTCAGTCCCAAATCCTGCTTTTTTCTTTCCTTACAACTAACAGAAGGTAAGTTTGAGCAGCTCCTATTGCAGCCGAGGTGTCGTCTTCTGGTGTCTGTGGTGCAGAGAGTTACAGTGGGGCATCATCCATTGTAACAAGCTGGCTGGTGAGATTCTCCTATGGCTTTGGGCCGCCCTTTAGCTCTATCAGCAGGTGGAGTCCTGGGGACTCACTGGCCTCTGTAGAGAGGTATGTCTGAAAACACACACTGAGAGTGTTTGCCAGGAGATAACTGCATTCCAGGGAGTGACTCTTTTGTCTTGCTAAAATCGAGGAAATCTGATCAAAGTGCAGCCTTGCATTAGACTTTTTCTCTTTCTTTTTGACTTTGTCCCTGACCTACATATTGGATCCTGCCATGCTGGTTGGAAGTAATTGAGACCGTAGCGTTAGGCTATTTACCAAGCTGTTCACTTGAAAATAACCTTACTGTGTCCGGTGCACACCTGTTCTGGGATAATTTTGGAGGCAAATAACGAAGTGCCATTAACCCTTTCAGCCACGTGCAGTTATACCTCTGCTGATGCCAGGAGGAATTTGTGACACAGGGTGCGCTTTGCTATTTGTTTCCCAGCTCCGTGGATGATTCCAGCCAGCTGCGAAGCCAGGCCTGCTATGTGTCCACATCCAAATGAGGACACTTCAGAGACCTCCTTCTAAAAGTTCCCGCTGGGTGGTTGTTGGTTTGGTGTTGAGTCTGCTGGACCAGAGGCTATTCTGGAAAATATGTGTGTGGGGGGGTATTTTCTTTGTTATCCCAGTGGTTGTTTCTGATTAAAGGATCTGTTTTGAAGGGGCTGCTAGTCAGTTGCCTAGAAAACTTGCTTTCATTTAATTAATCATGATGAGTTTAGTCTGGAGGTTTTGTAGGAGAGAGCAAGCAAGCATATCCTTGGCTTCTTTCCCTCGGAAAAAAAGCAGGGTTTCATGTCTGAAACTGCAGCTCTTTTGTCTCCCCAGGTCAACATCCTTCTCTGTCCTTCGGGTTTTAATTTTACAAGCCATGCGCTTGCAGAGGTAGATCCAGTTTGAAGTCCATCCAGGTGTGGAATGAGGAAAGAACCGTCAAGAAGATTACAGGAGCTATTCTGCAACTCATTAACTCAATCTCTTCCCCTTCTTGTTATCTCCTCCCCGTGCCTGGGGCCTTTCGAACTAGTGCTCTAAGTGCTTCTCACTTAATCTAGCCCACCTGGACAGGTGTACGAAGAAAGGAATTGCCTTCCGGGGAAGGACTAAAGGAGTGTAGATTGCAGAGGGAGTCTGCTTTTGGGAACTGCTAATCCCAGTTTAACATTATGACAGCTGCTCGTTAAAATCAGGGTGTTTTTTAACAGGCACTTAAAGGAGAGGCTTTGCACGCACATTTAGCTGAGAATAATAGTGAACCATGTGCATTTGATTTTTTTTTTTCTTAAATCACGCAAATTGTACATGGAAAGAATTCTCCGGCGTCAACTTGCTGGGGTATGGAATTTACAAGGTTTGCAGTAACATACAGTTTCCTGTTGAGGGGGGGAGAAAATTACAAAGCTTTCTTTTTTCCCCCCCTTTTTTTTTTCTTTTTTTTAAGATCAAGTTCAAACCTCTCATAAATCCAGCCTCTTTGGAAGGTATACTTACTGTGTTGGGGTTTTTCAGTTGTCTTGGTGGCAGATTGTCATGTAAACTTGTCTAGGTTCTTGTTTTTATAGCTACATGTAAAGGCTGCTTATAAACTACAATTTTGTATATGGTGAGAAGTCAGCATGCAGATCTAATTTGGGAGAGTCTATATACAAAGAAAGAAGCAAAGGTTTCTTTGCCTTGGGGAGATGGCTGTTTCTTCCTAGCCGAACTTCAGTAAACTTGGCCTATTAACATGATTTTCTCTGCGGGACTGTGGTGTTGGATAAGAAACATGAAGAGCTGAGGCAGAAGAGGAACTATCAAAGAGACATTTGCTGTATTTTATGTAATTTCACTGCAGACTTTACCAACTGCCTCCCAGATCAGTGGTTATTTGCTGGTTGATTTCTCGTAGGCAGTGCTGTGGAAGTAAGAAACTGCACAGCTCCTACACAAACCCTCACATCCACTCAAGGAGCAGTGTCCTTTCCTGCCAGCCCTTAGGCATGAGGCATGAAGGGCAGGTCTGTGATGCAGAAAGATATAAAATTGCCCCGGGTAGTTTTGTTGCGGGAAATCCTTACTCCTGCAGCTACTTAGGTTCAGGCAAATTAATTTGATCCACCAGGACTGAGTAACTAGCCTTGAAATGGGAGTTTCTCTGCTACTCTTTTGGCAGCTCTACCCCAAATTATTTGTGGATGGGAACATCCTTTCTGTCTCCTGGGAAGTGCCAGTCTCTGGTGGCCTTTTCTTCAGCTGGCTGTATTGCTACCTCGGATTTTCATGTGCATTTTCAGCAGCCGAATCTCCAGCCGCTCCCTCTCCGTTTGACAGAAAACTGGCTGTTTCAGAGCTAGAGATGAGCTGGGAACTTTCCAGGCACACATCTGTATAAGAGAAGTTTGTTGAGCAGTGAGCTCCTCCTGTGACCCAACACAACTTGGTTCAGCCTCAAGGGACTGATGCTGCCGGTTTGACTCTGCCTCCTTTAGAGTGATAATGAACCGGCCCATGTCACATGGTTCGGAGGAAGCATCTTGGTGGCATGGGGCTAATAGTCACAAGTCTTTTAATCTTCAGGGTGTAACTTTTAAGCTATAGCATAACTTCCCTTTACCTCCCAGCTTTAAAAGACTGAACTCTTGTTATGCTACACTGAGTAATACTATGTCTCTTCCCCCATGTTCTCTTACTCACCAGGTTGCTATCATGTAGAGTACTCGCTGATGGGGACTTGGACTCTTTTTGTATGGCTCTTTTAACGTTGTATAAATGGCTTTAACTTTTGCTGTTCTCTTCCTTCGCTCTGTAGTTATAACCCTGCTGCTCCTCTCTCATGTTGTCGTATCGGGCCTCTCGCTTGCAAGGTCTGGGATGTGTGCTAGAAGGCAGATCCAGTGGTGTGATGTTGGCAAGAAGAGCTGAGAGGGCAGGAGGAGAATGAAGATTTCTCTGAGAGGGGACCAAAAGACTGAGGCTGTAGATTCAGAAACTGGAACCCAAAATTCAAGTGGCAAACAGGGATACTTGTTTGTGTTTCTGTTAGGGCAAATTCCTGTGGTGCCAAGACAGGTTTTCTGCAACTTTGGTTAAAAAGGAAGCTGCAGTGTGTGTGTGTGCACACACACTTAAACACTTATCTGCAGATCTGAGCTTTCTAAACTTGCCTGTGCTCTAATTGCAGAGCGTAGACTCTGCATGCAGAACAAGCCAGCCCGAAGTGATAATCCCAGGTTCAGCCCTGAGGGAATGCCTGGCACTGCTCTGGCCTGATTTTCTTAATGGCTCTGCAACTTGCCGTTGGTTTGTAGGTGGTTTAAATTGTTATCTCTGAGCACCTTGCCCAGCTTGGGCAGAGCTCTTGGGATCTCTGGTCCTCTAAGAATACCTATATGTTCTGATTTATTTATTAATTTTGTAAAACTTCTTCCTCTCTGCCCGTGATAGGCCCAATTTGGGCTTGTGTCAGCTTGACAGACTCACTGAAAAGGGGTGCAAGCCCAGCCTGCGCTCCCTGCTGACACAGAGAAAAGAGCGGGAGACCTTGACTTCCAGCTGCCCCTCCTGCCTCCTCTGAACGACCCTTCCTTGCCCCCACCGCTGCATGATCTATATCCATGCAATCCCCTTCCCTTGCACTGGAGAATTCGTATTTTTTCTCGGCTAATAACCTGTGTCTGATTTAGTTTCCAGGCGGACCGCCCTGCATTAAATGTCGTCATTTTCCCTCTGCTTCATGAGGACTTGACAGAGGTCATCAGAGATGTCCCCATGCGGCACTTGGATGAAATTACCTTGTTTAAAAGCAGAGTGGCTGAGGAACCTCCCAACTTGTGGTGGTGATTGTCACAGCATGGAAAGGACAGTCAGCGTGAACACATGAAATGGCTTCTAGTTGGCCTGGATTCCCCATCTCCAGCTCCTGGCCACCTCACTGGATGCTGTACAATCACTTTAAATAGGTTCAATTGCAAAATAAAAAAATGCTGGTCCTTTGCAGTGGGGATACATCTATTGGATATTGCTTGCATCTGAAAATCCTGTCTCAAAGGCTTCTGGAATCTGATGAGTATTTCCTTGTGGTTAATATGAATTGTTTTGTTATTTTACTGAAGTTAAAGGTAAGAGAAACTGACTTAACAATGCTCTTTCCCCTGTGTCGCCTGGTGTATTTCCTAAGGGCCCCTGTGTACTTTGGCAGTGTGCTTTGTGATATTGGTGGAAATCATTCTTTGCTTCAGTCTATTTTTGGCAAAGTAGCCTAAGCCAGCTAAGAGGCACAAAATGTGTTGCTCAATTGAAGCGCATCACATCTTTTCTATGTTACAAGTACGCATTTGTAGTCGCACACATGCAATCACAGATATTTAAAGAGTTTTTTTTGATTGAGAGGTACCACAAGGTCTCTTTTTTTATTTTTTAATAACAAATAAAGGTCATAGGGCCTCGACCATGGTATGTTCTTGCTGATGCTGTTTCCATCGCTCTGGTGGAAGAAGTTCTCAGCTGGTTTGGAAATCCGTGTCCTAGGGTAGATGGTGCCTACAGTGAATAAGTTGAGGCTCAGATCTGATTTAAATGCAGTCTGTCTTGCAGTGTAGATGGGAATGTAGTGTTCCAGTTCTGTCCTTAGATCCCATGCCTTGAGCTCATGCTAATTTTAGAGATGTTATGAGGTATTTTCACAGTGTGATTTCAGTCAGCTTCTCTGCTCCACAGAACTTCCTCAGGCATCAGCAGTGGTCTGGATCACTTTCATATTGCCTTATTTACCAAGCACTTTTGAAAGCATCAGACAGCTGTACCAAAAGCCGAGTTACGAATTCCTGGAGCTACGTTTCTGGGTGGCAGTTGTATTCCCCTTCTGCTGGAGTATTTTGTGGTAGCACACTGGGTCTGTCTCCTGCAAAACAACTATCAACCAGAGCTGTCTAACTTGTCCACCTAATCATTCCCTAATGCGTTGAGCAGTGCTTTTCTGGGGAGGCCCAGTGTTGTCCAAAGATGATGTCCCCATCTCCTTGTTGGCATTTTCTACACAAGGCGCCATCTCCCAAACAGTGTTCTGCCATCAGTGGTTCATAGGAAGCCTGGGATGATGGGATAGGTTTGAGAGCAAAATGCATCTCTCAGCTTTGGAGGACTTTCCCTCCTTACTTTCCCGTCAGTCAGGTGTGAACCTGTCTGGAAATCTGTCTTGCTGGTGCGAATCTTGAGCCAGACCACACTAACCCTTATGCTTAGATAGGTTACGGTGTTAACAAGCAGGTTAACATTAGACTTCTGCTAGCACAGGTCTGTGCATTGCTAAAGCTAACTCCTACATGCCTTTCCTCTCTGCCCTGAGTTTCTCTGCCTTCCCCACTCAGGACAGGGTGCCAGCAGCGCTCTCTGGTTTGCAGACAGTAACAAGGTGGTGAGGCCGGCTCGTGCTCCTCTGGGAACGGCTGCAGCTGAGCCACGATCACTCCTGAAGTATTTGAGACTCTGCCTCAGGTTAGACACCGTGTGGGTGAGTGTGAGGACCTGGTGCCCTGTTCTTGGCATCCTGCCACTGTTTTCTCTCCTGCTCTCCCAGCGAGGTCGTTCTTTCTACTTCTTGTCATATTACTCGTCTGTTTGAATCCCTCTCTCCCTCTCCAACATCTTTCTTCTCTCCTTCTCCCTCACTTCAGCAAATCAGATGTACTTTTTGGCAGAATCACAAGCCACTGCTCTGTCCAGTTCAGGCCACTTCAGCTCTGCTTAGTTTTTGTCCTGGTTCATTTCCTAGAATAAAAAAGGGTTAGGCAGCGAGCGTTTGCAAAGCTGCTTTCTCCTTGTTCCTCTAGTCTCAGGGCAGGGTAGAGGGAAGGCTGAGGGTATGGAGCCAGCTCTCTAATGCTTAATGTTCTGCCCTGTGGAGGGATTCCGACACTTGGTACCTGCTGTAGGAGCAAGGCCGTTCCCACCCTTAGCAGGGATTTCCCCTCCACATGCACACTGTGGCACCGGCAAGAGTTTGGCAGAACCGCCAGCTTGCCTGTTCCTGCCCCGCTGGAAAACCTGGGCTGGGGGACAGTGGTATGCGGAAAACACCTGTTGCTTACTGGTGGTGTTACCCCTTTGCTCCTGGGGGTTAGAGTAACCTGACGAAACATGCTGTACTTAGACCTTGTGCTTGGCAAAGCGATACCCATCTGCCTCGTGTCGTGCTCGATCGGGGCAGACAATCAGGCATGTTTTACAATGCCATTATTCTGTTGCCTGGAGTATGATGTTTAGACATCTGTATTCACGCAAGCAGGTTAGCAGTCCTGATGCAAACACTACCAGTTATAATCGGGGCTAGGAAAGGTCACCCACGGGTAATAAAGATAACACCACAAATAGTGATAAAAAGCTAAAAAACTCCTTCCACCCCTGACTCCCCAACTCCGGGCCAATGCTCGATATCTACTACAAATCCTCTTATGGTGAGTGAGAATTTCCGCTGCTTCTGCACTCCAGGCAGGATTCACCAGATGTTAATAATGTGCTTATTTTCTCTAAGTGCTATTTTGGCATCGGTGTTAATTACAATTTATATTCTGCAACATTTACACTGGGAAAAGAACCCACCCTAATAGTCCCCAATTGGCAGAGCCGGGCTATTAAACATAGCACCATATGTTCTGAGCAGAGCAATATATGGGACTCGGGGCCCACTCAGCGCTGAGACTCCGGTGTGCAGCATTAGAGGAGGAGAGGAGAACGGAGAGAGGGGTGTTTTGTTCCTAGCTTTTATTTAATATGAAATTCCCCCTCCTTTTTCCTGGCCTCTGTCCCCATTTCTCCAGAAATCTCCCTCCCGCTATCTGTGAGCATCTAATGAGGTGATCTCTGAGCCTGCTGATGCCACTGTCCGTAGTCTAAAATAAATGAATTCAATTACAGAAGGTGCCCTTCTCACAGGGGCTGCCTCTGCAGGATTCCTGGTCCCTGCTGGCGTGTTTCTTGCTGCGCTCCGAATCAGACCTTCAGTCTTTGGGGACTGCGGAAGAAATCTTTCCTTTGACCACCAACGAGGTGTCCTCAGTTCTTTGGGAGAAGGATATTCTGGGACAAGTGCCATTAGTGGGTAAAATCAAGTTGTTTGCTGGTTTGCTAATGTCCAAATGTCTTGTTTAGCAACGTGGCGTTTGGTTCCTTCAGGCTGGGAGGGTCTAGACCTGAAGAGTGATGGTGGTTTTGAAGTGAGGAATTTGGTGGGGCTAAGTCATCAGTGTTTGGGTAGGTTTCTTAGAAAGACTGTAGGTTAAAGTATTGCTTCCTCAGCTGTTTTGCGAAGCTGATTTCATGGTCTCTTCAGACAACAGCAGTGTAGCTACTGCTCAGTTTGGAAAGGGGGCTGTACAGCAACGGCCTCTCCCTTCAGGAGAGCTTGGACTGCAGTCGCTGCTCTGTCGGGGAGGTGGTTTGGCAGGAGGAAAAGAGATGGGAATGAAAGGAGGCAGGGCAGGAGTGTGGTGTGGACCTCGAACGGGAAGTCAGACACGCACTGTGAGGCTTGGCCTCAGTTTCCCCACTTGTGACAGGGGAGGAGGGCTCACCCGCCTCGCACAAGCGAGCTTGCAGGGGTGCAAGATGCTCTCCCCGCCCCAGGCGAGGTGGTGCTCCCTTGGGAGGAGAGGGCAGGGCTGGGCTGCTAATGCAGGCTGACGGGTAGCAGAGCAGCGACCCTGCTCGCTTTAATTCGCATGACTACCTCCTCCTCTGCTGCGGCATGTGAGACTCCAGGGGAGCAGAGCAGGATCTGTCTCTTCGCCTTGCTGATCTTCAGAGGCATGAAAGTCCTGGGGTGATGTACAGAAACGGGACTGTACATTGTGAGGCGCTGGGCGCTTTCTCCCAGCAGCCCCTTTTTAGGATGGGGTATCTCCCCCCAGCCGCAGAAATGTGGGGCTTTTCCATTTGCAGGGCTAATCGGTGCCAAAGGCTTGTTTCGTCTGCTTAAGGGAGACGCAGTCCCCCCTTGGCTGGTCCCAGAGGAGAGTGTCCAGCCAAGGCTCCTTGCCCCTGTCCGCAGGGAGACCTGTGCAGGGAGCCGTGCTGGGTATTGCAGAGGCAAATCTCCTTCCATTGCAGCTCTCCTGCCTCTTTGATTAGATGCGCAGGCAGCCGGGGTACTCTAGCAGGAGAATCATTTCCATAGAAACCAATTGGGATGTTGTACGGGGAATAATGATTAATAGTGAAGGGATGTTGCCTCAGGCCCTTTTCATTTTTTAGGGGGCAGCGAGGGACAAACTGGAGCACAGGTGGGGGGACAGGCAGGCTCGAAAACTAATGGAAACCATCCCTTCCATTAATTTCCAGGGCAGCTTCCCCTCTTCTCCTCCTACCCTGCCCCCCACTGCTGCTTCCCAGCTTTCGTCAAATTTTCAAAATGGCTAACCTGGTTAGAAATAATCATAATAATAAAAAAGGATGGATGAGGTCTGACTACTAACATTGTTGCTGTTAGCAGCAGGATTTCAGCCATAAAACATGAAGCAAGGGAGGCATTGACCTTTCCGCTGTTTGAAATGAATGGAGACATCAATATCTATTGTTTTGTGGCATTGACCTCTGACGCTCTCGTTTTGCCCTCCCCTTTCTTTTTTTTTTTTAATTTCCCCCTGACATTCGAGGAAAGGGGTCAGTTTGTACCATCTATTGATCCCGATCTTACTTGGTGATAGGGAAATAATTAGAATTTTAAAGATCTCTGCTGCACGCTCGTGAAATACATACACAGACGCGCACACTAAGCCCCCGCTTCCTGCGTTGCGTTCTTCCCCCTTCCTCACGGAGATTCAAAGCTCTGAGATCTGAAGGAAGAGAGATCAATATAGGTTTAATCATGATGGGGGTTTTATTTCAGTTTTTTAAATGGTAAAGTGTAACGTTTTATGTTAATGTTGTCGGAGTCTGGCTGCCTGGTGCCTTGTTTTATTTATTGTTTTAAGTAGCCCCTTCTTTTGTGAACTTCATCTATGTACAGAGAATGTGAAATCAGGCATTGCTAATTAGCTGTATGACAATTAAGTAATGTAGCACAAAACCATTAGGACACTGGATTTGTTTTTGAAGTTTGTCCTTTGAAGTGGAAGCTGCAACTCCCTGCCCAAGGCTGCTGGGGGAAAATGTTTTTCTATCAAAACTTTCTTTGAAAATAAAATGTCAGTGTAAGAGTCCCTATTTCTGTCGTCTCTCCCTATAAACAGCGGGTGGAAATTGTTTCTCATTGTAAAAACTGCTGGCATTGATAGAAAGGGGAATTCAGAAATGCATTAAATGGGCAGTTGGTCTCCAAACACCCTTGGTTCTGGTAGAGATGTTACCAAAACTGCTTGTTTTGCCTGTTGAAAGAGAACGGTGCTGCTTTAGGAGAGAAGACCCAGGTCACAACCAACGCCCTGGACATGGCAAAGAGAGGTGGCCCTCAAAACTGCGGGTTCGCCTCTGATGCCTCAGGTGCCATCAGGACGCGGCGCAGCCTGGTCGCAGATACCGACAAGCTCCTCGGTTCGGGCTCCTCCGTCTGTGTGCTCATTTGACACTTGTGTTTGCATCTGGCCCTTTGTTCTAGTAGTGAGTTGAATTCTGAATGTGCAACTTTCTTGTACGCTGGTGGCATGTAAAACTTCAAATAAAGAGTGAAACTGATTTTGAACTGGGTCTCTTTCGTTGCCTCCTGCCTCTTATTTCCCTTTAAAACCAAAGCCATCCTCCCAGGAGGCACGCTTTGGTGTCGCATTTTAACTTTAAGAGATGTGAAATGAGTTGCTGCAGCAAGGTGTGTGTGGGCAGGGATGCGCAGCCCCAGTCTGGACTGGGAGCTGCGCAAGTGTCACCGGCTGGGAGTGCTGGGGTGAGCGGTGCTAATGGGGTTTACAGCGCTGTTCCCCCAGGTCTGAGGTTTGCGAATGCTGCGGTGCTTGTGGCCGTGGGCTCAGCTGCGCATTAAAGAAGGAGCTACTTAGTGTTTAGGAAATGTTTTTCCTCGGTGGATCTCCGAGCACTCAACCGCTGAGCCATGTTGCTGTGGGACAAAACAGCTGTTATCCCTGGGTAAGTGAACCAAAGTGATTTGCGGAAGGTCCGTTACTCTGAGAAACCCCAGGCTACAACCTACACCTCGCGCTGACCCCTCCAACCTTTGGGCACCACTTCTTTGCATGAAGCCAAGAGCTGAAATCGAGGGTGAGCTGGCGTGGCCAAAATCCTGTTAATGCCACCGTGATTGCATGGATGTAGTTGAGTCGGGATGGCTGAGGCTGCAGGAGGGGAAGCCGGTACGGTGGAAGCGAGCAGCAAGGGCTGCTCGTGACAAAGGAAACTGCAGGCGCCTGGTCCCTGGATCCTGGGGGCCTGCGGTGGTGGCTGAAAGCATCTTGCCACCAAATATTGAAGGGGTGGAGGGGAGCGGGGTGGATGTGCTGGACCGCAGCCCTGAGCACGGTAGAGCCGGGGCAGCGCCAGCCGCTGGGCTCGCCTGCGCGGAAAGGCTGGTCAACGCTAAGGAAAACGCACATCCTGTTGAGCTGTCTCTTGTGTTGCTGTTTCCAGGGTGCAGGACGGTGATACACGGGGATACTTGCAGCACCTAATTTGGACTAAAAAAATCCACAAAACAAACACGCAGGAGGAACAGCTTGGTGGAAAACGGTGCAGCTCATGTGCCCGTGTGCTTAAATCAGCGCGCCCCAGGTAAGCGAAGCACTAGGAGATCACTCAAAATTGATGTGTGATCGGTTTTTAAAAGGTGAGTGAGGCCGTACAGGACTTGTGGTGGGACTGCAGCAAAGCACGTGGGCTGCAGTCTCTCCCCGTGGTGATCCAAAGTCCTGCGCTGGGTTTTATTTCAGAGGCGATCGTGGGCTCTCTGTTTTTCTGTTCTGGCAGGTCTGCTCACAGGGCACAGAGCGGAGACCCTCCCTCCATCCCTCTTGCACTTGTGTTTAAGTTATGGATTTCATTGTTCCAATAACTTTTATCTAAACGTGGTTTTGGGGGAGGGAGGAAAGAGATAAGGAGGGAGGAGGCTGAGGAAGGAATGTGCTTTTGGACTCTGCTAAGCCTCCAACTTATCACCGGGGCTTGCCGTGGGGTTTTGGCATTAATGATCCCAGAGGAGGACTTAAGGGGGAAATGGCTGAAAGGGCCGTGGTGGATACGATACGCTGGTGGGAGGAAACCCAGGGAAGGTCTGTGCGGAGCAGCCCTCTTCCCGTTCGGTACGGATCTTGTGCCCTCTGCCAGCTTATCTGTTGGCAAGGAGGGACATGGCTCGGGTTCGAGGAGGGGGAACTGCGGCAGAGGTTGAGCGGTGAAGTGGGGCAGAGCTCAGCCTGGCGGCGGGAGAGACCTCCCACAACCGCTTGGATGTCTCGGTGTGTTTCTGGTTTTGCCCTCACCAATACAGCCATTTTGTGGGCAATTTGTGGGCAAATTATTGTGGGCAAAGATTATCGATCTCTGCAAGGGGGTGTCAGGGAGAGTGGGCAAAGAGACACTTCTGCTTGCTGTGGGGAAGGAGGAGGCTGGGCAAGTGCCTCAAACCAGGTCATGGCAATCTGAGATGTGTTTAAAGAGAAGAAATAAAAATAAAACTGGGAAGGCTAACGGCTTGCACTGTGGGTTTTCTCTCTCCTTTCCTGCCTGTCTCCCGACAGGGGTGGGTGACCGCAGGGCTGGAGCCCTGCCCCTCCAGAGATGCTCAGAGTCCCCGGGCTGTCGAAGGGTCTGGTCTAGCGGCAGCAAGCGGATGTGCAGACCTCTGAAGACCATTCCCAGACCCTCATCATCCTCCAGCCCCAGCTGTGTGAAGAGGGTGGGGTGGGACCTGCTGGTGGAGAGCGAGGCTGCGCCTGCCTCTGCTGTGCGAAGGGGACAGGACACCTTCTACGGTGCAGGTTGTTAACGATTTCCCCTGCCTGACGAAGTGCCGCGCAGCGCGGGCAGCAGCTGTCCCCCGCTCCCTTCCCCACCTCTCTGCCTCTGTTTTCTGCCCAACTGTTTTTTTGCTGCCTGGTTTAACTGGGCTTGCTGGGCAGCAAGCACCAGCCTGCTGGGAAAAGCAGCGGGTTACTGCAGCTCTGCAGCCTGCGCGTGTCGGGCAGAGGAGGGTCAGCGTGGGGGGCTGATGCAGCTGCAATGTGCACTTGGGGTGGGAAGAATCACAGAATGGTTTGGGTTGGAAGGGACCTTGAAGATCATCTGGTCCAACCCCCCCGCCCTGGGCAGGGACACCTCCCCCCAGCCCAGGTTGCTCCCAGCCCCGTCCAACCTGGCCTGGAACACCTCCAGGGATGGGGCAGCCACAGCTTCTCGGGGCACCCTGCGCCGGGGGCTCACCGCCCGCACAGTGAAACATTTCTTCCTAATATCTAATCTAAATCTACCTTCTTCCCGTTTGAAGCCATTCCCCCTTGTCCTATCAATGTCCTATCAAGAAGTCCTGGAGATTCAGCGAGGGATAGCAGAAAAAGCATGAGGGCGAAGCATCTTTAACAATATCTCTAGCCATGGAAAGAAGCTGGCTGGTAATTGTAGTTAAGGGTTTGGGGAGGACATTGAAATGGACCAGAAGATCCAGTTCTCCCCCGCCTGGAGATTTGGTCCTCTTCTCTCGTTGTAGATCTCTTGCTACTGGATACCTGAGCACTGCAGGTCAAAATGGGAAGCGTGGATAAGTGCTGTTTTCTGGGCTGATCCACCTGATCTGTACTTCGCAGCCCTTATCTCCCACCAGCTGCTCTTCAGCATTCAATGCGTCTCAGGTGAGAGCACCTCAGAGGGGGCAGGTCTGCAGGGTGCGGGCTAAAACACCTCCCAGACCCTCACTCTGAGCCTACAGCAGCGAACGCCTGTCCTTCCATCTGCTGGGACCTTGTCTGGGAGGTCTCCAGGTCTGGGACGGCAGGAGGAGAGGTCCTCTGGGGCTGTGCTCTGAGTGTGACTTCTCCCCGCCTGAATCAATCTGGGAGCAGCTCATGCATCTCTGGCTCCAAGGTGGAGCAAGAGGAGAAGGGAGGGTGGAAGAGAAAGAGCAAACCGCTCCATCTCCCAGAGGCTTCGTCCGTGGCCGCAGGATGCAGCTGACAATTTCCAAGGTGCTAATTTTGTTCTTGCTACTTCCCAGGCCCCAGGGGTAACCTCTTCCCGGGGGCTGACAGACGAGGCAGAAGTGGAGGATGCGTGTGTGAGGGAGAACCTGCGTGTGAGCGAGGTTCTGATGCTGGGATAGGTGGAAAGTCTTGGGAGGGACCAGAAGGAGAGCAGAAACGGTAGCCCCCATTCAGTCCCCGTGATCCAGCCGTTTTTTTGCTGTCCGTGTGGGACACGTGATGGTTCTCATGGTGGCGTGGACTGTCCCATCAAGTAGAGATTTGGAGCGGGGTGGTCCTGTAGTGCCGCCCTTTGGGGCTGGGCGCCATGGTGGCTTTCTGGTTGTCATCAGAGCGGACTCCAGTGTCCCGTTCCTGTTTCACCAAGCTTGAATCTTCTTTCTGGTGTGCCAATGAGGGCCCGCATGGAGCGGGAGAGCCACAGCGAGAGGAGAAGAGGGGAAGGACGAGCTTTCTGTCTCCTATGAGGCACGGATGGATGGAGAAGGGTTTCTGAACAAACAAGTCTCTCACGCCTGTCTCCTGGAAGCTGCATTATCAGAGTACCATCGCTGCCCTCTCTTCTCCTTCCCCCCGATAAACAGGAATTAAAAATACAACTAATAAAACCCTTTTGCTTTCTCTAGGAGGAGGAAAAAAGGAAAAAAAAAAGCCTTGAAAATGCTAAAGGACATAAAGGGCATTCATGAAAGGGCTGGATGGTGGTTATTGCAGCAGGGGGAAAAACAACATTATTTCACTGTGCAGATAAAAGGAAGTGGAAAAGCAGCATATTTATAGCTAGGGAGCCTGGATTCCTTGTTAAGCCGCTATTATCAAATTAATGTCAAAATGCATCAAACAGGCACGAGTGTTCTGGGCCCCTTATGCAAAGTGCTTGCAAATTGGTTACAAATACATTTGTTTACAGGGTACGAGGCAGGAGCGAGCTAATTAGTCATTGTAGCAGGGTTGTTTTGTGTCTTTTTTTTTTTTTTTACATTTTTTTGGCAATTACACAAACAAGCTGTTCTGAAGTATAAATACGCGCTGTGTTACAGTCCCTTTAAAAGAGAATCAAATAGAAATCGCGGGATGCGGAGGGCTTGACGTGAGCGGTGCGGAGTGTCGCTGCCTCTCCTTCCCGGCCTCCCTGCGGACGTGGCAGCCCTCGCGGCGAGCTCAGCTCCGGGAAGTGGTGTGAAAACCCATCCGAGAGCATCGGGAGGGCGATACGTGTGTGGAAAGGCAACGGCTGGCGGTTTTGGGTCCTCTAGGAGGGTTCATAGCTGCCCCTCGAGTGGGGCACGGTGCTGGGACAGGGATGGCTGTAGCTGCTCCAGCTGGCGGAGTACTTTGGATGCCAGGAGGCTGCAGCCACGTCCCATGCTGGGGACTGCCCCTTCTGATACGGGACCTATTAAGGTTTCAGCTGCCCACCAGTATTGTAGGAATTCACTTTGGGCCTGGGGTATTTTGGGGTGTTTTGGGTATCAGCAGCAGCAGCTGCCAGCTCAGGTTATGAAGCAGCTTGTGCCCAGCTAGTGGGTACCAACACGGTTTCAGGGGATGCTTGGCCTTAGAGAGCATCCCAAGGATGGGTGATGGCACCCGCGTTGCACGAAGCAAGGAGTCTGGTGTGAGCTCCCCCAGGTGAACGAACGTCTTCAGGCCTTCGTTTAACCAAACCATGGGCTGTGCCTCCCAAACCTGTTAATGAGGAAGAGAAGCAGGAAAGCTTATCTGATCCTCAGCGGTGGGAATGGCTGGGGAGGGGAATTTGCTTGGGGGAGCAAATGGAAACTTCCCGCTGCCCTACATCTTAATGCATCCCTGTTCTTGGAGTAAATCACACCTCTGCCGCTCAGGCAAGCTGCTAATTGAATCTGCTCTGGTGGGGGAGGATAAAGCCAAGGGGGTTTTACTACCATTATTATTATTTTTAATTTACTAGGGGGGAAAAAAGAAAGGAGAGAGGAAGAAACAAGTTGTTGCCCCTCTCGTGCCGGAGGCCCCAACATTTCTTGGCAAAAGGTGTGCAAACAGCCCCGCGGCTGCTTCTCCGTTTGGATTAGATTCTGGTAAGTCTGCCCTTCAGGCTGGAATAACCCTTCTGAGCAGGTCCTGCGTTACCAGAGGTGCTGGGAACATTGAGTTTAATGCCATCGTAAAACCCCGCTGTGGTTTCCATTCCCTCAAGGCGGGCAGAGACCATGCAGGACGGCTGTGCTCGGCACGGCTCTCGTACTGGCGCTTCCCGGCCAGCAAAGCCTGGGGTGCATGAGATCCTGCCATGGTGTGGCTGGAGCTGGGTGGCTTCTTGAAGTCCCTTCTGGGATCGGAGCTTTCTTCTCAGAAGCCCATGGGCTTGGTGCAGCGGAAGGGACGTGAGCCCGGTTGAGCTCCACAAACCATGTTCCTGATGGTAGTTGATAATCCCAAGCGTGCTGCAGCGGTATTTTGTGTCTCCAGCCTCCCAGCTCCTCCATGGTTTGCAGATGTTGGGTGCAGCACATCACGAAGCTCAGCTGGGTGGGAAGTGAAGACCACAAAGCATGGTTGGAGAAGGCAGGGCTTTCAGCAGCTGCTTGCAGAAGCTCTGATGTTTGCAGCAGGTTTTATTCTTTTAAAACTTAGGCTAACGTTCCTCTGCACCTAGGACCTGCTTTTCAGTGGTACCTTCAAACTCCAGATCTCTCATTACCATTTTCTTTCTTGTCCTGTTGCTTTTTGCAGGCTCATTTGCCACGGGGAGGGTGACCAGCTCCATCAAGATCAGGGTGTATGATGTTGAGGAATGTTCCCGTTTCCAGCGTCATCCTACCCCTGCCCTACGAGCTCCGCAGGAGCGCGGCTCAGCTGGTCAACAAATGTGTGAGCAGCCTATTGCAATCAGCCTTTCACTAGGCGCCAGTTGTTTTAATCAGAATGTGTCTCTCTCCATTTATAGCAGGGTCAAGGCTCTGGCTCGACTGTCATCTCCTGTTATTGCTGGTGACCATGTCAGGGGAACGGATCCTGCTCTGTTTTGGGTGTTTCAAGACCTGCTTTTCTTATGCAGGGTTGCGTTAGCATCTCCTCGCTCTGATGGTTGGGAGCAGACTTCAAATTCCCATGCTCTTAAAGTTATGCTGGTTTGTACCCTTCTTCTTGGATCAGTGCTGTTTTTCAGCTGGAGGAGGTCTTCTGTCCTTCGCAAGATTTTACTCCCCTTGAAATATTTGCCTTTCAGATGAAGTTCCCCCAGAGTCTGGTCTAATGGCACTTGTATTCCTCTGCCTTCACTGCAAACACTTCTCAGATTTAAAATTGCACTTGCCTTTTCACCCATCAGTGGCTCTCAATCAGCTCCTGATGTCCCAACACACCTGGGTCCATCCCCGCCTCCCTGCTTTCCATGCAGACTGCCGCCTTATACCCAAAATTTGTCCTCGCTGAGCGTGTCACCTTCCCCATCGTGCTGCTGGTGGCCACCTTCCTTCCACTGCGCTGCTCCTCAGGGCCACCCAGTTCCCAGAGGAAACCGTCTTCTCCCAGAGCTGCTGCCACAGACATTTCTTGCCGTGCCAGGATTAGCTGTGACCCCAGGACTGATCCTCCTTTCTCAAGAAAGTCAAGTGGTGCTGGGGAAATCCAATATCATCTTACTCCCTTTGAGTGTAGGTGACAAAACGTTGGTCTCACGTGTGTTTTGCTTTACACCACGTCCCTCTAAATGGGTTTTAGAGTCCCAATTTACTACTGACGTTGGCCTAGGAGTCTCTCATTTCTCCCTTGAGTTGCTTTCCACTTCCCTAATGATGGGGACCATGTTTGCACTCTTCCTGCGCTGTGCCACCACTCACATCTTGCTGATGCCGTCTATCAAAATCCTGCAGTTCCTTGAGCTGTTCTGGGCTGGAGGTGGTCAGATCTTCTGCACATCTCCCTTACCGAGGAGGGTCCATGTAGACCTTCTGGGTCCATACCGCCTTCTGTGGGCTGCGAGATGCCCGTAGTGAGAGCCAGCTACTCCTCACGGCCAACACACAACTTGCAGCTCACCCTGGTGAGTGATGTGGGGGTGGTGGTGACTGCGTGACTCGGTGGAGCTGTGTTAGCAGGTAGGTTCACTGCGTGGACCCTGTGCTGGATTAACCACAGGAATCCAGCTCCATTTACAGTCTTGGATTAAAAAAAAAGAAATAATGAAAAGATTTGAAGGAAGCTTTAAGAGTACATGACTCGGAGGGCTTATAAGTTCCAGCAGACCGGAGTGAAGGTGGTGTGGGCAGCCCCCCTCGCCTCTCGGCACTAGGACGCACTCTCTCCTTACGTCACCAGGAGCCGCTTCTTTTTTAAGAAGACCAAGATGCTCAGGGCCTCCCCACTGCGCTGGTCCTCTGGGAATGCCGTGTTGACTCCCAGTTTGCTTTTTCCTTCCCTGCCTGCAGCCCTGCTGATGCCAGCATCGCCCAGTGCCTAGATCGGGTCAGCTCAAGAATGGTGAATGGTGGTGAGCCCTGTGTGCCGGTGCTGGTCGGGGCAGTGGGGAGAGCTGGGCTGGAGGGATGCGCTGCAGTGCGTGGAGTATGGCTTGGTCTCCTGGATGCTGCACCGGACAGGTTTGGGCATTTGCAAACACTCTGTGGTGTTGGTGATGTTTCTTCCATGAGGAAGAGCACAAACCTCGAGATCACAGACCACGGCAAGGTCAGTGCCTTCTGCTCTCGGGGCGAGACACAGCCTTTGATGCGAACACCTCGCAAAACCTTGATTTACGCCGAAATGAGCCGGTGGCCTTAACCTGCGGCTTCTGCGTTGGTGTGTTGAAGGGTGCGTGTACACACACGCAGGCACTTTCCTGCCTCTGGGCAAGGATGAGAGAACAAACATGTGACAGCTGTTAGTCACTGCTGGCGGCGGTGGGGATGCGGCGGTGGGGATGCGGCGTGAGGAGCGCGCCAGGAGGACCTGAGCAGAATAGCACCCGGGTAATGAGCGCGGGAGGGAGGATGGGAGTGGGGGCAAGACGAGGGCGTTTTGGAGCGGATTAATTTTTGTTGTTTTCTGCTGAAACCCGTGGATTCCCTGGGATGGGGAAGGCTGGGAAGCAGCTCCAGGTGGCCGAAGCTGCACAGCCTGATGGTTTTGCCTGGGATGATGGGGCAGGGCACAGACCCGTGCTCGATTTTTCTTCTGCGCTGTTAATTAACGTAGCAAAAGTGAAGCCTTTCTTGGAGAGACGGGCGCTGATGTTGCGTGAGCACAGATCAGTGTGGCAGTGACTTCCAGGCTGCCTTCTGAACTGAAACCCTTCGGTTTCCAAAAGTGCCCAAAGTACACAAGGACCATACTTGGTGTGTCCCTGGACGTGTTCCTCGATGGCCTCCTCTCCCGCATCCAGAGGGGATGGCAGCGCTGCCCTTTGGTTCTGGCTTCTGTACCCACCAGAGAACAGGAGGTTCCCGTGGGATTGAAGTGTCCAAGCTTTCTTAAACTCTTGTAACAAAGAGGGAAACGTCACAGTTGTCCGGTCCTTGTGCTTGTTGAGCAAGTGGCCAAAGGATGAAGAGTTTCCTCCAGGCTCAGGGACTGGGCTTGAGTCCCAGCCATCATCTTGCCCAAGTGGCAGGAAGGGTGTGGAGATACGGGGACAGACACAACACCATTGTTGGGGGACAGGATGGGCACACAGAGCGCTTGGGGACATGCCGAGGGTTTGCTCGGATCTGTTCTCAGCTGGTAGTTCCCCTAAGGGGGCCATGAAGGTGGCGATTACCCTGAGCGTGGGAGTGAGTGTGGGGTGGTGCAAAGCACGGCAGACTGCTCATCCGATACCGCTGTGAGTGCTGCTGGCAGTTAATATTAACCGGGCATCCTCTTCCTCTCCCCGGGGAGGTGTGGGAGGACAGGGGGGACCCACGTGGCCAGCACGAGGGCTGAGCCGGGCTGGGGTGGCGGTGTGGCCTCTCCCGATAAGCCGCTTCTGTTTCTGCTCCTGCAGATTTACGGCCGGGGAGCGGGGAGGTGGGTGCCGTGCTTTTCGGTGCGGTGATTTATAGCGGCTCAGGGCAGCAGCTGCTTTCCTCTCTGGCAAGGTCTCGGCGATTGCACCGGGTTTTATGGCTGCCGTGACTAAGCCGTGGGCGAGTTAAGGCTCAGCCAAGGTCAGTGCGTGGTGGGACACAGGTGGGAGCAATCCCTTTCAGCCGTGGCTTGGAGAAGGTCCCCCTCTCGGCATGGGGAGGGCTGGGGCTGTCAGCATCCCCGGGCAGGGGGCTGCCTCGGCTCTGCCGCTGTGAAGGGCTGGTTTCGTGGCAGCAGGGGTGCTTTCAACCCTCCGATCCCCGACCTCATGTGCCGGGGTCAGCCAAAGACAGAAGTGAGACAACTTAGAGGTTCTCAGCTCTCAGACCCATGTGGGAGGTGAGACACACCCCCCCCACCCCCCCCCATGAGCATCACCGGCCCCACTACGTGACGTCTGTGCTGCCTGGTTGCTTCTCCATGTGTCCCTTTGGCGCAGACCAAGCAATGCTGGGAGAGATGAGCTGCGGCAGGTGAGGAGGAGGAGGAGGAGGAGGAAGGAAGGGGCAGATGCCACCACTGTGCTCCCTTCCACGTGCAAGGTCCTGCTCGGGTGAGCTTCCCAGCTCTTCTGTTTTGTTTCAGAGGCAGCGCGGGGGCCCCAGAGCCCTGCAAACCCTTCGCGCTTGGGGTTTTATTGGCATGTGGAAATAGTTTTGTCTGGTTTCAGATCTGGCTGATCGCTAACCTTCCCGCCGCCCTCCCCCCAAAAAGGGCTGACAAGCACGGGCAATTCAACCACACTCATCTTCCTCCCTCTTTTTTTCTCCCCACATTGTTCTCCGAAATCTCAGCTGCTGCCTTCCTCCCCCCTCCCTTTCCTTTCCTTGCACATCAGCTGGGATGGAAGTTTCTGGGTTTTGCATAGAAGCTGTTTTTTTTCTCTTTGTACTTCTCCCCCCATCCTGGGGGTGTCAGGGTGTCTTGCCGTGCCCCATCCTCCTCCTCGGGGGGGCCGTGCAGGGACAGGAG
>VZSZ01000828.1:1146-22047 GCA_013398815.1 Ibidorhyncha struthersii | reverse complement strand
AGGGAGGGCGAGGGCCAGCAGCGAGAAGAGATAAAGTGATGCCTAAATTCCTCCCAGAAAGGGAAAGAGCTGCAAGAGGCAAGTGCGGACTCGACAGCAATGTAAACAAGTCTCTTTTTCCAGTTCTCCTCTGTAGAATACTGAAAAGGATCTTCAAAAAGGATCTTTTTATTCAAGTTTCGTGAGTTTATTCTGGTTCCGAACTGAGGTATTCGGTGCAGAAAGGTTAACACTTTCTTTCAAGCTAGAGGGTTGGGGGAGGGGGGAAGCGGGGAGGGCGAGGCGCGATCGGCCGGGGACAGGATCCTACGCTGGCACCGAACGAGGGGACCTGCCGGCCCAATGAGCCCCCGCCACCGCCTTGCCGAGAGCAGGGCGAGGGGGCTTGCTGTCCGAAAAGGGAAAATCCCTCCGGAGCAGCCAGAAGCTTCTCCCCTGCTTGGCAGCAGCGCCCGGTCCCCACCGCCCAGGGACCGGAGCCCCCCGGGGAGCAGGCTGACCACTGCTCCTGCTCCGAGATCTCGCCGAGGGCAGATTTCTCGAGTGCTTTGCTAAACGAAGTGCGTGTTGGTAACGGGACGGGGAGAGCGATCTCTGCCGGCGAGCTGGCGCCGAGCAAGAGCAACGGAAGGTCCCCGACCCCGTTCCCCTCCAGGAAAAACTCCTCCGTGAAACGTGAAGAAAAATGTGCTTATCACCCAAAGGCCAAGACTGAAACTTCATATTTGGTTCTAAGAGTTTGGCTTTGGTAAAAGAAAGAAACAGTGCGAGGGGACCCTCCCCGCGGGCTGCCAGCAGCACCCTCACCCGCCGGGAGCCTCCCTCGGGAACGGCCGGCTCCAACGCCCGCTCCGCAGCACAACCGAAACCCAACAAGCACCGCCCTAACAGGAGCCACCTTCATTTAGAAAATATTAAAAAAAAAAAAAAGAAAGAAAAAAACCCATAATACCTTATTTTGGTTACAGAAATGCTTTTTCTCTCTGAAACGCTGGGCAGAAGAGCGGCGGCGCGAGGCTCACGCAGTCCCATCGCAGCCTCGCCAGCAAAGAGGCGGCGAGCGGCCACCGAGGAGTCGGTGGGAGAGAGGGATCCCACTCTCCCCGCTGCCATCCCGGAGGGATCCCACTGGGACACCCCGGGGCGGCCACGGGCGCGAGCCTCTGCCCCAGCCCCGCTTTCGGCCAAGGCTGCGGAGGGGAAGGAGGTGGGGGGAGAAGATGGTTCCCAAAATGCTCGTTGCCCTGTCAGCCCGTGCTCGTTCTCTGCATCCCAGTCTTTGGCTTTGAACAGACTCGTGATATGGAGAAAGAGTATTGTTTTTTTGCACATGATACTGTTACAGTAATCCAGAAGGAAAAAAAAAAAAAAAACAAAAAAAAGGAAAAAAAAACCCAACAGTGCAACATTCTCGAATGCTTCAAACCTGCATTATAAATAGGATTTCTAAAATTAAAAAAAAGAAAACCCAAAACAAAAAACAACGATCCCACAGACACGCACGCTAATAAACCTGCCAAGATGCTGCATTAGAAAAATAAACACAGACTTACTTAGGGTTGTGAATAAGGACTTTGAAGTGCATTTTTTTCCTTAGTAAAAGGCTAAAACTTTCAGAATATTTTTTTATGTTTTTTGTTGTTTTTTTAAAGGTAAATGCTCGTTTCTTTATAAATAACTTTTTCCTTTTTTTAAAAAAAAAGCAACACTGACTCTCGCATGGAAACGGCCACGCAAAACAGAAGGAAAATTCAAAAAAGAATCATTTCTTAGGATCCGACATTTTGCCAAGAAAAAAAACAAAAACAACCCCAACCAACCAACAGAATCCCTAAAGTGCCTGGTGAGGGGAGGGAGGCTCCAGCAGCGCATCCGCAGCCAGCCGACCGCGGGGTTGGGCAGCAGCACCCGTTTTTGCATATAAATGACAGCTGCCAAAAGGATATTTTAGTGTCCCAGGTACAGTAGATCTTGATTCAAGTGTTTGTATTGGAATCGAAGCGTGAGAAAAAGAAGTGATTGCGAGAGAGGAGCAGTTACAGTGGCACTTGGCCAGGAGCTAACGACACCCACCCCGGCGCTTGCAAGACCAGCCAATTCCCAAAGACTCCCACCCCCCCATCCCACCAAGAGTTCAGGCTTCCCCGTCCCCGCCGGACACAGCGAGGGCTCGGGGCAGCCCCGGGGGCGTCCCGGAGGCGAGGCAGGGCAGCAGGGCACTGGGAAACGCCGGAACCGATTTCAATCCACCCCAAAAGTTGGGGGACAAACCCCCTCCCCGTCTGCGGGGCAGCCGACGGTGGCACCTGCCTCGTCTCGGCTGGGTGAAGCCCTCAGCCCGCAGCATCCGTCTCCTGCCCTGACGGGGACAGGATCGAGGAGGGGCAGGAGGGGATGGGAACGGCACTGCCAGCTGCTCGTTAAAACCGATTAACAGCTTTGGCACCGCGCTGGCAACCCAGCGAGAAGAGGAAGCTCTGAACTCTTGGCCTATCCGGCCATGCTATAAGGCCTGCCCAGTCTTGTTCTCCTTTAAAGTGCCCTATATTTATAGAATTTCTAAATAAATATAATAAGATATTAGGTCACCCATAGTTTAAGCTACTCCGAGTAACAGCCGTCCAAGCCGATGGCATTGTGCCGGTCCTTGCTGTAGGGGCAGGTGCTGCCGTTGGGCAGGGCGCCGCAGGCGGCCGTTTTGGCTGCAATGCCGCAGTTCTTGAGGAGGTTGAAGCTGAAAGAGCTGATGGCGTCTTTAGGTGGGAAAGGCTTCATGGTGGAGAGGATAAGTGCCAGGCAGTCGGCAACGTCCTTGTTGGGAGCGCATGCCAAGGCTGGGGTATGACCTAGAACAGAGCCGGGGGTGAACCACCGCCCCGGACGGGCGCCCTCCCTGGGGAACGCGTCGACCGGGGCAGGTTTCACCCCTGCGTTGAGTGGCCAGGACATCTACTTGTCTTTATCTCAAAAGACCCTGCTTCTGGGCACCGGCAATCCCTGCAATTGCAGCAACCGCTTTGAAGCGTGCCAAGATTAGCAGGGGATGAATAAAAACCCTCAGAAGCCCTGGCAGCACGGCGGATGCAGTGGTGTTTTTCACAACTTAAAGGTATTCCAGCAGAGCAAGAACTCTGCCGGGAGAAAAAGCTTCTGGCTACAACCACCACTTTCTGCCAACTTGCAAGTGAGTCAACAGCTTATTGCTGGCTCAGGCTGGGCTGGTTTTGTGCCCGGCAGGAGAGCCAGACAGCCACCAGAAGACGCATGGGGGGCAAAAAACATATTTCAAACACCTGTGGGACCTGGAAATGCTTTTACAGGGGATGGCAGGGTGCTGATGCCCTCACCCAGGCTGCTCCTGCGACGCCGCGAGCTGAGAACGTGCTGCTGAGCCGCGGAAAGGGTGCAAACCCCCTTCCGACGATGGCTGAGCGCTTCCCCAGACAGCCCACATCCCCCAGGGATGCCACGCTGAACCCCCTTGGGAGCACCCGCGAGGAACACGCACCTTCTTCATCCACAGCCAGCACAGTGGCACCTCTGCTGAGTAGGGCCTGGACGACGGAGGCCAGCCCGTTCCGAGCTGCGATGTGGAGCGGCCTGGGGGGAGAGGGAGAAGCAGCGTTAACCCGGCAGCGGAGCCACCTGCCTTAACACCTCCTGCTAAAACAAGGGGCCCCCGCGTGCGGCTCCGAGGGCAGACACTCGGGGCCTGAGTGCTCCCGAGCTTACCCGCTTGCACGCTCCCGGCGCACACCAAGCGGGAGCAGAGCTCCTACTACCACCGATGCATCACTCCCACCCAGCAAAGCCCCGTCTTTCCCCCCCCACGGGTGCCAGCTGTCCAAATACTCACATTTGCAGAGCACTGTTACTTGCATTGATAAGGCCAAGGTCTTGGGTTTCCCCCAGGATCAACAAGGCACACTTTTCATGACCCTGGAAAGGAGACCAGGCTGTTCGTGGTGCCAGCGGAGGGAGGCAGAGGCAGTGGAGGGGACCTGGCGCTGTCCGAGTGGAATGCAATTCCCTGGGATATGGAAACGTTCCCTAAACCCGACCTACAACACTTCACCGCTTTGGCAGGGCCTGAGAAGGCAAGCTGCTGTCCCTCCATCCCCTCTGCAGCATCTCCGTCTTGGCGTGGACACACTGATCCCAAACCTCCTGCTCCCACCGCGCCCTAGGAAGCAAGAGGGGACCCCCAGGAAAAATACAGACGGGTCTGTGCTTCAACCTAAGCTGCCCAAAACTGAATCAGGAACGTCTGTACAGGTCAAGACAGTTAAGCAGGCAGGCAGAGCAAGCCCGGGGCCCTCGCCACCACTTTGGCAGGGCGGGAGTAGGCAGACAACCCCTCTCGTCAAGGTGTCAATGCTGAAGGTGACAGTGACTGTGAGCGGCCGGCTCCCTACCTTGCTGCAGGCCAGGTGAAGAGCTGTGTTCTTGTTGACATCCAGCACAGTTATATTTGCTTTTGCTTGGTACAGCAGGAACTCTGAAATGAGGAGGGACAGCTGCTGTTGAGGAGCAGCAGCACAGAGCCCGGCAACGTGGGGCAGTGGCCGTGTGCTGAGGGGCAGGAGCCGGGAAGCTGTCCCTGCGTGCCCACAAGGAGAGGGAAAGCCCGGCTCCCACGGGAGCTGGCGGAGGAGGAGGCAGAGGGAGGCTCAAGCCCCGTACTGGGGAAGGCGGCTGCCAGCCACGTACCGACTGCTGCAGTGTGCCCGTTCTCAGAAGCCATCATGAGGGGAGTCCTCCCCAGCTTGTCAGTCGTGTCCACCTCGGCTTGGTGGCGCAGAAGCAGCTGTAAACCATGGATGTTGTCTGCAAAGGCAGCAGCGTGAAGGGGTGTCCTGGGAAGACAAGAGAGCAGGTAAAGAGGAGGGCACAGCACCCACTCCAGCAAGGCTGCCCAGGCCTACAGACATGTTTGGGGACGTCAGAGTGCCGTGGGAAGTCGCGTGGAAATCACTGCGGGAGTCACAGGCACCACCCAGCAGCACCGGGGAGTGGGTGACAAGAGAGGGACAAGTCTGTGCTCACCTTCCTTTGGCATCTCTGCTATTAACAATCTTGGCACCTAATGCTTCCACCAGCATCTCAGCAGTGCCGTCCTGGTTGTTAATTCTGCGGTGGGGACAAGAAGGAAAGTTAGAACAAGACTAAGCAGCATTAGCACATCTGCAGTGGGAGTGAGCAGCATGGTCCTGGGGCTTGGATGCAAAGAGCGGCTGGTTTGGAGTTGTTTAGGGTAAAACACCCCTCCGTCCTTCTCAGTATTACTCAAGGAAACACAGCACCATGCCAGACAACAGCATTGCCCACCCCTCCGCTGCTACGGGTCCCAGGGACACGCCAGGCCCACCGCAGGCAGAATGTGGCAATGCCTCCAACCTTCCTCATCCCTCCACAGCTGCCCAGGGCAGCACACCCCTTCCTCTGACAGCTGCAAAGCCAAGGAATCACTGTCAGCCCCCAAAGCCCTCTGCGGCACCCCAGGGACCATGCTCACACTGCCCCAGACACCTCTGAGGAAGGCGGCTTGGGACAATGTGGAGCCCCCCTCCCACTACAGCCCATCCCCAGAGCCTTGCAGGAAGCCTGCAGATGTCCTGAGCTGCTCCATAAGCAAAGAGCAGGGATGAGCCACTCAAGAGAGCCGGCAAGGGCTGAACCATCAGCCCTTGGCAGCTCCATTAGCTCCATCGAGCTGAAAGCCTGCTGGCATGGGAGTCCGGTACGTGACAGCCCTGGCCGTGCCGCGCACAGCCGGCGAGACAGCTGCTTTACAGCCCCCCCGAGGACCTCCAGCAGTTCAGCAGCTGCCTCCCTGCCACAAGGGAGCTGGGATGGTACCACCCGGGGGAGCTGCTGCAGCCCAGGAAAGAGCCCTTGGCAAGAAGGGCAGTGTTTGGAGCTCCTCCACCCAAACCATGTATCCCCGCTCCCACACCACCTGGCTGGGAAGAACTCGCGGCAGGTCCCAGACGCCACTTACACTGCACAGTGCAATGGAGTAAAGGGGTTTCCTTCTAGGTACGCAAACGGATTGTGTTCAAGTAACAATTCAAGACAATCTTCGTGTCCTGTGAGGAGAGAGGGACAGAAATACATCAGTGCCCAGCCTGCAGTCCCTCACCTGTAAGAGAGCAAGAAGGAACTGAAGGCAAAGGGGGACCCAGAGGCACCAAAGCGCCCAAACCAACCCGTTCCCCAGCACACAGGCAGTGGCTTTGTTTCCTCTCTGGCAGCAAAGCTGCTGCTCTTCAAGAGGTTTCTAGTTCCACCCTGTCTCCTGAAGGACTTCTCAGCCACATTGCTAGCTTCCCTTTGAAACGCTGAGACATCCCTTCCTGTTGCCGTATCAGTCCCACCACCGCCTGCAGCCAGAGTGACGGCCAAGTAATCCTATAAATCCAACTGTCCTGGAGGAAGCAGCCTCAGCTGTTCCATAATAGTTGTTTTCATATTTCGCTCCTTTTTTAAGGAGCTTGGCAGGGGGAGAAAAGCTCACTGCCTCCCTCCCAGATTTGTGCCATCCTTTCCACCAGGCTGAACTCACTGCTGGGCTGACAGCTCCCAAAGCAGTGGGGGACAGAGGGATAACCTGCCTCTTCCTGGCCCCCTTCTCCCCATCAATAGCCACAGCAGAGGCGGGCAGGAGCCCGGCCCGGGTCCTTACCACTGTATGAAGCCCAGTGCATCGGTGAGTAACCGCTGTAGTCCACCACAGAGTCCAGAGGGTCAGTAGAGAGGGCTGCCTGCAGCAGGGTCCTCAGGATTTCTAAGTGCCCGCACGCCGACGCAAAGTGGATCGGGGTCCTGCCTTTGAAATCCCGACACAGAACGAAGGCATCGTGGTCCAGCAGGGCAGCCAGGCAGTCCTCACAGCCCGTCACAGCCTGCGGCCAGGAAAGAGGATCAGGTCAGACCTCACCCTTCAATCATTTAACAACGGAACCCCCTTCTTCCACAGCTTCCTTCTCAAACGCTGCACCTCAGGAAGGGGAAATGGGCTCTTTCACTGAGGACTCTTGCAGCAAGAGAAACCACCTGCTTGTTCTCCAGGCAGCCTCTGTGCAGGAGGACGAGCAGGAGCTGCAGGGTCCTGGAGAGACACTCACCCCTCGGTGCAGGGCGGTCCTTCCCCTCTTGTCCGCTGCATCGGCTGTGGATCCCTTCTCCAGCAGGAGGTGGACACAGTCAACGTGGCCATTCATGATCGCCAGCATCAGTGGGGTTCTGCAGGGGGGAGAGGCAGCAGGGCTTGGAAATCAGCTGCGTTCAAGCATTGCCCTCTCTCCCCTGTCCCAGCCACCCCGCAAGGGGCCTGACCCCGTGCCACACAGACCCCAAAAGAAACATGCAGACAAACTCACTGGCCGTGGATGTCCATGACGTCGGTGATGCCTGCCCGCTCCCCGCTGTCTATCAGGAGGTGCAGGGAATCGGTGTTCCCGTTGGCAGCTGGAGACAAGGCACGAGGAAAGGAGGAGTCACGCACACGTACAGGCGGGTCCCCTCCTTCCAGCCACCACCGCAAAACCAAAGGAAGGGGCTCGTGCCCAGCAGCCAGGCACACGTGGCTGAGCAAATTCGTTATGTGGTTGCTAGGCTACAGGATTGATTAGTACGTGCACAGGCTGAGCTGAAGACATGTGTGTGCAGAAGCTGCTGGTGTCTTCTCTCCCACCCGCTGCTGAGCCACTTGGACCCTCAGCTTCTGCTGCACTGGCCCCATCCTGCCTCTAAGCATCATCCTAAACCCCAGCCCCTTCCCTCTCCCCAGACAGCGCCCGGGTAAAGGGGCATCCTTGGCAGCAGTGGCACTGACAGCTGGAAGGGCTCTGGACACACTTCCTCGCGGCCCCCGACCGTCCCCCAACCCCGCCTGCCCTCCGTCACCTGCAGCATGGAGAGGGGTCCACTTCCTCTTCCTCTCCTTCACCAGGGCAGATGCGCCGTGGCTGGTGAGCACCTCCACGCACTCCGTGGAGCCTCTCTCCGTGGCGAGGTACAGCGCCGTCCGCCCCTTGTGGTCCCGCACATCGAGGTTCACGAGGGTTTCGGCAAGTGTCTTTAGGGCTTCACAGTGACCATTATAGGCCTGAGGACAAAGCAGACCACGTTAAAGCGGTGCCTGGAGAGGCTGCACCCAGAAGCTGTCCCCCCGGGACAATTCCTGTCCCCTGGGTCCCTCCAGCCAGGTGGGCTCCTGCCCAGCCATTGCCTCTCGTTTGCACTTGGGTCCCACGCAAAGCCCTCGCCCACCCCTGCCCACACTCAGACAAAGGAGGTGGCTCCAAACAGCAGCAACCAGAAAGCCCTGGAGAGAGCACAGAGTTTAACATACAAATCAAAGGGACTTTGACCAACGGCCTATGGGGAAAGCCATTCCCCGGCCACCGGCACCTTTCCTCCTTTGCCCCACTCAAGCACCGAGAGTCGCGGAGACCCAGCGGGGGCTGCCCGGGAGTGGACACCTCTCCAGGACTCAGCGTGAACCCCGCACGGAGCCAAGTGCCCTCTGCAACCCCGGGGCTGGGCCAGCTGTACTTACAGCTAAGTGCAAAGGGCTGACTGGAATGGTGCTTTCCACATCCTCCAGGCAGTTAAAAGACATTTCCAGGAGCTGCAACAGCAACAACACAAAACCGTAACTGATCCTGGACTCACAGAGGCTTTAACAGACGCTCTGTCCAGCAGCAGGCTGCAGAGGGGTTAGAAAACGGGCTCATCTGCTTCAGAATGATCTGAATTTCAGGACGGGACCTTCCTTAATCTGGCTTTGGGCCCTGCGTAGACAATCGCAGCAAGTCCCTGCTATCCTGAAGCCTCCCCACTACTCGCGTGATTTCCCATGCGCACACGGCTGCAAGCCTGCCCCGTACCAATGCACGCGCTTCAGACAGAGTTACAAGGCATTTTGGGTACTGCAAGAGCTCTTCCTTGGCACAGGTTTCCAGCCTTTCTTTTAAAAGCCAACCTTGCTCTATTGCCAGGGGTTTAAGCAAGACATCCATACGACCCCCTGTGCCCAGGTAACAAAGCTCCTTTCTCTCAGGCACCTCACTCAGGCCCAGCTCTTTCCTCCGTGGTATTCCCAGCACAACAGCTGCCCAGGAGTCCCTGTGCTTTTTAATCAAAGCCATCTCCCTTCCTCCTGGACAAAGCCTGACACTGTAGTGCCTACAACACGCGCAGTCCTTTAGCCACACCTGGACACTGTAGGGCTTGACATGTTCCTTAAGGGGGGGCTTCCCCCCCTGTCCCGGCAGCACAGAGGGTTTTCTCTGGCCCACTCACCAGTTCGAGGTTCTGCCTGTTGCCGTACGCAGCTGCATAGTGGACAGCAGTATATCCCTGCTTGTCCCGGAGGGACGGGTCAGCACCATTATCCAGCAAGAACTCTAAACAACTGCAACGAACAAGAGAAAGGGGAGATGAAGAAAAAGGGGAGACTGGAGAAGCAGAGCTTTGCAGGGACCCCCCCTGCTTTGATCCTAGAGCAGATGATGTACTAATCCCCTCAAGACACAGAGCGCATGCAAAGCGCGCTGGAAGTGGGGACTGGGAAGCGATGGTCAGGTTTGCCTCAGGAATCAAATCAGCAGATGTTTCCTCCAAGGCAACCCTGCTCAGTTCAGCGTAAGCAGAAGCAAGGTATTTCTAGCGACTGCATGCAGAGGTCTGGAAAAGGGGTAAACAACAAACAACTGCCAGATGGGGCTGCGGCACAGACTCACAAGAATGCCTCCTTCAGCCTGGACTCCTTCAGTGGCTCCTCATCAGTGTCATGGCTGTTTCCTGAATGAGTCTCTGCTCTGAAAGGTCAGAGACCCGCATCAGTTTGCTGACTACCCCCTCCTACCCACGCTCCTCGAAGCGCTCCCCTCTTCACAAACCGCTGAGCACCAGCTGCAGGAAGGTGGCCAGGGAACAGCAGAGCATCACCGCCCAGCAGCGTGCCATCATCTCCAGCCCCAGCCGTGAGGACCGCGCGTCCCCGAGACACTCACCTCCTGTACGTGTCCGAAGCAGCAGCATAGTGTAAGGGGGTACAGCCTTTACAGTCAGCCTCGTTAATACTGGCTCCTGCTGTGACCAGTGTCACCGTACACTGATAGCTGCCGTTGGCAGCTGCGTAGTGCAGTGGAGTCCTGAGAAGGGGAAAGGAGAAGGGGGCTGAGCAGCGCTGCCTGGCACACAGAGAGACTAGCCTGCCAGCAAGGCAGGACCCGGGGAGCCAACCACCCCCCCGCTGCTGAGCTGCGCCCTGCTCTGGCTCAAGGGTTTGGGTCAGCAGCTCTTTCTCAAGAGCCAGAGCTGGACGCCTTGAGGTGAGAGGGGGTGAAGGAAGCAGCTTGAGTCACCAAACGCAGCAAAGGTCTTAGGAACGTCCCAACCCAAACCCAGGCTCAGTGTTTTAGAGCAAGAGGAATCACCCTTGCTCCCTCATAAGGCCGACAGCACACTTACCTTCCGAATTTATCTCTCCTCCTCAAGTCAGCACCGCTGCTCAACAGCAAATTAAGACATTCAACGTTCCTACAGGAGGTAGAGATGAGTTAGACACAGATCAGAAGGGACCACAGCAGGAACGCAAACTCCTCCTAATTGCAGACAAGGCAGCTACACTTCTCACCCGCACAGCCTGAACGTGCCGAAGCTCAATTCAGTTTCTCATCTTTGGGCAGCCCAAGAGCCGCAGCCATGGGCTGGATGCTGCATACACAAAGCTCTTCCCTGCTCTCCAGTGAAATAACCCTTCATGCTTCCTGCCTTACCAGCGCTATCCCGCGCTGCATGGAGCTCTCAAACAACCAGGCAATTACAGAGAGACATTAGCCATGGCATTAATGCAGCTGACGCACTGGATTTTATGCTACAAAAAAGATCTAGGATTTCTGGCTTCTGCGTCAGTGCTTTGTTCCCGCCGCTCAGGCAGGGTAAGGGAGCTGCGATGCCGAGGGACGGCTCCGTGACTGGCTCTCAAGCATCGCACAGACGTAACAGAAACGAGGTCCTCGGCGGGACTCTGCACCTCTGCCGTATCGCTGCAGCCGCGTTTGCTCTCAACGCACCGCGTGAAATCAAACTCCCTGGCAAACAATACGAGGCATTTACACAGCCAGCTAAATCCCTGCTGCTTTTCAGGCATCAGCTTGCGAGGCCTTTACGAACCCCCGGCCAAGGAAGCATTTTAGCCCCATTTTAAAGGAGGGTAAACAGCCACGGAGGGATGCGACCAGGATGAGTCACAGAGTCAGCAGCAGAACAGGGCCAAAAGGTTTCCATTTTCATTCCTGCTCTAAACACAGGTCTCCGCTCTCTCCCAGAGCCGCGACGGCACCCAGGGGTCCGACTCCCAGTCCTGACCAAAGCACAAGCTCACAGGCAGAGGGGAGGGTTACGGTTTGGGCTGGGAGCAGGCAGCGACCTCCCTGCACGCAGTGTAGGACCAGCGCCCCATGCACAGCTCACCCTCCAGAAGCAGCAGCGTGGAGGCAAGTCCTCCCGAGGTTGTCAGGCGTGTTGATATCGAAGCCTGCAGACAGCACGTGCTCATTGCTCAGCGAGGAGACGATACTGTACAACTGACCTGGGTGGCAGGAGGGGCAGGGAGTCAGGGGGAAGCTCGAGGGTCCCCGAGCGCCCCCGCTGCAGGAGGGGCAGCTGAGTCACTCACCTGAGGAAAGTAGCTTACGACAACAGTCTGAAAATCCAAAGAGAACAGCTAAGTGCAGAGGGAACATGTCGTGGATCCCACGCCTGCCAGGAGATGAGAAGGGAGTCGGGATGGATCATTTCTGCATCCTCCGGCCCAGGGCAGGGAAAGGGAGGAGGAGCCTTTCCTTACCTTGCAGTGTCAGCACCATTCGTCATCAAAGTACTAATTAGCAGCTCGTGGCCATATCTAGCAGCAACATGGAGGGGGGTATTGCCGTATTTGTCAGCACAGTCAATCTCACTGCCTAGAAAGGAAAAGCCGAGTGCTTTGCCAGCGAGTCTCTGCGTTCTAGTCCTGAGCAGCCCAGGCTACTCTGACGGCCACGTCCCGGTCTCAGGGACACGGCTAATAACTTGAGTCCACTCAGCAGCGTGTAGAAGAACTGTAAGCTGCTCTCTGAGCTGAGAGCCCACCTGCAAACTTGGGGCGTTAGATCTCTCCCCTTGCCCCAGAAGGGGATGCGTTCAGCCCCGATGGTCTCCAGATGAACCCCCCAAGTGTCTGCCAAACCCACAGCCCTCTTACGAGAATATTGTCTTTCAGGCTGGACGTGGCAGTGGGAAAGTTCTTTGGCTGCAGCAGGTCTGACCTGGCTGGAATTTCGGTCCCCTGGTCTGCAGCTGGCCGCCCTTAAGGGCACGCACACTCCCTGCCACCCCTGAGCAGCGCAGGGCCACCAGCAACAGCCCCAAGAGCATAGAAGTGAATCTGAGTGATAACTGTAGAGCTCCTAAACCCTCCGAGCAAACATGCAGGGAGGTCCTGGAGGCAGGTGCTGAGAAGCACAAGAAAAGGCTGGGGTAACCCAGGGCCGGAGGAAGAAGCCACTCACCGTTCTGAATGAGGATCTGCGAACGCGTGAACCGTCCGTGAATGGCAGCCATGTGCAAAGGGCTCTTCCCTTCCTTACTCTGCAGAGAGCAGACGCCACGTCACATCCCCGTCATTCCCACCACCCTCCCCGCGCTCAGTCAGCGGGTCCCCGCTCCCCCCCATCCCCAAGCCCTATCCTCTCAGTGCCAGACCTGAAAGTTGACATCGGCCCCGTTGTTCACGAGGAGCTCCAGGCACAGGGCCCCATTGGTGGAGACGGCAGCAAAGTGCAGAGGGGTGAAGCCCTTCTCGTTAGGCTGATTGACATTGGCGCCGTAATTGACCAGCTCGTTGGCCACGGCATCTTGGCCCATGTAACAGGCAATGTGAAGTGCAGTGTTACCGAAGGAATTTGGTTCATCAATCTGTGGGAGCAACAAACCCCAGAGAAATTGGGGATTCAGGAAGAAAAAAAGGCAGCCGGGGCTCCTGCTGCCACCCAGCACCCTCTCCTACTCCTGGCTCCAGCCTGGCCTGCACCCGAGCCCACCCTGCTCGCAGCCGCGGAGGTCTTACCTCAACTCCCAGCCTCAGCAGGTGACGCACGACTTCGATCTGGCCGCTGGCTGCTGCGGTGTGCAGCAGAGTGTAGCCCTTCTTGTCCTTACACATCACGTCAGCTCCTCGGGCCACCAGCAGCTTCAGAACTTCCAAATGCCCTATCCGGGAGACAGCGATAAGAGCCACGGGACCCCGGAAAATGGAGACCTGGGCACAGTGGCCTCTGGGGAGCCCACCACCCTGAAAGGTGAATCCATAGGCAGCGAGTAAGGTGGGAGAAGAAACCAGACTGATGCCCATGGTGAAAACCTACCTAGGAAAGCTGCCCAGTGGATGGGCTGGCGGTCCTTCTTGTCGCAAGTACTCAGGCTGGCCCCTTTGTTCAACAGCAGGTTCACCATCTAGACAGGGAGAAGCGGTGAGAGGTAAGGCTGCAATTCCTCCCTGCTTGTGCAGGCAGAGGTGCCTTCGCCACCTGCGAAGCCCAGTCCCAGGAAGGGGGACACACACGGGGTCCCCTGTGCCCCAACCCTCCTCGCCTACCTCGAGGTGGCCGCTGTGCACGGCGTGGTGCAGTGCTGTGCGGCCCGTGCGGTCCGCGACATTGACAGTGCTTAGCAGGGGGATGATGACCTCCACACACTTGGTAGCCCGGTTGGCAGCGGCGACGTGCAGAGGCGTTTGCCAATACTTGTCGCGGGCATTGACGTCTGCCGAGTGCTTCAGGAGGAGGTGAAGTGCCTTCTAGCAGGAGCAGAGGAAAGCAGAGCTCTAACCCAACCTGCCAGAGCCCGAAGAAGCTCTCCAGCTGGGTGGGGGAGGCTGCAGCTCGGTCCACCTCACGCTTCCAGCAGATACGGGGCTGCCCAGACCCACACCAGCCTACAGCCCCGAGAGCCAGAGGGGACTGAGCCGAAACCGCACCGCACGCTCATAGGTACGGCTTCTCCTCACTCCATCAAAGGAAAGGACCTGTTTGCTTTCATGTCCCCAGTGACATTCTGAAGCCCCCACATATGGCTGTGTTTCAGCATGTTATCACAGAGAAAGGGTGAGAGAGGTAAAGACAGAGTGAGAGAGGCTCCGAGACTGGGCAGGGAGAAGAAATCTTCCCTACACGAATCCTCCAGCCCTCAGCTGGGCTGCTCCAGCTCCTTCCGGGCTGAATTTCAGTGCGTGGGACCTGAACGAGCCGGGCTCATCCCACCCGACTGCAGCTGTGAAACATGGCTGCACGGGGGTACCAGCACGGGAGAAACACCTCCGAGCCATGCGATTTAACTGTAAATGAGCGTTCATCCATGACTCACGAGGCACAAAGCACCTGGGGGATGACAAATGTGACCCACTGACCTATATTTGATAATTATTTCCCCCTTTTGCTGGTAGAGGCTGTTTGCTGCAACCCCACATTTCCCTTGCTACAGTTTGCAGGCTGCCCGCTTCCACGCGGCATCCAGCATCGGGGCAGCGCTTCCAATGATCCCAGCCCCAGGGCTCGCTTCTCTGGTCTTTTTCCCCCAGGGCTAGCTGATACCACTCCCGGCTGGGAGAAGCACATGAGGCCGGGCAGTACACAAACCCAGCAATCCTAGAGAGCAGCCTCCAGGCAGGAAAAGCGGTGAAGAGTCTGAAGCACACAGGCATTTCGGGAAGGCTCCTCTCAGGGGCTGGGCATGCAGGGACCAGCAGAGCCCTGTGCCAAGCACCCCAGGGAAGAACAGAATGAGGGAGGTGACTCTCCAGCAAATCTGAGCCAAGGCAGAGAAGCAAACGAGCGTGCTCACATTCACAGACGAGCAGCTCTGCAGACCTGACAGCAAAACAGTCTCGGCTTGCTCAGCTCCCGTATTTTAGCGACCCACAGTAACTGTCCACACGTGTTCACAGCAAACGCCTTCAGTAGAGGTTTACGCTAATGTGTTTCATCCCGTGTCTGCTGCCGATTAAGACGGTTCGTGCAACCAGTTGCTGTGTGGTAACTTGCCCTGCGTGTCAGAGTCAGGGCTTTGCATCCCCTGGCTCCAACCAACATGACCACAGAGTTTCTCACCCTCCAGCAACTCAAAGCAGGACAAAGTTAAGTGGGATGAAGTTAAGCCCACAAAAGCTAAACGTCAGGAAATCTTTCCAACAAGATCCGTTGGAATCAGCTCCCAAGAGAAAGGGTGAGAGCCCCATCATCCCTCAAAGAAATGTAAAGCTGGATTAGACAAAGCCCTGGGGAAGGGGGGAAAAGCGGGGAGGAGGATGTTGTGGGGAAACACACATGCTAACTCCTGAAGCATGGAGGGAAAGGAACCAAGGAGATTTTTTTTCCAGCTCTCCTTTTCAGCCTCTGAATTATGTTTTCGTCCCCTCTCCGCTCTAACGAGACCACCCATCTCAGCCAAAACCAGAAGAGATGGAAAAGAGAAGGAGAAGCACAGTCCTCTCCTCCCATCAGCGCCCACCACCCCCACGCAAGGAGCAGGCAGAGCCAGAGGGAACCTACCTCGTTACGAGAAGCCGCAGCGCGGTGTAACGGGGTGAGCCAAACAGTGTCCTTCGCATTAACATTAGCACCTGAGCAGGAACAAACGGAGGGGTCAGGGGGCAGACAAGTGACCCACTGCCCCTGCTCTGGAGCCCCAGGGCAGGTCTGCAGCCACCTCCGAGGCACCCGCCGGGCAAGAGTGCGAGAGGGGACCTCGCACAGTTTTAGGTGAGACAGACCCGGTGAACTGCAAGAGGAACAAGCCACCCCCCTGGGAGACGACTGTGCTGGTGCACTGCAAAGGACATGGCAAGGCACGGACTAAAGAGACTACATCTCCCAGCTTCCCCACTGAGCCAAAAAAAAACCCCACAACAGAGACCCAGGAAGCAGTTCTGCTCCTTGCTTTAAAACAAGGCCGCTTGGGACAGAAAGACAGCATTTCATGTTGGGAGTTGTGGTCGCTGTGGGCTGTATCTCTGTACTAGAAAGGAAAGGTGACAGATTACTGCCATCCCAGAGCCAGATTTGTGTCCCAGGACACCCAAAGCCCCTGCCTTTCTTTGCTGCTGAGAACTCAACACACAGGCATGAAAAAATCAACACAGGGCACATAAGGCCACCCCATGCTCTGCAGACGGAGCCGAACATCCCCAATCCTGTTTAACAAGCCCTGAGCAAAGGATTTCCCCAAGTCTCTCCTTGTCAGGGTGACATAGGATCATGCTGGCCTCGGGGTTCCTCCACACCACCAGCAAGCAGCTGCGAAGCCCGTGGTGCCCCGAGGTGCTGCGCTGGTGAACGGCAGACAAGGAGACTCCCGTCTGCACCGCACAGGCACAAGACCCAAGCACAGGGCTGAGTGTCTCCGGCGGGAAACGAAGGGCAGCTTTATGTCAAGTAACACAAGCCAAAACTGAGCAAAATCCCATCTTTTAGCTGATCCCTCTCCATAAGCAAGAGAAACTCTGCTCCCCTGAGCGTCTGCCGTTCAAGGCGTCTCTGAGGCACGCATCTCCACTGCAGCCTCCTCCAGTACCTCCTCCTAATGCTGAACACCTTGCACACATCCCCCTCCTGGCTCTGTTTCCACCTCTGCTATTTCAGTTCCAAGACGCTTCTCTGTCTGAACAAACCTCTTAGGATTATGGCAACATTTCCTAATCTTCCCCTGGCTGCAACCCCACTGGCTTAAGCATGAGCACACGGTTGCTTGGAAGGTGACCAAAAACTATTGCTCTGCACCCCTAAGGCCAGAGGAGATCAGAAAGGCGCCTTAAAGGCAGCGCCAGCGCTCGAGCCAAGTGCCCTGAGCCTTGGCCCTTACCTGACAGTATTAGGAGCTCGAGGATTGCAACATCTCCTATGTAGGCAGCAGCATGCAGCGGTGTTCGTCTTTCTTGGTCCTGAGCAGGGATGTAAGAAACAAAAAACGTCTATGAGCTTCGAGGGCAGGGAGATCCCTCCTCCACTCCAGTCTGCCCCAACACCTCCCGTAAGCATGTGCAGCATCTTGGAATGGGGGACAGGGGGAAAACGACTTAAACCCAGCACCCTCCTACGGCGTTCCAGGGGTGTGCAGCCCCTCCGGAGCTCTGCGGGTGCTGGCATGTACCTGGTGGCCGGAGCAGAGAGCACCTGGGCCATAACCCCAGCATGGGGCGAGGATGCTGTGAGGACTCCAGCCACTTATTTCATCCCCCCACTGACTCCCTGGAGACCAACCCGACCGGGATCTGGTGCTACTGGACTTAATGAACGTCTGCAAAGCGCTCTGCAATCCGAGATGAAAGCCTGGCCGTGCTATGACAGTGCACAGGCTGTCCCACTCTCCACACTTTTATCCTCTCGGCCAACAATAAAAGACACAGAGTCACAGACAGCTCCGACACCAGGCTCAGCCCTGACGGCTGCTGAAGGGCAGGAAGGTGCAGAAGCCCCTCTCTGATCTTGGATTGAATTAGCCGAAGAAAAAATACCTTTCACTTCTGTTTACTCAAGGCTGGGCCCTGGGTAACCTCTGCCTCCAGGCATTTGGTTCAGGCTGTCCTTGGGGAACACGCCATGTATTAAAGCCAGGGAGCAAACAGGGAGAGAGACAGAAGAGTACAAAACTCATTTCAAGCCCCAGATTTTGTATTTGGGGCGGGGGGGGGGATGTAATTACTTTTCATTGGGTTAAAAACGGTTTGGAAACTGGTGGTGGTTTCATTTTTTTTGGTAACAACTTGTGCTGGACAACGAGGCAGGAGGATGTGAAAGTGAAACCCAGCTGGCAGGTCACTGAACAAGCAACAACATTTCTAAACCTGCACACAAAAAGGAAATTAAGTGTTAACAATTGTGGTTTTATTCCTTCAGCAGCTGCGCGAGAGCTCAGCAAAACAATCCCAACCCTCCCTCCTAACAAGAGAGGACGAAGAGCTGCCGGGTCCCCAACCGAAACAGCCACGGAAAAAAATCTCCACGCTATCTCTGTGTAACAAGCTAAGATACGATTGAATTGTTGGTCTTGCTGGCACACGGGCACCAGCACGGGCCACCCTCACCTTCCTGGGACGCCGGCCAGCGTCCGCAGCACCCACCCTTGACCTCAGGGTTTTAACACGATGAGGATCGGGTGTGCACCGGCACCGGCCGCTGCTCTGCAGGCTGGGTCAGGCGAACACCCTGATGAAGGGCTCAGCGAAACACGTAGGAGCGTGCCAAAAAGCTGGCAGCTGCCTGCAGCGCAGCCGGGAGCGGCACGGACCAGAGCCCCGGTTAGTGCCACAGCTCAGAGGAGACGGTGAGCCAGAACAGGCTGCTCTTGCCTAGAGCTCACAACTCAGCCCAGCTTTCGGGCTGAGAGCGCAGGAATTGCTGACCCGGCACCAGTCCAACTGTGCCACCATGTCAGGCGGACCTGGGCCGGTGCACTCGGGGCCGGCCAACTCACCAGCCTGCGTCGCAGCGGGCTGCAGTTTCTTATCTGCACATCTGCCACTGATTCGTTAGTGGGAAGCTCGTAAACCAGATCAAGGGAAGGCACACTGACAAGTCGGACGGGAACGCTCACTGAGGCAGGTTTCACCCCTTCCCGTGCCAGAGCCTGGTCCCCACGCTCCACGTGAGGACAGATCACGCTCATCACCACCATGCTGGGGCTACCGAGGGCTGCTCCCCCAGGAGCCAGCCCGGCTGCTCGCGGGACACAGAGGGATGTGCCCGAACAGCGGCCGCCTCTCTCGGCCTCCCAGCCAGCTCTGGAACGAGCATCAAAACCCCCCCTCTGCCATCGGCCTTAAGACAAGTGCAGTGGAAACCCCTCCAAACACTTGTGAGATGAACTCGGCTTTGCCGAGCGGCTCAAATCCTCCTTCCCCTGCAAAGAACAACCTCACCTCAAGGCAGACCTGCTGCCCGCACACCAAACTGCTTTGGGTGGCCACCCCAAAGGAGACGAAGGTAAACTGGCAAGGCAGCAAAGCCAAGCCTCCGTGAAAAGTCCTCCCACACACCCCACAGCCTCCCAGCGATGCTCTGCACGGCCAAGAGCTTTAGGAGGCTCTCGCTGTCTCCTGGGGAGGGGCGGGAGATGTGGTCTTCCACGCGCCCCATTTTAGAGATGGCAAGATCGAGGCAACAGGACAAAGCTGTACAGCAAATGGCGGCCAAGCCGGGAGCAGAATCCAGAAATCTTTTGTTTCAAAACCCCAGCTCTGACCATCCTCGCCAAAAAGAGCTCCCCCCCTTGACAGCACCCACTTCTCACCCACTGAGCCTCTGCCCTCCCGTCTGCTAAAGAACCGCACGGCAGGGAAGGGAATGGGGAGAGGGGGGTGAAGGAAGGGGAGCGAGCGCAGCCGGGCAGCACTCACCAGTACATTAATGTTCTCCTTCTGATTCAGCAACGACCGCACCTCCTCTATATCGCGGTTGAAGATGGCTTGGACCAGAGGAGGCTACAAAGGAAAAGAGAAGCAAGTCGTGAAGGCGGCACTGTGTGGAGGACGCAAGAGGAAGGGGAACCAGCAGCATCCCGGCACGTCAGAGACTTTACACCAGCCCGATTCAGCCAGGACCTCGCTCCACGAACGAGCCCCCCGTGCCTGCTGCTGCCAGAGCCAGGCCCACCGGCAGCACCCGACAGCTTCCTCACGTCCGTGGCTCTGCCAGCAGCAGGGACCAATTTTCAAGCCAGCAAAGGTACTTTTCTTGGTTGTTCACTGGCGAACAGACTGAGGAATCACTGGAAAAGCCTCCCCGCTTCCCGAGTCCAAGCAGCAGCGCTGATCGTGGCCCCGGCAGCCCACGCGCAGAGCCTCCAGCAGCATGCCCGTGGCGCGGCTTAGCTCGCCACACGCAGCGCCCATCCACGGGAAGGCAGGTCCAGCTCCCGCTATCCAAAGCCACAGACAGAAAATCCTCCCTCCGAGCTGGCTGGAGTCTCCGGGTACGAGATGGACCTTTGCAGACAGTGAATCAGGTTTCCCAAGGCACAGCTAGGTCATGCCTCCAGCTCTCCTGCAGAAGGCTGTGAACTTACTGATGCTCTCCTCTCCTTTGAGAAACACCTACGCTGGCTCTGATGGCACAAAGAGCCTGGCAAAGCCCACCCTGGAGCTCCTCCTGTTTCCCACTGCCCACATCTCAAAGAAGTCTCCTAGCAGACCTGGGCCAAAGCCAGGGGCAGAGCCCTCGCCCAGGTCGCGGAGCCAGCCGGTGCCGCGGGCTGCAGGACCAAGGTCCTGAACTGCTGCAGCCGTCCGTGCGGCGGGGCAGGTCGGTGGGTTATGTGCTGCCCAACCTCCGGGCATCACCCAAGAACGCCGCACCCCGGTTCTTGTTTCGCAGGCCTGAAAATGCCATTTTCCTGCAGCAGGTTCTTCGGGGCAGAGGCTGCAGCTGCTCTGGGTCCGTCCAGCATTCGGCACCCCACGATCCCTACCAAACCCAACCCTTCCCCGCTCCGGCCAGCCGAGCCGCTGCCGCTTTTCACACAGGGGTGCGCTGCGACCCCGAGAGCGAGCGCCAGCACACCCCCTCCAGCTCTGCCCATGCCCCTAAAGCTGGATCTAACCGTCAAAACCAGCGAGCTCCGCTTATCCTGACCTCTCGGAGCAACAACAGAGCTTCGTTTTCAAGGCAATCCCTTCTCATCCCTGCTGCCCAACCACCCTCGCCCTCATCTGCTCGCCCCACCATCAAAGTAAAAGCAGTTTAGACATGGGGAACACATCCCAGGTCAGAGGGAATGCGTGAGTCATTCCCCTGGAATGCAGCAGACTCAGCATCACTCGTTAAGACATTAAAAAAAAAAAGGTTGTTTTTTTTT
>VZSZ01000826.1:1520-17417 GCA_013398815.1 Ibidorhyncha struthersii | reverse complement strand
CGGCCTGGCTGGGTCCGGCGGCATTGCCAGGGCCGTCAGATGCCTGCGGGGCCTCTGTGCAGAGGGCCGGGGCGCCGTGGCGGCCTGCTGGGCAGCGCCGGGACCCCAGTGCGGCCGGAGCATTCCTGCTCTGCAGCGGCAGGGCGGTGGCCGACACTCGGCTGACACGCCCGAAGTAGCCCAGACGAGCAGAGGACGGACACCCCGACGCCCGGTTCCCCCTGAGTTCGGAGGGGCCACGCAACGCCCTACAGCCACTCAACCGCCTGCCCCGGCCTCCCCGGGCGNCGGGCAGAAGATGGTTGGTGTGGGCTCGCTCCCCTGAAAAAGGTGCTGAGTAGGGACCCGCGGACTGAGCCAGCTGTGCCCCCGGCCGGTGGAGGGGCGGTATAAGGTCGGCAAGACAGCGACTGCGGCGTGAGGGGCCGCCGCGGCCTGGCGGAGCCCGAGGCAGCGCCCGTCCTGGGAGCATGCGGCGGCAAGAGGAGGAGGAGTGAAGAGTCGTGGCTGCGCCTCCGCGTCGTTTTTTCCCCTCTCATCAGGGCTTCGCTCTCGCCGGCTGAGGGCGGACTCCGGGAAGAAAATGGAGCCGTTTCCCAGCGGTGAGTACTACCGCGGCAGCGCCGCGCTCCCAGCGGGCGCACCCCGAGCCGGCGGTGGAGCCCGGGACGGGGACGTGCGGCCTCACCGCGCTAGGCCTGCCCTACCTCTGGCAGAAGCGCGCCCTGGTAGGCCCCCTGCGCTGCAGGGCCCGGGAGCAGCTGGGGGTCCCAGCAGGAGACGCTTGCACAGAGGAGGCTTTTTAGTCGTGCCGCCCCCATGGTCTACGGCTTAGAAATTACCTCAGATCTTATTTTATTTGGGTTAATTAGGCACACGTGTCTTTAAGTAGGAAGGTGAGAGGATACTCCCTCTCCTTTTCGGTACTGTGATGCTTTTTATTGCCCGCCCATAATCTCACGGCGGCAGATAACAGACACTACGAAGCTGAGGTAACTTCATGCTCTCCCTATGTATTGCTCCGAGGAAAGAGCCTTCTCTGTGTCCGGAGTGGTGAAGCCATCATGAGTCTCTGATGGGAAAGAGGAACCAGCCCCTCTGTTTATGCCGTTTTCCTGATCGAGGCACTCCAAACAGTGTCTCCTCCCAGCGACAGAAAGGAGAAATAAAATGCAGAAGGATCTGGGGTGTTTGAAACAGTGTTTCAGGGTGTTCCTGAAAGCCAGAAAGCTTTCAGAACTGTCCATGAATTGGCAGAAGTAGTTGAAATACCAATATGGTGGCAGTTTTGACATAAGCATACAGGAGCGTTTGTTGACATCATGATACAGCAGTGTGTGTGCATCCTGCACTTGGGCCTGAAATGAAATGATGTGAAGTCCATGTTACTACTGCCTCTGTTATTAGTAACACATTCTACCCGCCCAGGACAGAGGAGGAAATTAAAGTCTCAGATCAAACTGAAACTAAAGTATGTTTGGTTAGACTCGAGACCATAGCCAAATATGGAATTAGGACAAGACACTGGGTAAAACAACAGCCTTTGTGTTAAAAACACAGTGCTTTTATTAGAGGTGGGTTTGGTTTGTTAAATGACAAGCATGCTGGGTAGCCATAGCTAAAGCATGAGGTAGAGCTTGCTGCATTATATTTTAACTTTTCAGTGACCTGCCAAATCAGAGTACAAAACTGCCAAATTCAGAAAAAAAACATGGAGTATACAGGAAATTTTCAGTTTCATTTGAGAAATATATTGTCATTGCCTTGTGTTTCCCTTTTCTCAAATACAATAGAATTTCCCTGTCCTTTATATGCAGCTGTTTAGTATCCAAAGGTTATGGGCTTTGGGTATATTTTGTTGGTTTAACTAGCAAGATGGACCTTTTCCTTTTTTTTTTTTTTTAATTACACTTCTATTCAGCAGGGGTTTTTGTCTTGTTAAAATTACAGTTTGTAGAAGTGGTTGATGTTTTGGTTTTGTACTTAATCCTGGCCTTAGTAGAAGATCTTTCAACTATAGTTTATTACAATCACAGAATTGTAATCTGCTTTCCCGTATGCATGGTAAAAAGATCTTGTCTTTAATAGTAATGCAGTTTTGCGGAGATTTTTTTTTAAAGTAATCTTGCCAAGTCCATTCCATTTAAGAGCGACAGCCATCAGTTACGATTACTTTAAAAGTCTGTTTGACATGAAACTGTTACTGCATTGTACAAAAAAGTTCTGCTCTCTATCCATACAACTGGAAGAAATGCTCATGTGGGCCTGTGTGTACAGCTCAGAGGTACTTTGTGCTACTACTGTGAAGCGACATTAATGCACAGAGCTTCCTAATTTTGTTCCCTGAAGCCTGGAGATGATGCTGAGATTGTTTGGAAGAAAATTTGGAGCTGAAGCTGGTCAATAAATTTCCTCCAGAAAGCTGGCTCTGCTAAAGAAAGTGTGCAAATATTAGAGCAGAGATGTTGCTCATTATTTTTATGATCTTGAGGCATGTTTGGTGCTGAATAGCAGCTGCTAAGATCTGAAGTGAGGAGGATGCTTACACTATTGGCTTTTTGAACAGAGTTTTCATTTCCGTGGCTGGTGGTCTGGAAGCTTTTGTGGGCATCAAATCTTTCAAATAAGCTGTGCTTCATGGTAACTGGAAGTTTTTTTTTGTTTTGTCTTATGCAGTAGTAACAGTAGTAATGAGTTCTGTTTGTGAGGCTATATATTGATTTCCTAGGCAAAGTGGTATGTAAATTCAAAGGAAAAGATGGCTATCACAGGAAGCTTACAATATTATATTTATAGTGCTTTGAATTCTTTGGGGCTTTTTGAATCTTAAGGTTTTCCAATAGCATTTCAGTTGGATTCAGAACTGTGACGCCCATTTGTCAAACTAGCAAGAAGGCAATTTCTTGGTTTGCTTTACAGAAGTAGAGCTGTGTCAGAATGTGTATGTATCTTAAAATATGTTTAAGGAACAAATGCAGTAAAGTGGGTATGGAAGATCACTGTTTTTCTAATTCAATATTTGGTCTTTTTTTTCTTTAAATAAAAGCAAAACCATGGCCATAATTCTTTTCAAAGGTCAAAGAAAGAAAGATGCTAGTGGGTGTGCTGAACTCTTTATTGCTTGAATAGTTTCTCCAGGGAAATACTCGGATAACCTAAATAAAAACATTTAAGATTTCTTTTTCGACTTCACCTTCCACCTCTGTACTGGAAACTTAGGTTCAGTGCTCTTTGGAGAGATCTCTGCTATGCTTTCCCTCCTGCAGATGAGTTCAGTCAGAGATACTGTGTGAGGTCTGCAGCTCTGGAAGAACTGCAGATCTATTTTGCAGGGACTGGAATCATGTCCCTAAACTGGAGTTTAACTCCTAACTGGAGTTAATCATAGAATCATAGAATATGTTACATGACTATTCTTAATTTGAGACCTTTCTGGAAATATGAATAGTCAAAGTGTAAATAAAAATGCTTGGATTTTTTTTCTAAGTTGTATCATCTCAAATTCCTCTGAATTGGGAACTGCAAATTAATTAGCAGAATTTGTAAATTCTGACTAATCATTTGTTACTGAAACAGTTGCACTAAAAAAACCCAAAAATCTTAAATACTGACTAAAGGGGATTTGTCATGTAATTTGGGACATCTCTCTTTTGGACAGTATTACAAAATATTTTGCAAACCTTTTGCTTTTATTTTTAGATTGTATGTGTTTCTGAAAGATCATTTCACCATTTCCCATTTAATACATTAAACATGGAACTTTTCCATTGAGAGGAAAAGGTGGAAGTAAGCTATTACAGTGTTTCTCACTTAAGACAGGTGGCATGCATAAACAAGTAACTGCAGAAGGGATAACTTATGATGATCTGCTGAAATGTAAATAACATTCAGTTTCACTGACATTCTTGGATCATTTTTATCCTTTTTTTTTTACACAGCAAATGGTAACTTTGAAATTAATTACATAACTAAAATGATGAACAAAATAAAAAGGCTCTTATGGGAAGAAGTGGTTTTTTTTTTTGTAGAGGGTAGAAGTAAGCCAAATTAAGTAATGTCATTTACAAATTGAAAAACATAATTTGCAAAATCTAGTTATTTCAGCCAGTTCCTGTTAATTCCAAAATGTTTTCTTTCTTTGTGTTAGTTTTGTTCAGTGTATAAATACATTGGAGATTGCAGGAGCATGTTCTGTGTGCATGGTGTAAGTCTATTTGGGGCAACAGGCATACCCTTAACTGTCAATATTGTATACTGTTGTGTCATGGAGCAAGAGGGTTCCTGTTTTTTTTTAACTGGATTACTCAGACCTAAGCAACAGACTGAGTAACCTGTTTCAGGAAGAGGGTAGATAAGAAAATATGAGAAGTCAGTTCTCAGTGTCTTTTTTCCCCGCATGTTTTGCATATCCCAGCATTTTACTTTGGTCAAATATTACCAACAGAAAAAAATGCTGATTTTATCTGTTTCTAAATGTGAGTTATATGTTGTTTAAGTGCATATTGCTGGATAGTGTTTTTCCACAAAGCTGTGTTGCAGCATCTGTATGTTGTGTTCCTCTATCACCTAAGCTAAACAGGAACCTGTTTTCTCAATGAGTTGGATATGTATTTGCTTTTACTGCTTTTCTGTGAACTCCCTGTCTAGGAATGGATGCTCAGAAATGAATTCAGTAGTCTGGATGCAGTCTGTGTAGCTGAGAGAGCGATCATCCCTCTCTGGGCTCCATTCATGTATATACACAGACTTAAAACTTACGTGCTTCGTTTTTCTGGCACTTTACAGAACAAGCTGGATGTATTAGCAATGTATCTGGAACATAGTAGTCCAGCACCTGTTACAAAGTGAAAAGCAATTTGATGGTCAGAATAATGAGGGAAGTAGATGAACATATGAAGAGAGAGGAACGAAAGAACTTCATCTACTTGACATGTTTTCTTTTGGCAAGACAAAACATTGTGAATTGGAAAGAGATTGAGAATCTCCCTGCTGAAACAGTGACTGAAGGTCAGAGTATAGATGTTCACCATGGAGTGTTTGTTAGCATGCTTCCAGTAAGGAGATGGTATTCCACTTGTAGAATGAATGACGCCACTGAATATCTGCATGATATCTCATGAGTCAAAAATGTTGAAAGCTTATGTGATATCAGTATCCACTGTAAAAGTATTCCAGGACTGTCTTATTATCTTTTTTGGGGAAGATGATGCAAAGTCTAGCAACTGTGTTTGACATTTGTGAGGCTATGTGCACATATGCTAGATGAAGCCCCCTAATGACTGCCCTAGAAAATGTTGAAAACTAATAAAAGCTAGGGTAAAACCACTTCTGTCTGTTTAACTAATCAGAGTGTTTTTTTTCATGCTTGATGGACATTGTTATAATAATTACCTATGAAGACACTGGGTTTACCGTTATTTAATGAATGTCTCTGACTTCAGTAGCGATGAACTCAGCTGCATTCAGAAAATTTGAGTTTTCCTTTTCCTCTTTCAGTCTGATTTGGGTTCAATGAATTTCCAGCTCTTCTGGACAACATTTTTTTTCATTAAGTACAGAAGCAAAGATTGTATAGGAGAGCAAAAGCATTAAGACTTCTTTATGAGTGAGAGCTATCTATCAGAGAAGTTTGTATACGTAGACTTCTGTCCAACACTACCCTAAAATAACATCAGGTTAACTTTTAAAATACACCTGCATTTTTTGTGAGCTGGGTTTTAATTGCCTGTGGTTTAAGGAGTACATACGTATCTTCTAATAGCTGTGTTTTGACTATCTTTGATACTGATTTAAATAGTGGAAGTATATTAACCTTGAACTGTAAGATCACAAAAAGATTGTGTAACTTGTAGCTGGGAAGAAAGGGAGAGAACAAATGGAGACTCTTGGAGGAAATGGGGAGGAAGGAGGGGAGGGAACAGCTCTGGAAAACTCATCCAGTTGGTCAAAGGTTTTGCTCAGTTTGCCTCCCTGGGGCACAGGCTGATGTTTTATTCCATGAGTGTTGTCTTACAAAAGACGTTCAAAGAAGATCTCGGTGCCCAGTACTTCTATTGGATTATTCAGGGTGTGTAGTAATGTTCTGCAGCAGTGGTCTTCTTTACTACAGCTAGTGAAGAAGTGAGAGAGAGGAATCCTGATTCCACTGAAATGAGAGACATTCTGTGGTTTGTGTGTTCATGTGGAGATAAGGTGTTTTTTGATTTTGTTTTTTTTTCCCACCAAAGTTCCCACCAAGCTGTTTGGAGAAGTCTGTTTCAGTGTGCTTTAGTAAGCGTAGCTGAGCGCAGAGAGCTCTTCTTGGGTTGTAATCATTCTTTGATGTTGAAGGAATTGATTCTGCAAACACTGGAGTTGTATGTAACAGTACTTCCATCACAGTGTCATTGACTTTTATGGAGAACCAGTTGTGTTTAAAACTAAGAATGTGCCTAATTTACCTACTGCTTCACAGCCTAACGCTGCTTTTTATTTAAGCCTTCCTTTTATATAAAATCTGACAACTTCTTCTGCAATAATAATGAATTGTTCAACACATTAATAGAATCCCTCGTAAAAGTTTTTCATGCATGTAAACCAATCTTTCTGGAAAGAGCCAGGCTTGTCTTTGTGGGAGTCCAAAAAGCTTCAGAATAGTTTAGAAGCCTCATTACTTCTGAGCTGTAAACCATTGTAGGAGAAAGAGAAAGAGCAAGCTTTCAGAAAATGGAACTGTGAATACAGCATATATAAGCTGTCAGTTCTGTTATCTGAATTTGTGCTTTTTATCATTGATGGGGATATTAATGAGGCTTCAATGTCCCTTTTGGCACAACTGAGTATTCATAAGTGTGAATACTTGTATGTAAAGTACTATTCTACAAACAACTGGAAAATAATTAAAGGAGCCATTACAAAATATTCACTCTAGCATTAAAAACAAATGAGAAGAAAATAAGAACTAATAATGTTTAAAAGCATGCAAGCTGTTAAACTTCGAACAAACCAAATACAAAGCCCAAGGAAACTGACTAAATCTTCCTTCATATCTGTCTTCTGTGATTACAATACTGTGGTGTTACTATGATGGTGGTCTGCATTGCAGTGGTAGGAATGCTGTGTCTGTCCTGCATTATGTACGCTCATTAGGCTAGCAGGCTCCATCACAGCAAATGACTTGTTGGCAACTCTGTTGATTGATTGGGCAAAAGTTCAGGCTTGAACTGTGTTGAAGCATGGTGCCTAGAATGAAAGATGCTACACCAAATGTTAAAATGTGGGAGTGTCAATATCCTTTATACTTAAAAGTTCTTTGTGATTCATTTTTCTCCCCTCTATGTGTACATAAAGCAGTGAAAGCCATTCATATGGAGTATCTAAAAGAACAAAACCTTGTCTTTGCCAAACTTGGATGCCTTTCACAGAAAGAGGCCATATTTTGGTAATTTTTAATCTGTAAAAATTATGATTGTGAGATTAAGATCAGTGAAGGCAAAAAACCCTTGCATGGAGCAGAACAGAACTGTTGTTATGGGGCGTTGTATGATTGGCAGGGCTGTGATCTACAGAAATTCTTCTCTTCTAAATAAAAATTAGGGATTAAAAATATGCTTTGTCTAGAGAGGAACCAAGGTTTGTGTTTTTTATTTCAGTTGTATCTTTTCCTCTCATTTTGCTATTTTCTTTCTTTTTCTGGTAGGAGCATATGTATTCTGAAATGTATATACATTCCAGTAACAATGATGCGGTCAAGGATATGTACATTTCTGGGCAAAGCAACCCAGAGTACTCACAAAATCAAAATAGCTGCCTGTATACCCAGCTTGTTGGTTGGAGCTCCCTCAGGGTTGGCTCTAGAGTGACCCTGCTGGTATTTCTGTGGAAACCTTTCACAAACCCTGTGGGGCGTGTTCATCTGCTGTATAGATCGGTCTTGCACTCTGTGCCGTCTGCAGCTCTTCCACCTGCTTTTTCCATGGTGAGAATGAGTGAAAGAGATGACCCAAGGGTACCCTCTGAAAGTGTCTGGTATCTGAACTGCCCCTGTGCCCATGGTGGTGGTGGTAACAAAGCTCATTTCAAAGCTGATATATGATACCTGGGTAGGGATTTAGAACAATTTAGATCTTAGTATTTCTTGAGCTACCATGCAGGCATACTGCCACTTCTTTCTCTATCAAAGTCCTTTGTCTTTTTATGTAATGACACTGACAAAAATTTAGGGAGAAATATTGTTGCCCTGTTAAGACCATCTAAAATTTACTGTGTTGCAAGTCATAGGCAGTAACTTTTAAGACTCCATTGCTTCTGTGAGCTGAAATACCAGTTCTGAAGCAATGAATATGCAATACTTCCCTGTGACCTACAAATGTTTTTGAATAGCATTATCACTGGAGTTATCAAGTGTGTATTAAGTAACAATAGTAATCCAGAAAGCATGTTGGGTTGTTTTTTTAGAAACTAATCAAGATGAGAGGGTATGATAGTTCAAATTTATTTCTTAAACCCCCCACACCCCCCAAAAAAAAAGACTAAGCAAGCATCAGGTTGTGTGCAGTCTGTCAGACTGCTGTTTATCTGCCATGAAGCTGATAGACAGGTATAGTGAAGAATACAGTCAGCAGCCCGGAATATGGGAGTTCAGTAGCTTGAGAAATTTGAGACGCAACTTTCTGCTTGTCTTCAAGACTCAGGGCCTTTTCATCAGACTGCTGTGGGTAAACATCTTCTATCATTTTAATTGCAAAACATATCCTTGATCAGATTGGAAACAGAAAACTAAAACCCCATATTCTAAAATGTTCGTGTTCAGAGCCCTCTTTCCCATCCTATGTTTTGTCCAGCCAGTGGCTTGAGGATGGAACACTGGCTTAATATTGTTGGAAGTTGCAGAAGACTTGCTCTCTCAGGAGTGCCCAAAGAACAAAGGGTCATTTAAAACAACCTCCTCCTCTTCCCTTTCCTCCACTTACACCCTTTTTCACTGTGGAAACCTAACTGGTACTGGATTGAAATGTGAAAATATTTGGTAAGATGTGAATGGACATCATACACCTGTGTCAGATATCAAAATCCAGACTAAACTTGTATTGGTTAGCTTTAAATTCTCCAGTTACCTCTGTTGTCCTCCAGAGAAATAGTTATGAGAAAGTAACATATTTTTTGCCAGTTGAATAGGTAGAGTGTTTAGTAAATGAACCACACTCTTTCCCTTCCATGATGTTTTCTTTTTGTTGATGACATGAAAGTAAAGATTTGAAAAGACCTATCAGTAATAGTCTGGCTATGTACTTATAAATTTAATTGGTAAATGTTGAAATGTAATTGATCCGTGTGGTTCTTCAGCCTGAGGTCCTGCCAAAGAAATTGCAATTGTGCTTGTCTTAAAAGACAGGAAGAGACTCAGAAAACCCCTTAGAAACATCCAAGACTAATAAACAGTGAGATTATACATGAGGTTATACATTTATTATACATACATAATAAACATGAGATTATACTCTTAGCTCCTGTTTCTTATGGCAACTTAAGATAAAAGAGGGTCTTACAATACATAATCATGTATTGTTTCAGTTTCCATGATGCAGCCCAATTGGCAGAATTTCACTCCAGTGTACGTGCAGAAGCTTCCTATTGCAATATTTGATCTTGCATTCATTAAAAAAACCCCACAAACAAGTCAACAGCAAAAGTAGACCTTCCAGTACAGGCTGAGCGAGAGGAAGTAGAGTAAAAAGTGACCTTGTATGACTTGGAACTTATGTTCACTTGCTTATTTTGGATGGGAAAGCAGCATTTGCCCTCCTTTGCAATACAGGAAAAGTGATTCATTTTCAAGTTAGGATGGTACAAAAATTGTGAAAAAGGGGTGTTTTTCTGAACCAGCACTTGTTTTGTGCACTTTTCATCTGTCCATTGTGACTTAATTGTGGAAGCCATGATATATGCTAAACTAGACAGATTCTTGTAAACCTCTACCGGTTAGATTACACTTAGCCTTGTAGCCTTAATTGTGTCCTGAAATTAAACCCTTACAAAGTGGCATTTGTCACTAGGATGAATTTAAAATCTTGGACAGACTTCATGTAGTGCCTGCCTTTTGATAAGAGCTTACAGTAAAATTGTACAGAGAGTCATTATGTATGTTTGCATGTAAGTAATGACACTGCAAAAAGCAACAGAGCCTGTCGTGGTTTTTATTACCACACCACGTGGAGGTGCTGTTATCTGTATCAGTGAAGTACGGCGACATCTTAGCTGAAACAGAAAAACTCCCACTTTAATTCAGTGAGGTTGTTGTTTTATATAAGGTTTTGGGGGGTTTGTTCTGTCTGAGTCAATGTGTGCCGTTCTGTGTTATTTTATGCTTAAGTAATATTAAGAGGACTAGAAAATGCTGGTTTAGGTCTTTATAAACAGGAAGCACAAGTGACTAATGTTTCTGTTTCTTTTTTAAATGCTTGGATTCAGCATGTAAGAGTATATATGCATATATGTCTGTAGTTCTGATCTATTAAAAATGTACATATGTAATTTTGCAGCATCAGGGGAATGAAGGACATGCCGTTAGCCTACCTATTGCTTCAGTTCTGTCTCTAAAATGCAGCCAAGGCACAGATATTCATAGCAATACTTCATATTTCCTAATATTTTTTTGCCAGTGCATTTTTCTATTGGATTATTCCCTTCTGTCTTCTGAATTCAGTAATTCAAAAGAAAAGTGGTGACATCTGTCTTGTAGCAGCCTAAGTTGGTTCTTTTTTTCCAGAAATGTTTTTCTCATGTAAAGGTTCTAAAGATAAGATTTAACACATTTAAAACAACTGCAAGCATGAAAGCTTTTATTTCTAAATTCAAAGATTTTTGCTTTCCTGTAAGTGGCTATGTATTGCCCCTATACACTGGCTATACTAGTAAATAAAAATTCTGTTTAAACTTTCTTGTTGTGGGTTAACCCCTTTAGGCAGCTAAGCCTCATGCAGCTGCTTGCTCACTCCCACCCAGTGGGATGGGCAAGAGAATTGGAAGGGTAAAAGCAACAAAACTTGTGGGCTGAGATTAAGGAAGTTCAACAGGGAAAGTAAAAGCTGCGCACGCACAAGCAGAGCAAAATAAGGAATTAATTCCCTACCTCTGATCGGCAGGCAGGTGTTCAGCCATAAACATGAAAGCAGGGCTCCATCATGCGTTATGGTTACTTGGGAAAGCAAATGCCATAACTCTGAACATTCCCCCTTCCTCCTTCTTTTTCCAGCTTTTATTGCTGAGCATGATGTCATATAGTATGCGATATCCCTTTGGTCAGTTGGGGTCAGCTGTCCTAGCTGTGTCTGCTCCCGACCTCTTGTGCATCCCCAGCCGGCTCGCTGGCAGAGCAGTGTGAGAATCAAAGTCCTTGACACTGTGTAAACACTGTTCATTAAAAGCTAAAATAGCTAGTTATCAACACTGTTTTGTTTACAAATCCAAAACATAGTAGTACAGGAGCTACTATGAGGAAAATTAACTCTATCCCAGCCAAACCCAGTATACTACTGAAGGGCGAAACTTACTTCAAAACAGAGCGATGGGAAACAGTGGACTGTAAAAAGAGACAATTACAATTTTGCAGTGAACAGCAATTGCCTTTTTGGTGTAAACAAGGACTATTATTGTACAGAGATATATACACTTTATACACCTTAGCAGTGATCAATGTACTTGTTACTGACATGGGGCTCTGAATTCATGGACTCTATGTAGGTGCATACTAACATAAGTAAAAGCTTCTTAAGAGGGTAAAGTATGTCCTGGGTATTGATTAAAACCTTCCCCTATGGACTTCAAATTCAGATTTGATCTGATTGGAATAGTGAGGTTATCACTTTTAAGTCTGTCTGTTAGTATTCCCTCTTTTTTTTTTAAAAAAAAAAAAAAAGAATTAAGATATTTCTGTTAGTTATATGATGCTCAGAGTTAATGCTGAAGTGCTTTGTATGTATATTGCTGCTGTATATTCTTCCATCATGCATTCACTTGTGTATGGTCTTGTATTGTACCATATTGTGTTATAATGAAAAACCAGTTACAAGCATATATAAAAAATGCAGCACTAGCTTTTCTGTAATAGCTGTCTCGCTTAGTTTGGTCTAATGCAACTGAAATGTTGTCCTTAGGACTGTACCAGCCTGCACTTTTGCAAAATTCTTCAAATGGCAAAGGGAGTATACAGTCATAATGATGGAGAGGTTTGCATTAGGTCCGAAGCTATGAAATGCCAGCAAGGAGGTGCAGGGGGAGAGAGAAAGCATGTGCTTGCTTCTCAGCTTTCTTATTTCTCCAGGTTACTTCCTTGTGTGAACTGTAGTTTTTTGTTTTTTTTTTTTTTTTTGCTATTCCCAACTTCTAGCTGTAGTGTTCATGACTTTTTCATTGTTCTCTTTGGTGCTGGAAGGATTATGAACGAAATTTGAGTTTCCCGCATACTGTTGCAAGAGTGTCACTGTTAGGCCACTAGGAAACATGGTGAGGAATATATATATAACCCTCAGACAGGTGGGAATTTAGCTGCACAGCTCTCCTAGGTCATCAGGAGAAGTGGACCAAAATCTGTGCACTGCTTTGACAAGGTTTAAAACTGTGCAGTTCTTCCCTTTCAAATTAAGCACTTCAAATCCCAAATGGTGAAAGCAGAATAACGTCAATCGCAATTTTGGAAGATGGAAACTAAAGTGTATTTATTTCATTTGATTTTTTTTTTTCTTTTTTTTACTTTCAGGGCTGTCTTGCAAAATGTCTTGGCATAACTACTGGATACTCATGGTCATTTTTCACAACACAAGAAACAAAATTGGCTTTCAGGGGACTTCACTATATATGGACAAACCAAGGGGGACATTTGCAAACTGAGTCTGCTCTTCTGATACTGGAATCCTGTGGGTCTGTCTTGTATTAGTGTTTTCAGGAGGTACTTGCATATCTCCTTTGTTATCTGAATGTTAACTTTGCGTCATAACTGAACTAGTAATTTTTTGTTGTTTTATGAGCTGCTACATCAACAGCCCTTGATTGTAGGTATTAATTCCTGTGGAGCCAACTGAAATACTTGTAAGGGAGCATGGAAGAGTAAGCCACTATTGTGAGTGAGTAAAACCCCTAAGCTTTTTCTGAAATTATTCAAGCTCACTTGCTGTCATCGAGTTCTGAATGATTCCTGTGTGTCCTGCTTCTCTGCACAGTGATTGAAAAACACACACAGCTTGAAAATTCAGGAGAGTGCATGTAACGTTTCCGTAGACATTTCCATCCAAAGCAACTATTTACAGCTGTAAGTTGGCATGCACTTTTAATAAGCTCATGCAATCTTATGCACAGCTGTAATTTTGATCATATTTCTCTCTGGGTAAAAACATAGTTCTTAGAAGATTCTGTTGGTTCATGGTTTTCCTTCCATAGGTGGAAGATGGGGGCATGACCCTTTCATTAAAGTGAAGCAGTAATATAAGAGCCACAGAGCTGCGAAATCTGTCAGGCTAGCCCTTTATAAAGGAAATGCGTGTTTGTTGGATCCTGTTTGTCTGGAGAGGGGTTCTTCAGCTGCAGCCACTGAACCTTTAGTTGTACCTGTGGAAATGTCATAGAAACTGTGGACTTCAACCACCTTGTATGTCAGTGCATTTGGAACCTTTGACTGCATCTTTTTGCATGTACAACTAATAATGCTGGGAACTGCAATTTGTTGGCAGATAGGATTTTCTAAAATGACGTGTAACTTCTGGAGCGGTGGATTCCAAGGTTTTTCTCAGGTATTCTGTGCTTCACTTGTTTTTTGTTATGGAGACTTTAATTCCCTCTGCCATCCCTGTGCCCCAGCTACAAGGTGGTAGGTGAAATCATGGTGAAAAGAAAGCAAAATGCTTTCAGGCAGGACTTCTGATTTTCCTGAAGTACCACTGGCTAGGTGTCTCCTTGTTTCTAAGCTGAGTGGAGATTATAAATGTATGTTTTCTTACTGTGTATAGATGCTGATTTTAAATTACATGAATGGCATTGTGTACTGTCCTTCTTTACTAACGGCAAATCATTTTTCTGTATAGAATTGAATTATTTTATTGCTCGGCCACCTGGGCACACTGCTGGCTCATACTCAGCTAGCTGTCAACCAACACCCATGTCATGGCACTCAGGATGGTCTGCTCCATAACCTTCCTGGGCACTGAGGTCAGACTGACAGGCCTGTAGTTCCCTGAATCCTCCTGGTCCTTCTTGTAGGTGGGCGTCACATTTGCTAACTTTGAGTCCACTGGGAACTCTCGGGTGTCGTGGATGAAATACTTGACACAGTTATGATTTAGCAGCAGTTCAAGATTTATTAATGGTTTGAGGTGGATCAAAAGTTGAATTTTAGCAGGACTAACCAATTTAAGGATTATCAAGGTGATTCAGTAAAGTAAGTTATATATTAAACCAGCAACTTAATTACAGTCGCGTGAACATGCAGAAAACTATATAATGCTGAGTGTAACAGAATTAAAGTGCTAGTGCTGGAAAATCTTAAGGGTGCGCTAGTCATTTCAGTCGCCACAAATGGTGACCATGACGTGGACGTGATTCCAAGGGGCAATTACTGCGGAACAGAGCAGCTGTGGCAACGCTGAGCTGAATGAAGAAGGGGGAGCCAGGAGAGAGCCTACAAGTCCAGACAAAAACATCTCCTCAACAAGTGAGGTGAGCAGCTGAGAACTAACAATGGGTACTTCTATGTCTACAGAGGAAAAATGTATTCTGTCTATTTTAATGGCTTTGTTTCGAAAGAAGGGGGTTAAGTTTGAAGAACATGCGTTACAAATGCGTTTAGTGTGGCTTAAAACTCATGGTTGTTCTGTGGATGCACAATCAGTGTTTAGTGTCTCTGTCTGGGATGAAGCAGGGCAGAGGTTATTCGATGCTGCATCAAAAGGAGATCGGACTGCAGCAGAACTGTTAATCTCGTGGTGCCTAGTGTTTGACACTTTAAAACAAATCAGATCAGACCATTCCATAGTGGAAACTAAGACAGCATTAACTGCACAAGAGAGTCCAGGAGATTGGGCATCTCAAACTGAGTCCATTGTTAAGGAAAGTAGTTCGGAGTTACGAGATTGCCCTAGTCTGACAAAATCTAACATGGATGCTTTAAAAATTAAGCCACAGCCCCACTCTGGTTTGCCAGGATTTTCTGAATCACCTACGAAGAAGTCTAATACCGCCAAATTTCACAGAGGAAGGTACTATGTTAGTAGATTTTAATGAAGATGTCCTTTTTCGATATGATCAAGTTGAAAAATGGAGACAAATAAAGTGAAAGGCACTAGACAGTGGCGATCCTGAATGTGGAAATGCAATAGCGTGTCCTGTCTTACGACGAACTAATCAGCCTAATGAGAACTCGCCTTTTCCTTATGATGTGATTAAAGACTTGAGACAAACTGTTATGCAAAATGGGTTAAGTGCACCATATACTCAGAATTTGTTACAAGCAATATTTTTGGGGAATGAGTTAACACCCTATGATATATGGCAAATCACGCATTTAATACTTACTCCTACGCTGATGTTATTATTTGAGTCAATGTGGAAATCTGCTTGCCAAGTGGCAGCCCTTGAAAAATTAGGCAAGGCTGACGGGGATCCTCTGCACGGAGCAGGCTTGCCAGAATTAATGGGGGAGCTTCCTATAAGTATACCACAGCTGGCTATAAGTATACCACGCTTGGCTCTGCAAATATTACAGCAAACAACTTCAGGAGCTTATCAAGTCCTTCTAAAGGTCCCTGATACTGGGAAAGCTGTTGCATCTTATGTGAAAATAAAATAAGAGCCGCAAGAGTCTTATATGCAGTTTATCAAGAGATTGAAGGAGGCGCTTGATAAGCAAGTAGCGAATGATGCTGCGAAAGA